>OZ024829.1:82944804-83305820 GCA_964016985.1 Anodontia alba
TTCAGAGACTGTGATTGTCATGATCAGTTCAATCCATGATCAGTCCAAATTTTGGAGACTGTGATGGCCACGATAACTCAAGTTCAGAAAGATTGTGATGGTCAAGATCAATCTCATATAGAGAGACTTTGATGGTAGATACCCAAGTATCTTAAGTAGTCTCCTCTATCATGCCAGTTGGAAGAATCCATTATCTAGTTAAAGGGACGTTATATATGAAAACTCTTACTTCCACTGGGTAAACACACACACACACACACGCGCGCGCGCGCACACACACACACACACACACACACACAAGCTTTTTTTCCGTTACTGCTATGCAAATTGCTGTCATGGTCAACAGTACAGACCCTAATCAGATATCTCATTCTATGCCTACACAGTTTACAAAGGCAATTTTAGAACCATAAGCAATATTAGGTTAAGCGGAATGGGTACACCTGGCCTAGTAACACACAACGTCACAACAACGTCGTTACAACGTCGCTGCAACGTCGTGACGTTGCAGCGACGTTGTAACAACGTTGTGGCGACGTTAATAGTTTGCTGAGAGGTAGATGTTCCGCCAATTTAACAAGGAAGACAAATTTTACGAGGGTGAGTCAATAAGTAACCAGCCTAACTTATTTCCGGTTGAGATCCTCCTCTTCTTTTTCGATGTAATTGCCCTCTAGTGTGATGCACTTAGACCAACGGTGTTCAAGTGCCATCAGCCCAGAACTGAAAAAGTCAGGGTCATTTCCATTGACCCACTCCTCAACTGCCGTCACGACTTCTTCATCAGACCGGAAATGAAGTCCACGGATATCCTTTTTCAAGTTTGGGAATAGGAAGAAGTCGCTAGGAGCTAGGTCAGGCGAATAGGCAGGGTGTGGTATTAATTCATACCCGTTTCGCTCTACAGCATCCATTGCAACTTTGCAAGTTGGGACTCTCGCGTTGTCCTGTTGCAGCAAAACACCTTTAGAGAGTTTACCTCAGCGTTTTTCACGGATGGCGGTTCTCAGCTGGTCTAACAAGTTTTTATAGTACACTCCAGTTATTGTACTTCTCTTGGGTAAAAAGTCCAACATAATAACGCCTTTTGCGTTCCAAAATACTGTGGCCATCACCTTGTCAGCAGATGGTCGCGTCTTGAACTTCTTTGGCCTCGGGGACCCAGGCCCTACTCACTGACGACTCTGCGCTTTATTCTCTGGCTCATAATAATGAACCCAAGTCTCATCTACAGTCACCAGACGCAAAAGAAAATCATCTTTTGACCTAAAACGCCTCAACAAGGCGCTGCATACTGATGCTCTGGTTACCATTTGCTCATCGCTAAGGGATTTGGGGACCCAACGGGCTGTTAGCTTGCGCATACCTAAACGATCATCTAAGATTGTTGAAACGCTACCAGGTGAAATGCCTAATGCCTGCGCGATTTCTTCCACCTGAATTCGCCTATCAGAGTATACCAGATCCCGAACTCTCTTACACATTTCTTCGTCGGTGGCATCCAGTGGGCGTCCAGACCTGGCTTCATCTTCTAAAGACGTTCTACCGCGTTTGAATTCCCCTACCCAGAATTTAACTAGAGCATAAGATGGTGCAGAAGACCCATAAACATCGGCTAACTCGCCGTGTATTTCCTTGCCTGTTTTACCTTTTAAATACAAGTACCGAATTATAGCACGGTACTCAACTTTAGATGAAAAGCATGCCTTTGCATCACTAGCCATGTTTGACTTTCAATATCTTATTAAAAAATGACTCAATACGTGTGCAATTTTGTACCCATGTATAAAGCATATATTGAAACAAAGCATGAAAATCAAGACCGTCTCGGTCCATCGGAAATGGGATAGGCTGGTTACTTATTGACTTACCCTCGTAGCTTTTCTGTTTGCTATCTGCAGTTCTGCACACCAATATCCTTCCAAAAAGGGTCCACTCTAAAAGGAACGAATTCGCTCTCCTTTCCTTTCAGAGTAGATCCTTTTTCAGAAGGGAAGCAAAACGTCTCCCTTGAAAATGTACTTGTATCAAGTCACTCTGGAAAAAATTTAAGCGGACGACATTTTGGAATATTTTTCTTATTTTTCCCAGAAAACGGATTTTGACGTTTCATGCAAATTGTATAGAGACAATTTGTATGGAACGTCAAATCCTTTTTCTGGGAAAAATAAGAAAATAAAAATGTCATCAATTGTCGCCTGCTGAATAAGCCCTGAGTGGTAAAGGTTAAATCGCACGAATGGTCACTGTAAGTTGATAATTATGCTAATAAATAGCAGATAAGAAGATGGCATAGCTACCTACCGTCCACATAATGATGTATCAAGTAACAAATGGAAATGATAGCATGTTTGCACAGCACTTCATAATTTAATCATTTTTATCACCTGTTCAACTTTATTGCTTATCTCTGATAAGCGAGCGAATGAGGTCTATATTGGCTACAGTGTGTTGTACTATTAAACTACAAAATATTTAGCACTCTGCGTAAAATTTTCAGCTGACGACATATTGAAATACGTTACTTATTTTTTTTTTCCAGAAAAAAGGATTTTGACAGTTCCTGCAAATTGCCTCCATTGGAGACAATTTGCATGAAATGTCAAATTCTGCTTTCAGGGAAAACTAAGAAAAACAGCACCAATTTGTCGTCTGCTGAATTAGAGGGTACTAAAGGTTACACAAGGCTACTGTTTGAACCATTTCATAATTTTATATATAGTATAGGAAGAAAAAAAAAGAACATGGAGTAAACATGTTGACACAGCCAATAGTCAAAAATTAAAAAATATATATATGAAAAAAAAAAAATCTATCGTAAAAATGTGTAACGCATTGTTCTGCTAAAAACAGTGCCTCTTTTGACACCTTTATCTTAACCATTGTCATGCTGAATAAATTGAGATGCCACGCCCACTTCCAATTTTCAGCCAATCAGATTACTTGATCCATGTTGTTGATACAAATTCACATACTTAATGGCAAAAAGTGCAGATCCAGATCAGTTGTTTGCAAAGGCAGGGCATATCCGGGTACAGCAGGACCAGGGTTAATCAAACAGTTGAATTAACGCTTAACGAATTAGTTCATTTGTAAACAAACAAACAAAACAAAACAAAAGCAAACAAACAAAAATCCAAAGTTTGTTTGTGTTGAGGTTTTACGGCCCGGTCAACCCACTGGGGTCATGTCGAGCGCGGTCAGTTTACCTAACCACACGTTTACTGGGCAGGCTTAGTCCTCTAAGCGGTTTACCAGTATTGTGCACATTCTTTCGCCGGAAACTGACAACTGCCCTTCTTGAATCAGCGGAAGGGAGAGAATGACCGTAGAAATGATTTCATGATCAATCTCCACGAAAGAATGTTGCCTCCTGTTCCTCAGTCGGACAGCGCATCCAACTGAGCCACCGATGCCGGCAATTCTTACAGGTGCATAAAAATCATAAACCTTTTCTTCTGTAAGTCGGCAGGAAAATGCAGGTTGAACGAAGAATAAATAAAGCGCAGCGTAAGAAAACGTACTGTCCCAATGAAGACTCGAATCAACCTGCGCATCCGAGCAGTCTGATCAGTCTCCATTGTCCGCATGAAGAAACTTTAGATCCTTGGCTACCCCAAAATGCGCCTAGTGAAGATTCTTAGCAGGCTGTTATATTCGAGGTTACATTACCCTCTTGGGTTTTTGAATATTTTAATACTATGCATTTTTTTTTTTTTTTTTTTTTTTTTTTTTTTTTCTGGGCTGTTCACACTGAAATGGTTAAATGATTCAAGAAAATGACATGGGATGAATTATTTAAATGGATGGACAGCTACAAAGACCGTACAAGAAAGGCAATTATATAAAGTACGTTTGGCGACAAAATAATGACATGAACGGTGACAAAACGAATGGAGCGTCTATCACAATGTTGTGGCTACAAAAAGTCAAGATGGTTTCATAGCGCCTTTCAAAAACTTAAGTCATAGGCAGTTTTGACATTAACCCTTTCCGCCATGTACCGTATTCGACCTAATTACCGCACTGTGCCCTTAGCTTTTTCAAAGTTATTGGGAAAAAAACGTGTAGTAAAATATACCTAATAAAGGTACACGTTGAAGAAAGATCAGCAGAGAACTGCTTATTTAATGATGCTTATGCGATATGCTTTTGATTTTCTTTATAAAGACAAGTCGAGGCAATTCAAACGAGTACCCACAACATGATTTTATGAAGAAGCCAGTGGTTAAAAGTAGACGGGCTGTAATCTAAAGTCTCGGAAATTGCTTGACTGTGCGCTTATAGGAGTATGTGCGGTTATTAGGTCGAATACGGTAAACCAAAACAGATACTTATGCAAACAGCGTAGATCCAGATGATACGGATCTGTACTGTTTTCCATTCTATTAATTTTTTTATATTTGACATATGCCGATTTGCAACAAAGAACGTGTCTAATTCCAAATATAGAAAAGTCCACATAAGAAACTCAGGGATGACCGGGTTAATCATCATTTGAGTCAGAAGGGTCCAATATTTATTTAAAAGGTACTGGGTTCTGTTGAAGGAAATGGATAGTGTAGTGTAGACACTGATCAGATGTCACTTCTCATTTAGGTTTATACTATCTGTAAATGTCCAATTTGGTGGACGCTGGAGTCAAAAGGTTAATGGGAAGCTTGTTTCGGATCCGAGATTCTAATGTCTTTGATCCCATTCGTATATTATGACCCCCCCCCCCCCCCCCCCCCCGACACACACACACACAAACTTTTTCATGGACAAAATTTTATTACTAAGTCTTATCATCTTAACCTTCATAAATAGAAGCAAAACGATCAGTTGGCCACATATTTTTCTTTTTTTTTTTTTTTTTTTTTTTTACTACAGTTATTTTCACAGAGAATAGCCAGATAAAATCGTAAGTTAGCCTATATATGAATGTGTGGATGTAGTTTCTCACGGACCTATAATTTTTATTACAGGCGCGTGGGGTTATTGTTTAATTAGTGAATGATGTTTAATTTACTGAACGACTGCATTTTCATCGAAAAGATAAGGAAAAGCGACAAAAAAAAAAATTATTTTATTTATATTTATTCAGAATTTTAAAATTGAAATTTTCTTTCACTTTTTTTTTTTTTTTAAAGTTCTTGCATCCCTTTTGTATCATTTTGTATTGAGAGAGACTAAGAGCAAGCCCCAAAATGAAAGAGAGAAGTAAAGAGAGAAATACCTGAGAGAAATAGAGGCAGATCAGGAAGACAGCGAATGACGGTGTAGAAACAGAAGAAATACTAAATCTCCCCCCATTCCCAACCGGCTGAGTACAGCAGGCCATTACCATCACCCTACCACCCTGTTGGGCTGAATGCTGGCACAGAATTTACTGAAGGAACTACACAGGTTAAAAAAAAAAGCAAAAAAAAAAAAAAAAATCCACTTCATACGGCTCTAAGAGACACCACTAGACAAAAACGAATTTAAGGCGCCCGAATTCCTGGGGCCCGAATTAAAATATGTAAAAAAAAAAAAAAAAAAAAAAAAATCCACTTCACACGGCTCTAAGAGACACCACTAGACAAAAACGAATCTGAGGCGCCCGAATTAAAATATGTAACTTTTTTTTATGTGCGTCTATTTATAAACGCATTAAAAAATAGGTTAATAAAAATGATTTTAAATCGATAGTGGCATACGAATGTCAGTGAACTGCGATCGATTACACAAAACTTAGTAGAGCTATTTATGCGGAGAAACATAAAAAACAACATCATAATAAATGTCCTATATATAACATCGACAGGTAAATGATAAAAAGCCTTTGAACTTTTAAATATTAAACCTAACGATAATCAACACCAACACACCTTCACACACAGGTGAAAGTAACGCAGTGAGAGTTACTCACCGTGAAGGTCACGTGACATAAAAACGCGGGGTTTATCGCGAGACGGAAGCCATTGAAACCGGCTACCACATAAACACGCATTGTAAACTTCCTGTGAATCTTGTGTAATTACGATACAATTAAGGGAAATATTTACTAACGGACAATCATGTCGTCTCGGGTAAGCCAGAAGATGGTGAAAACCACGACAGTCACACAGTCCACGTCGGGAGAAACGCCCAAATCGGGAGCGTCACCCAGTCGCCGTACACGCTCACCCTCCCCCGCAAGGATAACACGGATGCAGGAGAAGGAGCAACTACAAAATCTTAACGATAGATTAGCGGCATACATAGACAAGGTCAGATATTTAGAGAATGAGAATAGCCGGTTACAGGTGCAGGTCAGATCGACCGAAGAGACGGTAACAAGAGAAGTCACAAACATCAAGACGCTGTATGAATCCGAACTTGCAGAAGCAAGAAAGCTTTTGGATGACACAGCAAAGGAAAAGGCTAAATTGCAACTTGAAGCCAATAAATACAAGACAGAAGCAGATGACTGGCAGACTAAGTAAGTGACATGATTTAATCATGAAAACATCAAAACTGCTCACTCATCAAAGTTTTATTTGTATAGTCTGTTTCTTGGAAATAATGTTTTGGAAAACTAATGCACCAGTCATTTGTATCACCTGCCCCCTCCCATGCTCCCATGGCTGTGGGGTATGGGGAAATGCAGGGTTGTAGCCTTTTTAATGCTTTTGCAGTGCTGGGAAGTACCCGGATAGTGTTTTTCACACCAAAATAACAGGGACTACTAATCTTTTTCTTTACCCAATTCTTATTCTTCATTGTCCCCAGGGGTTGAGGGAAAAGATCTGGGCTTTTACTGTTGGCCCCACAGTGCAATATATTTAGCAGGATTGTGATGGAGAGAAAGCTGCCCCTGGTGGTGAGTCGAACCAGTCCCTCCAGTCCTACTTGGGAGGGGTGGGGGGGGGGGGGGGGGGGGGCAGGAATCTACACGCAATTTCAGGCAAAAGAATGCACATAGTAGTGGGTAACTGCTTAGAGTACTTAACAGTCACCCCTTGGGGTGGGCTTAACAGTCACCCCTTTGGGGGGGGGGGGAGGGGATCTAAATGCTCTTTCTGGCAAAAGAATGCGCATAAGTAGTGAGTAACTGCTTAGTGTACTTAACCTGTTCAGGAAAAAAGAGTGGTAAGGTAAACTCACTGTGGGTAAACTGACTGGCCTGATGTGACATAAATGAGTGACTGGGCTGTATAACATCAACTCAAAATTTATATGCAAGAAAGAGTCTACATCAGGGATATTTCTGCGCTGAGCCAGACCTGTTTTGTGAGATGGCTGTCAGTGATAGATTTAATCTGATTTTATTTTTGGCTTGGCACTTATCATAAGCAATCCAAATCTGGTATTTATTGATAACTTCTGAATAACGATAGATTCATAGAGGCATGTTTTCATATAAACCATGAAATGGCCGACAATTGTGTTTATATTGTGCACACATGCTATTCGTGTGATCACCCAGGTCTGGTACTCAATGAAACGAATCCGGGACGTTTCGCCCCCAAAACCATTTCCTCCCCTAGTCGTTTCGCCCCCAAGACGTTTCCTCCCTGGTCGTTTCCCCCCTAGTCGTTTCGCCCCCCCTAGTCGTTTCGCCCACTTTTCATTGTAAAACTAATTTTCACTGTTGAACTTTTATAAGAGGTGAGAAGAGGCAAATATTTAAGTAGCATCATCGCCCTGTCACGTCAGCGTAAGGATAACTTATCCTTAGTTACCGGCCAGCAACAGGCCTTAAAAGCTCGGGTGGGTGTGTGTGTGTGGGGGGGGGGTAATATATCCGTGTATATATGGCATAGTACGGGTGTGCGTGCCGAATAGCCCCCTTTTTCAGCACTGCCAGGTATATGATTGGTCCCCTTTTTTTCAACAAAAAGTATATGAATGGCCCAGTTTTTCTGGATTCCCTATGTGAAAGGCCCCATTTTTCTGACATCCTTATATATTCATATATTTTTCGCTCGAGATTTTTCGAGGCTGCTTATCCTCTCGGTTTTACATGAATTGACTGTGATATTTGTGTAACAACCAGCAAAAATGGGTACAAAAAAAAATCAAAGGACAGTATATGAATAGGTCAACATTTTGGATGATCAAGTATATGAATGGGTCCGTTTTTTCAAAGGCCAGGTATATGAATGGGGTAGGTTTTGAAATACTTGCGCGCACACCCGTATCAAAATTACCTCTAAGTTACCATCCCCCCTACCTCCCACCCCCACGTCTCTCTCCCCCCCCCCCCCCCCTCGAGCTTAAAAGTGGCCACTCGGACAGATGTGAGGCTGTTTTCTTCAAAAATTTTAGTGTAACTATTTACCGACCATCTTTGTTTTTTGTTGTTTTTTTTAATCTTATTTATGTATTTTTTTTTATGTATTTTATTATCTTTTATTTTTTTTATAACGTTTAATCACTTATTTTGCTTTTTTTTTTTTTTTTTTTTTTTTTGTCGTATATCTTTTTTAATCATTAGTTTTATTTTTGTTACATATTTTAATAACAGCAGATGACAATTAACTATCTGTTCTAAAGTCTCGTAACTTCATCATGACTGTTCACACGAACATCTCTGGTGTCGTCAGTCAATTTAAAACAAAACTGGTAAAGGTGCTTAAGCGATAATTAAAGGCGTTTAACTTTGCAAAGAGCGCGTGTTTTCACACCTCATCATTAATTGCATTAATTGCGTGATTAATGAGTCAAACCAAATAATGTGATTAACGGTATTGATCAAAACAGGTAATACTTATCATAGTTCCTAATTAACATTTTCATTCAAAGTACGTTTTTCTCTCTCTCTCCCTTTCTGTTTGTCTCACATGGAGTTAATAAATATTTTATATATATAAAAAAATAGGGGGAAATGGTTTGGGGGCAAAACTACTAGGGTTGGGGGGCAAAACGACTAGGGGGCCAAAAAGGGGGCAAAACGATTAGGGGGGAAACGACCAGGGGGGAAACGTCTTGGGGGCGAAACGTCTTGTTACCAATGAAACAGGTCTTCAAATTTTATTTCACCAAGAACATGCGTCAGAATGCTGTTTTGGCAGGTACTCAAACCATCAGGAATCTTGCCATCCAATTTCTCTGTTCATTTGCACATTTTCAAAAATAACACCATCAAAATTAAAGGAATTGTCTTTGCTATATGTCTTTATAAATAGTTCCAACTTTTTGTCGCATAGCTATGAGGGTTCAGTTTTCTGTTCCTCTGCAGTGATATTTTTACAAATTTGAAAATGCGAGTCCCAGGACTCGCTAGTCTCAACTTTTATGAGTCCTGATCAGAATTTATGAGTCCCACTTGGAGACTCTCAGAAATCATGCTGTGCGGTTAGTGAGAATCGCTGTACTGGATTTAAATATGTTCTGTCTACTCAAATTCAATGGTGATAAAATGTAATAAAATTAAACAACTAGTTCTAGTGTTTTATATCTTTGTATTACCAAATCCTAGACCTTGACTAGCTGAACACAAGACTAGCACATGACTTCTAGACTAGAGAACACGCAAAAAAAATACTTAATGGAAATAAGTTCAGTTTGAACTATTCTTTCCAGACTAGAACTTTAAAGTCTGACACCACTGGCACTCACTGAATGTGCTCAAAGTAAGAATGAAAAGTTCAGGAATACCGCAATAAAGGCCTCAGTAGAAGAAGTCTGGCACACGTTTAAAAAAAACTGTTAATACTGATAAGACTCAGCACAGATAGAAAGATGTATGAAGTCAGCCTCAAACTCAGTGGATAGGCTTAAAAGTTTTACTTCAGTTTTTTTTCAGTTCATACATTCTTCTATCTTTGGACTTCTTCCACTTCAGCACTGACTTTGTTTTACCCAGACTGACCAGAATCTGTCGAGCATGACTTTTCAGCAGCCTCCGAGTCCGACTGGGAATTATCTTGGCCCTTGGAATCCTGGGTCTCTGAAACGGGTCCCTTGCGCGATCCTTGTAAAGGAGTGTAAACAGAGTTGGCTGAGTCTTATCAGTATTAATAGTTGTTTTTGTTTTTTCTTGGGTAGCATCGCTGATTAAGCCTTAAACAATTTAAAATCGGCTTTAAACTGACTCAAGTTACGGCTACGAAACGAGAAACGTCTACTTTCGTTTTCAACACGTGCGACGCTCTTTTCGTAACCCTGTCGCTGATTGGTTGAAAAACCTCCAATCAAAATCCATTTGACTCTCAGTGCGACTGGCACTCAGTAGTCAATATTTTCGCGAATAGTCTCGAAGCCGAAGCAGGGTACCAGTAAGCCGGTGTTATAGTAAACAATTCAGGTGCGGTGAAATCCCGTGATAAAAGACGGAACAGGAGTATTTTTTTGGAAACGGGACTCGCTAACCGGAAAAAACATGCGTCCGGGGGTCTCACATCTTTTAAAACTTTGCGTCCTCGGCGAATTTTATGCGAGATTCTCGCAGGACGCGCAGGTAAATGAAACACTGCCTCTGTCTGGCCATCAACATTTTTGACCACTATACAGTGATTCAGCTAGACCAAAATCAGTTCTGGACATTTTGTCCAAATGACAGCTGGTTCTTCCGGACATTCTGAAATTTTCTTATTAGAAAATCACTTTACTTTGGATTCAGCAGTGGGTGGGGTCTGGCGTCGTTATCTCCATTTCCCTTGCAGAATTCCGTTTGGTCACTACTTGATTTCGCCATGAGAAATGTCAACTTTTGTTGCTTTCTAGGGTGGGCATGTTTTTGTGCGATATTATGTCCAGCTCTTTACAAAATCACAAGTATAATATTTTGCCTCGCATGTGGTGTCACATGTAAACAAACTTGATGAGATCAAGGGAAGTAAGTCAAAGTGGATTCGGCCTGATCTACATTTCGGCCAAACAAATTAGACTGGTTCACTCTGTTTGCGGACGCAAAACTAACGGGCATTACCAAAAATCACGAAAAAATCAATAATGTTTGATAAGCAGTCCAGTACATCTTAGATTGACCAATCATCGGTCATTTTACAAATTAAAGATCAGCATCGAAAATAAACTGTAAACAACAGTAGAAATCCATATATTACAAGCCAAAAATGGCAGTTGGACAATTTGTCCAACCAGGTCAGAAAAGTTACGGACATCTGGAAATTTCAGCAGACTTTGGCCGATGGCCGACGTCAGACTGAATCCCTGCTATACATAGTATATAGCATTCAAGTCCATTTCTACAATCATCAAATTTGGCATATACTTTCATCCAAAAAGTCATACCCATAATAAATCAACCAACTGACCACCATAATCTTCAACTGACCATTAAAAATATTCAATCAGCCACTCAGTATTTCAATTGACCAGTATTGACCACTTTGGGAGTATTGACTGGGGCAGTTTTAACTGGTTAAAACCACCGGTTAAAACCACCCCTGGTTTTGACCGCCCAACCTTGGTGTGATGTCATTGTATGATAGTGTTTGGTTCCATTTCTGATTACCTAACTCTGCTGTATGACCCACAATTGTCAGACCTGGCATATACTTCTTCCCAATACAACTCAAATGATGCGGTATCATTTTATGTCCCTGTCCTATATTTCACAGTCTAATAACTTAGTCAGATTTGCATCAACCTTAACATTTAGCTCCATTTCTAATTAACTGTATCAGTTACCATAACAGTCCTCAAACTTGGTCTACTCTTCCTTCCTAGTAGGGACACTGTGCTTTCATTTTAATTTATGACTATGACCTACATATCATCATGTCCGATGGTGCCATCAGGTGTGTGGCGCCTTCTGTGGAATTCTTGTTAAAATATATTGAGAATTTAAAAATGAGATACATGTATTTGTTATAAAGTAAATTAAGAGGATGTGTTAACTGTTTTCATCTGGGCTACTGACCCCGTAATTTCAATTTTATGCCATGTGACCAATAATTGTGATTGGCACAAAGATTTCTGGTTCAGTTGATACTAATTGAGTCAAGCCAAATTTTATCTGGATAATAAGTTCCTTTTGGTTAATATTCACTCTTAAATTTTATCTTGAGTTTAAAAATGCAATTTGACTGCTTTTCCTTAAGATAAATGCAACTGTTGTTTCAATGATCAATTGCATGCATGCATCAGTAGTATTGCTTAATGGTGGTCATTTTTAATGCTTAATGATCAATTGCATGCATGCATCAGTAGTATTGCTTAATGGTGGTCATTTTTAATGCTTAGTTTTAGCTAGTAAATAGTTAAAATATGTGTTAATATTTTTGATTATGAAATTTAAATGATCTCTTCTGAAAAGACACTTTTGATGAATTACAGCTGCTTTATTTTTCTGGAAAAACACTGGGCATTTCACTGTCCAATAAATGAAAACAACAACCTTTTGCCAGCCACTACCAGAACAAGGCTAGAACATTCTCTCTGACCGAGAGATTTGGAATGGTTTTATTGTGTGATGCAGTGTTTAAATTGGTTTATAGTTATACTAATACACACAAGAAAACATTAATGCAAATGTCATTCTCTCCTTTCTGCTGATTCAAGAAGGGCAGTTGTCAGTTTCTGGCAAAAGAATGTGCACAATACTGGCTAACCGCTTAGAGGACTAAGCCTGTCCAGTAAACGTGTGGTTAGGTAAACTGACCACGCTCGACATGACCCCATTGGGCGGACTGGGCTGTAAAACCTCAACACATACAAACATTGATGCAAAGCATCAGTACAGCAGGAAACTAATCTGTTATGCATTACTTAGCTCCCTATAGATCGTAGTGTAGTGAAAAAATGTTATAATTTATAAAAGGTTGTAATTATATAAATTATCGCAATACTCAATGATAAAAACATTATAGATATTACCAGAGCTATGTAAAAAAAATCAACTATGATCGTCTGTTTTCTAGCCCGCTTACATAATTACATGTCGCCATCCATAGCCTAGGCCGGACATACTATATCTGAAATCATCTGTGTAGCAGTGTTTCATTCTTTTCTCCACTCATAACGTTTTCTTTCAGCCCAAATCTTTCCATGCTTGAATATCAAATTAAACTGTATTATTAAACCAGCTTATAATCTATTCGATTTGAGAATGCATATTTCCAATCGTAAAGAAAGAAAAATATCTTTTGTTTCTTCTTCGTAGTACGATGAAAAAAAATAAAAAATGAAAAAATTCAAATGTGTACGAATATTGACAGCAATAAGCTCATTTCAGGTCGAATGGTCAAATTGGGGCTCCTACGGGAAAATTGCTTATTTCTCTTTTAAATGAGCAAAACCCACATTGCTACATTCATTCTACACAGTACACAGTACTTTTATTTCACCAATAGCACAGTTCTCTGCTGCAAAAGTGTGACTTTGAATAATAATAATAATAATAATAATAAAAAAAAAAAGTGGGGATGAATAGTTATATATAACCCTACTAAGAACCCCATAAAACCGGAAGAAAACCAATGTTCTCCAAGTGCATACACATTTTACAAAAAACAACCTCAAATAGATGCACTGGGCTCCAGCCCAGTGTAAATAAAATACCAAGGAATCTGCCATTAGAGTTATATATCTAAGGGTGAATCTGATGGTCATTCACACCCAATACAGTATATGCAGGTTTCATGGAAATACAAAAGGAAGGTAAAAGTACTTCTTTTGACTAAGTAATTTCAGCAGCCGAAAGATTGGTGGCATTTTCTTCTTTTTTCACAGAAAACAATTTAGAGTTTAACATTTAATGCAGATTGTCTTCCAAGGAGACACTTTGCATGAAATGTCAGACCCAATTGTCTGGAAAAAAAAAAAAAAGGAAATGTCGTCAGTTGTTATCTGCTAAATTAGCCCATGGAGTATTATGGATGAAATGTCAGATGGGATTACACACGCATTGTGGTTCTGTCAGAATAAAACGGACATGGTTGAATATTCTTGTTTGGACAAGAGTTACAGCTTGTGATTTTAACACTTAGCATGCTGGGTTTAATTTTCAGCAGGCAGCATTTTGAAATATTTTTCTTATCTTTTAGGCTTTGTCGTCTAATGTAAATTGTCTGCTTACATAGGTCTAGATAAGGGAGGGTATCTGGTAAATATTTTTCTTATTTCTCCAAGAAAACATATGTTGTGGGTACTCATTAGAAGCACCTCAGTGAGGCACTTCTAATGAGTACCCACAGTGTACATTTTCGTGGAGAAATAAGAAAAATATCAATACTTTTGGATTGAAAAAAAGCGCCTTAACTATTGCTATGACTTAGGAGAAAAAATTTGCAGGACATTTCAAAACCTATTTACCTGGAAAAATTGGGAAAAAGATAATAATTTGTTGTCTGCTGAATTTGCCCAGAGAGTGAAGGTCTTAAGTATTTACAAACATTAATACCATACACTTACTGAGGATAACTTTTTTATATGTCCCTATTATTATTAAATATAAAGGATAGTCCCCTACCAGCTAAAGTTTAGTAAAGTAAAGTAATAAAATCAGTTTGTGCAGCTCCAGTTTAAATTTCTACCAAAGGTTTATATACCTTCAGAGAGGGATGTGTTGACAGAAATTCTGTAGAATGTGTCTATTTTGGAGCGTCCGATCGACGCACTTACATCGTGGTTTAATAATTCATCCGGGAAGGACCAGAAGTCGATACTTCGGATCCCGATTTTATGTCGTTATACAACTCGGCAATTGTGCAGACTTTTTCGTAACCGCCTATAATGTTCCAGGACAGATGCACCGTAGCCCCGGATGAAATCTGGGTGGATATTTGAGACATCAAACACAAGTTTTGTTTACACTTGCGCTTCGGCAGCCATTTTGATCAATGGTGGTGCTAAAACGCTTACTCGCAATGTTCAATCCAATGAAAAAATCAATAATATAAGCGTTTACGTGACCGGGTATGCTTCGGTTGCATCTAAAACTAGGATTTTAAAAACCGAGAAGCACCGGCATGCTGTATCAGACGCGGATGTGTTTTTTTTTATTGGAAAAAAAGGCTTATGCGCAGACTTTTTGGTACATGCGGCGGGGCCTGAGAATCTAATGATTATTTTTTTTGGCCTTATGTACATTTTCCTTTAAGTAATCACTGTATCTAGAGAGGGAATCTTCATTTAGTACATAGATGTAAACTTGACTAACATTTAGGGCTGTAACAGTATAGTCACCTCATGATATGATATGCATCACTATACTTGCCTCTCAATATGATATGTATCTGGCATAATATTATTTTAATGCATAAGCCACAGCTTGGAAGTTTTAATACTCTTGGAAAACAGGTTCAAAATTATCTCCAGAGCTTCCTTCTTGTGTAACAATGCCTTTGTAGAAGCCCCTGTATGTCATATAAGTGATCAGTGTATTTCAGTAACATTTTAGATCTTTGTAATTTGTTATAAAAATGGTCTTGAAATATGTTAAAGTTACATCCCTTGATAGGTTTTACAATTTGCCTTTAATGAAAATTTTTTTGTCCCAGTTTTCAAGAACTTAGCTGTAACAAAAGTTGAAACCTGGTACACACATGGACAGTGGGTTGATATATTGTGTATACCGGAACAGTGCTTGCATTAAGGGAAGTCTGGGAGTCAAAGACTCCCAAAAAGTGCCCTGGGTCTTCCAAAAATAAATGCCAGGAAGTCTGGGACTTCCAACTTTTAAAGATATTTAGTCATTTATTAACAAAAATTTAGAATGAATTTATGTGTTATTTAGCTTAAGAATGGGGGTTTTACTCTATAAATGAGAGTTTAAGAATATTTAGGTTGAATTTCTGAGTGAGTGAAAAAATTTGATCCCCAGGACTTCAGATATTGGAGCTAGGAAGTCCTGGGACTTTCTGATATTGACAGTGTAAGCACTGCCGGAATCAGGGCCAAGGGCCCATAATTCATGGATTTAAATCATTTCATAGATTTATGTTGCCATGTAACCATATCCTACAGTGATGTTATCTTGTAAGCATGAATTAAAAATATTTCAGCACTATAAGTTTTTCTCCTCTGATAGCGCTGCAGTGGGAATGTAGTGAGATCCTCTGACAGCTCTAATTTTAAGAAAAGAAACCAAAGATAACTCTTATAACTGTGTTTAGACCTACTATATTAAATGCATTTAGTTCTGTTAAAATGTCTAACATACATGGAGAACTACGGAAGCCTATAAGTGACTTTGTGTTTTGTGTAAGGATGTTTTGTGTTCGTAACTTGTGACTTCAGTGTATTGACATAATGGCCAATGCACTGGCAAGCAGCTGCCAGTTGCTTTACCATATACATGTACAAGTATTTCTTCTAATGCAGCCTATAAAACGCTGAAAAATTACAAACACTTTTTCCTGTTTCACCTTACTTTCCTTTATCGCACCCTTTAAAAGGCAAAACACACGTCAAAAGACATAACACGGAACACAAAGGCGAAAACAAAACCAAAAACTCTAAGTCAAAATAGGAAAGTCACAAGTTACAAATAAGAAACATCCATTTTTTGTACATGAAGAAAAAAGTCTGCGACCGATCCCGGACAATCCCGGTTACACAATGCTCGTTACACAATTTGTCCGTACCAATTTTCGGATATTATCAGTTTTCATCGTTCGTTTATTTATGGCTGCACCCTTACAATCCAGAACAAGTTCATTAGTGCAGTTTATTTCGAAGTTTGCAGCCGCATCTTTTGTATAAAAAAAAAGAAGAAAAAAAAGCTGTTTGACACAGCGCCCCTTTATCATCCATGTTCAAAAACGGTCAAATGTTCGGTGAGAGAAGTATTTTAAGATTCCATTAACCCTTAAAACCCCAAGAAAACCTACATCTGAAAATGTTGTCTGTTGATGTCGTCTGCTGAATATTCTTGCAAACTTTTCAAACCTATGTTTGCATAAAGGCAAACAGTGTGGACCCAGATCAGACTGCTCCTAAAGGAGCAGTCTGATCTGGGTCCACACTGTTTGCAACAATGACTTTTAAAGTGACCGGCAGAAGACAAAGCAGACGACAATAGTTGTGACTGGCGCTTTAAGGGTTAAAAAAATTATGTTTAACCGACCGTAATTTGACTCGGAAAAAAAGGAGAGAGAAAAAAAGTTGCCGACCTACCGACCCTATGGCAAATTGGTGATGAAATCTGAAACAGAACATTTATTTTTTAGGCCTAATCTGGCTTTGCTTTGTCTCTCATCCAGCTGTCTTATACACATGGGTAGGTAGTCAAATGGAATTGTTCAATATTTATGTTAAGAATGGAGAGTAGTTAACCTTTACCACCCTACATGTATAGGCAAATTCAACAGGTGACAGCCTGCCGACATGGCTCAGTCAAATGTGCTTCAAGACTGGTGTTCAGGAAGTTGCGGGTTCTCCGCCAAGTCCAGCAAAATTTTTTCATAGAGATTGATCATGAATATTTTCTGCAGTCGCTGTCAGATTCAAGAAGGGCAATAGACTAGCTCCAGTCTTCAGTGACTAAATATTTTTTCTTATCCTATTTGATAATCCACTGAAATAAAACCAAAATAATATTACGACTATAAAGGTTGGTGACTATTGACCAGCTTCTATAGTCATGATATTATTTTGGTGACCAGCCTTTATAGTCAGAATATTATTTTGGTTTTATTTTAGTGGATTATCAAACAGGATTATAAGAATAAATATTTAGTCACTGGAGACTGGAGCCAGTCTAGAAGGGCAGTTATCAGTTTCGGACAAAAAAATGTGCACAAGTTTGGTTAACTGCCTAGAGGATTAAACTGGCTCACAAAAAGTGTGGTATGGTAAACTTACTTGCTCAGTGTGACCTTAATAGTTTTAATTGGGCCATTATTAAACTCTAAACCAACCAAAATCAGTAGACCACAAATTGATAATATTTTCTTAGATTGTTCATGCAAATTGCCTCAAATTGCCAATGTCATGTTAGCCCAATGCTGTGTTTTCATGATGCCTTATCTCAAGACTTGCCTTGTAGAATCAGTCCCTTAAGATACGCTTGAATGTGTTCAAGAGCCCAGTAACAGATCAGGCAGACACATTATGCAACCTGATCTACTTCACCCTTTTGTTGCTTGTTACATTCTTAAAATTTGGTCCTGTAATATATTACCTCTGATGCAGACTGAATCATTATTGTTATTAATATGACACCTTGTATGCAGTGCAGCAACATGGGGTAATAATGCAGATTAATTTTTGCGCAGTATGTGGCCAGCGTCATTTATTAACTGACAAAACATCTAAACCTGTTTACAGAAGGCATTTAATGCTATATTTTCAGCAGACGACTTTTTAAAATATTTTTCTAATTTTTTCCAGAAAAAAAGGAGTTTTCAGTTCTTGCAAATTGTCTCCACTGGAGACAATTTGCATGAAATGTCAACTCCTGTTTTCTGGGAAAAATTAGGAAAATATCATCAGTTTGTCATCTGCTGAATTGGCCCAGAGAGTAGTAAAGGTTAAAAAACAGCATGATAATTCCTGAAGATAATGTTTACAGTTTAGAATATTTTGTTGTAACTGTGCTGAAATATCTTACAGATACTCATTAAAATGGTCTTGGCAATATATGGTGGGTACATGTTAGAACCACCTTACCAAGTAAATTGTCAGAAACTTTCGCCTTAACCAGTAGCATTCTCTTGGCAAACTTGATGGACGACAGATATTTTTATTTGTTTATCTGTAGAATTATGGGTTTTGTATTTCATGCAAATTACAAAACATATCTTCTGAGGAGGAAATTTGCATGAAATGTCAAACCTTAGCTTCTGGGTAAAAATTAAGAAAAAAGTTTCTCTGGAGAAGAGAAAGTTATTTTTTGTAACTTTACCCTGCATGCTAAGTGTTCATAAAACTTTTACCTTCAGGGTTGAACAATTTTGAGTATAAAAATGAAATGAACTTTTGACCTATAAATTAAGCTGGTCCCCCATTGAAGTGTTCCCAAACACCTTACACAAACTACAACAGAATAGGTTCTCTTCTAAGTTTAACATTTAAAGCATGCTGGGCAGAAATTTCAGCAGACAACATTTTGAGTTTTTTTTTCTTACCCCCCTCCCCCAGACATACAAAGTATGTTGAGGTGTATATAGTTTTTGGCTTTCCGTTTGTCCATTCCTTTGTTTTTACATACATTCCTGTGTTCGTCTTTCCAACACATTCGTGGAACTATGCTCAAAGTTTATAAGACCTTACATTATAAATTATAGACCCTTTGATGAATTTCATTTCTGTTCAGTTCAGTTTTCAGATTTTTAACGCTACCAGGCAACTGAGTCACATAGAGGCAGCGCTGAATTTCATTTTTATTTGGCATGCTGGTTGATGTAGGTCTGAAGTTTTACTCAGTGCCATCACCATCGCGGGGTGTGACCTTGAGGTCAAGGTCATGGACTTAGTACTTAGTTCTATGTTTTCATATAAAAGTCAAAATTTTTGCACTTGAGTTTATATAGCTATATTATCAAGACCCTGTTAAAGAATTTCATGTATATTTGGCATGATGTTAGATACACATGTAGGTCTAGAGTTTTATTCAGCACAATTCCCACCCTAGGTGGTCACAGACTTCAAAAGAATTTTCATGTGAAAGTCAAAATAATTGCATTTAAGTTTATATAGCTATATCATCAAGACCTTTGATGAATTTCATTTATATTTGGCATGATGATTGATATAGGTTTAAAGTTTATTCAGAGAAATTCCAGACCTTGAGGTCAAGGTCACAGAATTTTCATATAAAAGTTTAACTTTTTGCATTTAAGTTTACATAGCTATACTATCAAGACCCTTTGATTGATTTCATTAATATTTGGCATGATGGTATATATAGGTTTTGAATTTTTCTCAGGGCCATCCCCAAGCTGGGGCATGGCTCTGAGGTCAAGGTCACAAACTTAGATTTTTCATACAAATGTCAAAGTTTAAGCTTATAGTATAAAGACTGATTGATTTCACTGGTTTTTGTTATGGTGGTAGTTATTAGTCTTAAATTTTATTTAGCATGATCCCTTCACCCATGCCTTTGTCATGGGCTTCACATAATATGTGACTAAATTCTTTCAATGATGTATTAATATAGCATATGACTGCCATCTTCAGAGTCAAAGCTGCATACTTTGGGCTTTTTAAAAAGAGGTTGTAGCACTGGACAGGAGTATACATACCCCCCCCCCCCTCCCCCTCCCACACACACACTAGGCACTTTGTTAGTTTCAGAAAGTAGGAGTTGGCATTTCGTGCAAATTGTCCCCAGGTTTGCAGGAAATTTCAATTGTTATAGAGGTAATTTGCACCAAAATGTTTAATTGTTGTTTTTTTGTTTTTTTTGGGGGGTGGGGGGTGGGGGGGAATGGGGGGGTGGAATTTTCAATTTTACGCTGGTCAACAGTACATTCTGGCAAGAATTCTGACCATTATCCGGAAGAAGAAGAAGAAGAAATGGTGTCTGCTGAAATTTATACTAAGCATACTAAGAGTTAAAATGTGTTTGCTGATATTTGAACTACATGTAAGCAGGTTAAAGAGGAAAAGTCCCTTAACCCTTCCCTTGCTGAACATGACATGCCTTGTCTTAGCAAACAGTGTAGATCCAGATCAGTTGGCTTCTGAATAAGCCAACTGATCTGGATCTGCACTGTTTGTCATTAAATATGTGAATTTCTATCAAAAACCCTGATCAAGTAATCTGATTGGCTGAAAATTAGAAGTGGGCATGGCATCTTAATTTATTCAGCATGACAAGGGTTAATTTGTAATAGTTTTATATCACCATTCAGTTAATAAAAGCTTCAGATAAGGGCCTTTTTGTCACACAAACAAAAATATTTCGCTGTGAAGATATGTTGTTGGTACTCATAAGAAGTGCCTCATTGGGGCGCTTCTGATGAGTATCCAAAACACAGGTTTCCATGGAGAGCATAGAAAAAAAGTATCTCGATATCTCTTTCATCTGAGCTATGAAAGTAAAATGCTGATTATTATCAAAAAACTATCCTATTAGCATGTTTGCCCCACATGTAGGAAACATTTTCTACCATATTTACCACAATATTTGAATACCTAATTCCTAACCATTCTGCAGAGCTCTGTATAGGACTAGATAAGAGTGGGTAACAGGTAAGTAATTTCCTTATTTCTTTATGAAAATATATGTTGTGGGTACTCATTAGAAGCGCTTCTAGTGAGTACCGGTTCCCACAACATCAGTCTTTGCGAAAAGTGCAGGACTGCCTGACAAAACTGGCAATTTTTTAATTTTGTCCTGCAAAAACTTTTAGTCTGTCTGACAAATGTCCTGTGAATCTTAGCAAAGAAAATAATATTCTGACAACAAATATGCCTTCAATCCTGCAGATACTTATCTGTTCTGCAAAAGATTACAGTCTCAGTCTGTCTGACAGCTGTCCTGCAACAGGAGAAAAGATTTCGCGAAGACTGCAACATATGGTTGTGTGAAGAAATAAGAAAAAATATCTAGTTTTGGATTGAAGGAAGCATCTTGTCTGGGGTTGTGCTCTGCATGTAGATAGTGATATCAGGTAAGTATTTTTTCTTATTTCTCAACAAAGACATGCACTTCTAATGAGTATCACAACAGATTTTTATGAAGAAATAAGGAAATACAGGTATTAACACTTTCTGGTTGAAACAACAAAGTAATTTGTCAAGAGCTGTGATTCTAGTCCTAAACTTTGGACAGGAACAGGGGTGAGGAATTATCAAATTTTATTCCTTGTCCACGGGCATTTGTGAGGAATTATCAAATTTTATTCCTTGTCCACAGACAAGTAAATGGTCAAAATCCAACCAAGATTCTTGCCCGAAAATTGTCATTTTTTTCTTATTTCTCTAAGAAAACAAGGCGCTTCTAATGAGTACCCACAACCTATGTTTTCTCTTATAATCTTGATACTCTATCCAGCCAGAGCTATGAATTACTTGTCCCAGGACAAGTAAATTGAAATTTCTTACTTGTCCTCAGGGAAATGGGACGTTGGACAAGTCGGCCATGGTATTTCCACAGCTCTGGGCAAGTACATTTTACTATGTAATAAACTGCTGAATGAGAAGCGAAAAGTGAGATTCTGTACATTTGAAGGGTTGGCACTGCAAGTGTTTGCTCATGCCTGTCTGTCTGAATTGTTAATATAAGCAGGCTATAATTTTGTTTATTCTGACCATGTTCTGTAGTTTGTATATTCAAAACAAAATAAATGAAAAAAATCTGTCTCTGTAATGTTTCAAACTTTAAATAGATAAATATTTACTGATCATTACGTCAGACAGGGTAAATTTCAATGCAAAAGATGGGAAATGCCCAGTAAACATTCATCACATTTTACCTGCCTACACTGTACTTTAAAGTGTATTGGGGTCTTTAAGTAAAAAAACATTGCAGTCTTTTATAAATTGAAGGACACAGCTCTAAGGTTTCATTCAAAATGGTTCTTTTTTTGTGAAACAGACTATAAATTGTATGCTAATAGATGATAATTATAGGTTTTCACACACCTAGGTTAATTGAGCCAAAGGTGCAAGCCTGAGGTCATAAAACTGTAAAATTTGACACCTTTGACATATTTTCTGGTCCTTGTAACTTAATATAATGAATGGCCCTAATTTTGACAAAAAAAAAAAAAATCTGTAAATTGTAACTGACATAATGTATTGGGTTTTAGATTTTACAGTTATAAGCAGTTTGATTTACATTTTTTCTTACAACCCTGAGGAGTTGGACTCTTCCATCTTTGAACTTGGGCATGTCCATTGCTGCAGATAGGAATTAAAAATACAAAAACATATTGGAAAGCATTTTTAATGAGAAGGTACATATGTATCATCTGGATCAGCACAGTTTGCATCAGTATCTGTTTTGATCGGCAGGGTTAAAATGTTATTCTTATATTGTTTGATGGGTCGTGTGAGCATTCATTTTCTGTGGACAGTGCAAGCAATAGAATTGTCTGCTTAGTTCGCTTCTCAGGATGAGAAAATCCATTTTAGTCTGTGATGAAAAAAAAAAAAAAAAAATTAGTTCTGCCTAAATGTAACCATTTTTCTCACATTTTGGATATGTTATGCCTCGGCCACAAAGTGCCCATCCATCGCACTTTATAGTACTGTTTTATCTCAGCAACTCCAAGGGTTGTTCCTTGGGAGGTCCTCTACCAAAATTGCTCAAATCTTTCTGCTCTGCTGCACAAAAGGGCCGCTAAAGCTAAAAAAAGCAAAAAAAAAAGCTTCAAACAACATCTCTGTAACCACTGGGTGGACTTCAACCAAACTTGATAGGATAGTTCTTTGGGAGATCCTCTACCAAAATTGCTCAAACTGTTCCTCTTCGCTGCACAAACTGGCAACCAGAGCTAAAAACTTCAAACATCTAGTTTATAACTACTTGGGGGATTTCAGCAAAACTTGATTGTTCCTTGGGAGGTCCTTTACCAAAATTGCTGAGATTGTTCCGCTCCACTGCATAAAATGGAGGCCAGAGCATAAAATTGAAAAATTTCAAATGACATCTCCGTAACCACTTGGCGGATTTCAACTAAACTTGATAGGATTGTTCCTAGGGAAGTTCTCTACAAAAATTGCACAAACAGTTCCACTTCGGTGCACAGAGTGGTGGCCAGATCTACAGATATAAAAAAAAAACTTCCAACAACATCTCCTCCATAACCCCTTGGCCGATTTCAATCAAAGTTGATAGGATTGTTCCTTGGGAGGTCATCTACCAAAATTGCTCAAATCGTTTGGCTCCACTGCACAAAATGGCTAAAAATAGAAAAAAAAAAACAAAAAAAAAAAACAACTTGAAACAACATCTCCATTACCACTTTGCAGATTTCAACCAAACTTGTATTTCACCCAAACTTGATGGGATTGTTTCGTGGGAGATCCTTTACAAAAAATGCTCAACCTGTTCCAATTACTAAAAATAGAAAAAAAAAGCCTTCAAACAACACCTCTGTAGTAATCACTGAGTGGATTTCAACCAAAATTGATAGGATAGTTCTTTGGGAGGTCATCTACCAAAATTGCTCAAACCATTCTCTTCTGCTGAACAAAATGGCCACCAATGCTAAAAAAAAAAAAAAAAAAAAAATCCAACAATTTCTCTATAACTCTTAGAGACCCTGCACACTATGAAACTTTGTAAAATCATCAGCACCCAGAGCATAAAATGGAAAATTCTTTTATTAATAACTGGGCCAATTTCAAACAAACTTCACAGGATTGTTCCTTGGATATCCAGTAATGTCTTGAGATCTACATTGCAGTGGACAAATCATTATGAGCCAAGATTATGGCATTAAATATGAATATCAAGTCTTGCACTTAAAGCAGATATTCTCAGGTGGTAGATTTCAGAGGCCATGGCCTCTTGTTTATTGCTAGAGTGACATACCCTTGATTTACTTAGAAATAAGATCTTATATGGGTTCATGTCTCTGCAACTTCTACAGTTTTCAAGGCAATGATTTAAAACTTGCAGCAAAGTAAGTATATACATGTATGCTGGACTGTATGTTGTGGGTACTCATTAGAAGCATCTTGCCAAGGTGCTTCTAATGAGTACCCAAAACATGTTTTCATGAAGAAATAAGAAACATTATTCCCCTGATGCATTCGCTTATCTAGAACTATAAGAACTGCATTATCATGTGGTAGTCTGTTGAGGTCATTAGTGTTAGAGCCACTTGTAAATTGTAATGATTGTCAGGCAACACAATAAAATTAGGTATATTATGGTGGCAATAAATTTCACCTTGGTTTAACTCTCATTTGTGCACAGGTCCAGATAAGGCAAGCATTTCTGAACAGAAATGAAGAATACTGTCTCCTTATTGATGAAAACATTATACCAGTCTCAAAATGAGAAAAACATACTGTCTGCCACACACGCCCAATGAAAACTCAAATCGGCCTGCCCATCTGCCAAGTCTGATCAGTCTTCATTGTCTGCATGAAGAATCTTTGCACCCTTGGCTATCCGAAATACACAGGGAAGATTATGATTAGACTGTGAATGCACAGGCTGATCTGAATCTTCACTGGGTGCACATGTCCGAAGTATGCTTTCTGATGTTGTGGCTCATAACTTATCCTGCTGAATATTTTAATTAGTCACACCCATTTCTGACTACCAGCCAATCAGATAACATCATACAATGTTTTCGTTCAAATTCACAAACTGAATGACAAACAGTTTAGATCCTGATCCTGGATCAACACTGTTTGCAAAGGTAGGGGTTGTCGTGAACAGCAGGATATGGTTTAACATTGCTGCAATTGTATTATTGGATTGATTGTTTACAATCGAGCTATAGTATACATACACCAAAGTTTCCTTAAGGTTGTTGTTCACATCATTATCATTGACCAGTAAAATCAAACCGCATGTTATTACGAAATCCAGACCTGTAATGGTTAGTTAAAGCCTCCCTATTCTTGTCGCTGTGACGTGTAAATAGGGTTATGTCTAAAACCTGGACTGGGACATTTGCAAACATTGCAGATCCAGATCAAACGCTGCAGAACACAATGTCTGATCAGGACCCTGTTTGCTTAAATTACAGGAAGTTAATGTAAAATGTCGCGGATTTGGACCATTTTCCCAGCCTACACTCAGAGACAATCAACTCAACACTGCTGTCAGTGCATTGATTGCAGGTGATCAAAGAATTGACATGGTGATTCTGATATGTAACCATAAACTATATGTTCATCAAATAGGAAGAGTTGTCAACTTTTGATAGTTCATGTTACGAGTTTAAAACAAGCATTGTCTTCATATTAATTTAGAACAAAACTGCATTGATCCAGACATCTGACCAGTCTTGTACTGTCTAGAGAATGATAAAGATTAAAAGGAAAGGCAACCGTATGTCTATCAGGATAGAACTTTACAAGCCGATAATACAATATTGATAAAAGTGATCAACCAGCAAATAAGAAAAATATTGGAGTTTAAATATTTGAAAACTGATTGTCATGGAGGCAGCCATTTTTAGGCTTTGTGACATCACACAGACTGAATAGGAGGGTTCGTGGCACGGCTAATATACTATAAATAGAACAAGTCTTGCGCGTGCGCGGAGCGGTCTTGAAAAAGTAGGACAAGAAAGCAATGGAGAACGCGATTTTTTTCTTCACCGAGTTTCTCCGCGAACGTTTTTTTCTCTGGACAATTAATCAGAGAAATTATTGTTAAATTTTTCCGCAACTTTCATAATTTTCCATGCAGTACGAGGCAATTATCAGATAAATTTAAAAGAAATATGTTTGTCATAACTGATTTTTAAATCAATAAAATTGTGAATAAAAGTTGCACTGTGTGTGTGTGTGTGTGTGTGTGTGTGTGTGTGTGTGTGTGTGTGTGTGTGTGTGTGTGTGTGTGTGTGTGCATCCAAGCACGCACACGTGTTCGTGTACGTGTGTGTGTGTGTGATCAAGATACGACATAATGTAGGCTATATGCATACCGATATAAAAATAATTAAAAGTTGCTGCATTTCTAATAAACAAATGATGTAAATATGGCGAAGACTCAGGGTAACGAGCGGGTATTTTTAGTTTACTTGGAAAAATCACAAGCTAATCTGCGTCTTCGCTGCTAGCATATGCCTTTTTGTTAACATTTCAAAAAGTCACGCACAAATCAGGGCTGCGATAAGCAGTGCAAAACACCTGCGAACATATTTTCTTTGGGCAGACATCTGTAGATACGGAAGTCTAAACACACACACACACACACACACACACACACACACACACACACACACACACACACACACACACACACACACATTTCCGAATGATGAGGGTTTTGATGGGGCTTATTGATTACTGACTAATTACCTTATTTTTTTTTATTATTGACTACTGAGTTTTTGCCTAAAATTTTAGTGACTACTGATTTTCATGACCTAGAATTTAACTATTAAGCCCCCAAAAAACAAAACCCAAAAAAACAAAATACGCTGATTTTTGTGAAAGTAGTTTTACCGATTACCGATAAAAAGGCATTTTAATGGTACCACCCAATCCAGACCCTCATTTATTTGCACTCCTGAACGCGCTGCCGGAACGTAAAGGAAAAACGGCGTGTGTTCGTAGTATGATATTTTAAGTATGAGAAAAATACCCCCATTGTATAAACGTTGTGTGCCCGCAGGGTTAATAGTTAGCTTTAAAGCAAATATATGGTTCTTGATTAGATGCAAATTTTTATTACACTGCAAAAATATCTGCCAGTTTGTATGTTTAGGCAACTTTTTAGGGTTGCCTTGCTGAAGCAGTTCAGATCAATAATATTATGTGTGTTTTGTGCAGAAAAAGAAAATTTTTTATGAACTATTTCATTGCCAAAGCAATGGCTTTTCCAGAGTACTGGAATCATTTAAACAGCTCAAGATAAGGTTGTTTTTTTGTTGTTGTTTTTTTTTTTTTTTCATCCAAGAAGTATTAACATTTTTCTAATTTCTCGACAGAAATATACATTGTGGGTACTCATTAGAAATGCATCAGTGAGGTGCTTCTAATGAGTACCCACAACATACGCTTTCATGGAGAAATAAGAACAATATTTATCTGGATGTCCATCTCTTCTGGAACTATGCATCTACATGTAGCTGCCTACATGTATATTGGGTGGAGGCTTGTTATAAATTAGCTGTAAATCCTTTTGAAGTGCTTCTTACTGGAATTCTTTATGATGTGTAAGTCTGATATTGGATAATAGTACCGATCTTAACAAGCTCATGTTGGTCTTAACCCTAGTCCTGCTGAACCCGAATATATCCTGCCTTTGCAAACAGTGTAGATCTGAAGAAGCCAACTGATCTGGATCTGCACTGTTTGCCATTAAGTTTGTGAATTTATATCAACAGCCTCGATCAAGTAATCTGATTGGCTGAAAATTAGAAATGGGTGTGGCATCTTAATTTATTCAGCAGGACAAGGGTTAATTGCATGGTATTTCTGACTGAAGCTTCCACAGCTGAAGTGTATTTTTCTGTCTTAACAGTGATTTTATACACATGTACTGTAATTACCCTAAATATTGGGTACCTGAACTCCTTACCAAACTTAGTCTAAAATTTCATCAAGTCTATTTTATTACCTGTAAATGTGTAATGAAGGGTTGTGGAATTATCAAATTTTATTACTTGTCCACGGACAAGTAAATGGTAAAATTCCACTCATCCAACCAAGACTTACTTGCCCGAAAATTGACATTTTTCTTATTTCCACAACATATGTTTTCTTCGAGAAATAAGAAGAATATATGTCATAATATGGATACTCTTTCTAGCTAGAGGTATGAAGTCCTTGTCACAGGACAAGTAAATTGAAATTTCTTACTTGTCCTCAGGGAAATGGGACAAGTGAGGCATGGTATTTCCACAGCCCTGTGTTATGGGATGTGTGGAAAACAGTGCCTCTCTGTCCAAATTCTAAGGACTATTATGGTACACTCAGAAAAAACAAAATAGCAACATTGGAATATGGTGCAAAGTTACTTTACAGGCACATGGACAAACAGGAGTGCCAATAATTGGAAACTTTAGACAAAAGAAAACACCCAAAATGAAATACTGTTTTCTTTAGCGCCTGTATCATTGCTCCAGATGAAATGTGATTTGGTACGCCTATATCATTGCTCCAGATGAAATGTGATTTGGTACATGTACCGTATTTACCCAAACAATTGGGATGCCAATTGCCAAAACTCCTAACCAAACTTCGTCTAAAATTTCAACAAGTCTATTTTATTACCTGTTAATATGTTTGGATGAGTGTAAAACAACATAGCCTTTGATCAGATGCTGCATTCATATACACCGTTTGCTCAGGCCCGTTTATTCTTATAGTTAAGGTTTTTACAATACACTCAGAAAAAACAACAACAGTAATTTAACAACATTGGATGTGGTGCAAAGTTACTTTACAGTCGCCTGAACAAACAGAAGTGCCAAAAACTGGAAACCTTAGACAAAAGAAAAACCCAAAATGAAGCAGTGTTCTTTTTATCGCACCTGCTTGTAGCAGGGTGCGATATAGGCGTCCGATTTTCCGTCCGTCCGTCCGTCCGTCCGTCCATCCGTCCGTCCGTCCGTCCGTCCGTCTGTCAACATTTATGTCGACGTTCGACATTTATGTCAAAGTTAGTATTCTAATCAACTACAAGACTAAACAACCATCAAACCTTGCATGAAACATCTCCCTGACCTCCTGACTTTGCAACATAGGCATCCGCTTTTCCGTTTGTCTGTCCATTCGTCCGTCCGTCTGTCAACATTTATGTCGACGTTCGACATTTATGTCAAAGTTAGTATTTTAATCAACTACAAGACTAAACAACCATCAAACCTTGCATGAAACATCTCCCTGACCTCCTGACTTTGCGACATAGGTGCCCACTTTTCCATTCGTCTGTCTGTTCATCTGTCTGTCCATCCGTCTGTCTCTTAACAGTTCTGTTATGTCGAAGTTCGACATTTATGTCAAAGTTAGTATTCTAATCAACTACAAGACTAAACAACCATCAAACCTTGTATGAAATATCTCCCTGACCTCCTGACTTTGTGACATAGGTGCCCACTTTTCCATTCGTCTGTCCGTTCGTCCGTCCGTCTGTCTCTTAACAGTTCTGTTATGTCGAAGTTCGACATTTATGTCAAAGTTAGTATTCTAATCAACTACAATTCTACAACAACCATCATACCTTGCATGACACATCTCCCTGACCTCCTGACTTGGCAGATATGTTGACCCAGTGACCTTGACCTATATTTTGCGCTCCATTGACTTTGACACAATTTACGTTGACGTTCCAGATCTTCTCAACTATAAGGCGTACAACTACCAAACCTTGCATAGTGCTTCTCCTAGAGGTACAGACTTGGCAGGTACCTTGACCCGGTGACCTTGACCTATATTTTGCGCTCCAGTGACTTTGACATATTTTGCGTCGACATTCAATATCTCCTCAACTATAAGGCCTACAACCATCAAACCTTGCAAAGTGCTTCTCCTCAATGTACTGACTTAGCAGATACCTTGACCTGGTGACCTTGACCTATATTTTGGCTGCAGTGACTTTAACATAATTTACGTCAACGTTCCAGATCTCCTCAAGTGTAAGACCTCTAGCTACCAAACCTTGCATAGTGCTTCTCCAATATGTACTGACTTGGCAGGTATCTTGACCCGGTGACCTTGACCTATATTTTGCGCTCCAGTGCCTTTTACACATTTTACGTCAACGTTCAATATCTCCTCAACTATAAGGCCTACAACCATCAAACCTTGCATAGTGCTTCTCCTCAATGTACAGACTCTGCAGGTACCTTGACTGGGTGACCTTGACCTATATTTCACGCTCCATTGACTTTTACACTGTGTACGTCACCCTTCCATATGTCCTCAACTGTGAGGCCTTCAACCACCAAACCTTATATAGCACTTCTTCTCGATGTACTGACTCGACAGGTACCTTGACCTGGTGACCTTGACCTATATTGTGCACTCCAGTGACTTTGACACATTTTATATTGATGTTCGGTATCTCCTCAAATATAAGACCTACAACCACTAAACCTTGCATAGTGCTTCATTTCATTGCACTGGCTTGGCAGGTACCTTGACCCAGTGACCTTGACCTATATTTGACAAATTTTACGTTGATGTTTGATAACTCCTCAACTATAAGGCCTACAACCACCATACCTTGCATTGTGCTTCTCCTTGATGTACTGAATTAGCAGGTACCTTGACCCGTGACCTTGACCTAAATTTCATGCTCCAGTGACTTTTACGCATTTTACGTCAATGTTCCATTATCATTGGGCTGTATGATATGAAAAGTCAGTGCTGAAGATATAGCCATTAGAGGGAATGGGACTGGCCTGGAATATATGTGCCCCACTTGGCACTTTGTCTACATTTTTTTCAACCCAGTTTTCCAAGTAAGCACTGCTAAGAATGAAATAAACTTATTTAATAACCACATTCTGATTGTGGCTCCTGTGACTTTTGCGCCAGCAGGTGCGATGACGCCTTCCGCGGAATTCTTGTTCTTTAGCACTGATCAATAGCTCCAGATAAAAGGAGTATTCCCAAAATACCTGGATAAATCCCTGTGCTGGTATTGTAGGCTCATTGGAATATCTTGAGATGAGACAATTCCAATGACAACACACCAGATATGTTTTGGTTGAAAAACAACTCTTAGATTATCTTTTAATTATGATCATGTCACTTATTAGCATAGTTCCAGATAAGAGGAGGTATCTAGATACATGAAAATGTATTTTGATTTCTCAACAAAACATATGTTTACTATATTCATTAGAAGTGTCTTGTTGAGGCGCATCTGATGAGTACCACAACATGTTTTTTATGATGAAGTAGTAAAAGTAACAATACTTTTTTGTTTGAACACTGTCTGGAGCTGTGTTTTTTCTTTTCTAATTAGCACCCATAACCATACCCTGGCTATCAGATGCAGTAAGGCACATGTTTGTTGAAATAGGCTGAACTGCTGTTGACAGATTCTGCTCTAAGTAATTGGCAATGCATAGCTCTAGATAAGACATTTTCTTTTGTGTTTTTTTCTTTTGTGCATCTTTTTTTTGTTGCCAGAAGTTATTGATATTTTTCTTATTCCTCCTCAAAAGCATTTGTTGTAGGTACTCATTAGAAGTGCCTCAGTGAGGCACTTCTAATGAGTACCACAACACACGATTTTGTGGCAAAATAAGAAAATATTTATTTGGATAATGATCTTATTTGGATATGCAAAGTATGTCTAAAATGCAAATATTGTGTGTGATTTTTTTTTTTTTTTTTTTTTTTTTTTTTGAACCAAACAATTACTGATATTTTTCTCATTTCTCCATGAAAACACATGTTGTGGATACTAATTAGAAGTGCCACATCAAGGCACTTCTAATGAGTACACACAGCATACGTTTTCATGGAGAATAAGAAAAACATTGAATTGGATACTGCCTCTTTGTCTTGGGCTGTTCAAAGTATGTCTAAAATGCTTTTATCTTGTGTGATTTTTAGGTACCATAAGAGAGACAGAGATGCTAAAAATGCTGAGAAGAGAGTGCTTGATTTTCAGGCCCAGCTGACAGATGCCCAGGCCAAGCTGGAAGATGCCGATAATATGAGGAAACATGCTGAGGCAGAGGCAGCAGTAAGTATGAGCTGAGATTTCTAGATACAAATGCCCTGCAAAGCATTTTGTTGTTGAGTAAGGCGTTCTGAATTTTATCAAAAATATTTGTATTACAAACCTTCAAAGTATTCCCCCTTCACTGAAACACAGTTGTGAAATACAGTTTGCCAGTTTTCTTTTAGTATCTGTTTTAGACACTGGTATATAGCTCTACCAAGAGAACTTCAGAACTTATTTCCAGAGAAGCAACCAGGTGGTCAAGTGGTTAGTGGCAAGTGCTCTTGACTTTGGATATGAGGTCCATATCTCCAGATAAGGTGCTGTTTTCAAACGAAAAGAATCGATATTGTTCTCATTTCTTCACAGAAACATACGTTGTGGTACTCGTAAGAAGCACCTCGCCGTGGCACTTCCATTGAGAACCCACAACATATGTTTTCATTGATGTTTTCATTGAGAAATAAGAAAAATATTATATGGATACCCCCTCTTATCTGGTGCTATGAGGTCCCAGGTTCAAATCCTGCTAGAGGCTAAGTTCAGCACATGACTGTGCAGTGCTTCATCTCACAGAGAGTTTCATTATCACCCCTTCATTGTTGTGATATGATTAAATGGTGTTGAAAGAGAAGTAAAACACCAACCTATCATAGTTGTTTCCAGTGAACATTTTTGTAAGCCTTAGAAATAAAATAGTGTTCTGGCTTCACGGTGAACTCATAGGTCATAAGAAATTGTATGAAAGATGTCCAGGGCCGGCCTCGGTGGCTCAGTAGGATGCACGTCCGACTGAAGACCAGGAGGTCGCAGGTTCCACCCCCGCCGAGGTCGGCAACATTCTTTCCTGGAGATTGATCATGAAATATTTTCTATGGTCATTCTCTCCCTTCCGCTGATTCAAGAAGGGCAGTTGTCAGTTTCTGGCGAAAGAATGTGCACAATATTGGTTAACCGCTCAGCGGACTTAGCCAGCCCAGTAAACGTGTGGTTAGGTAAACTGCCCACGCTCGACATGGACCCGTTGGGTTGAATGGGCCATGAAAGCTCAACTCAAACAAATGAAAGATGTCTAGGAAGCGCTACAATCATAGAAGATAGCCTACCAATTACACCCAGAGGAAAGGCAAACAAACCATGACAGTCAGTGAGTACGGTAAATGTCCTAATATTAGGAACACCAAAGTTTCTGTCAAAATGCCATATGCAAACAGTGTAGACCCTGATGAGATTGCTCCTTCAGGAGTAGTCTGATCAGGGTCTGCACCGTTTGTCATTCCACTAAGCATTTTAAGAAACTGTATAAAAAAGCAAAATTTAAGCCAAAAAATTATGGAATGAAGTGTAGGAAATTTTAGGACATTTACTGTAGCCACATAGCACACAAAGAGCAAACATCAACAGATCCATTGCCTTAGAATGGTTAGTATTAACCCTTGTCATTCTGAATAAATTAAGATGCCACACCCTCTTCCAATTTTCAGCTGACCAGATTACTTAATCCAGGTTGTTGATATAAATTCACATACTTAATGACAAACAGTGCAGATCCAGATCAGTTGGCTTCTTCAGAAGCCAACTGATCTGGATCTACACTGTTTGCAAAAATAGGTATATCCAGCTTCAGCAGGACAAGGGTTAAAATCTGCTGAAGTTTAAATCAAGTTTACAGTTTCCAAATCGTCACCTTAGATTCAGAAAAAAAACAACAAAAAACACACACCAAGAATGCTGGGCTTGCATAGAGGACAAATAAACAAAGCACACACAGAAAGCTACAGATAGCAAAGGTTATAAGGTCGGTTTCAACTGGAAGTGGCTATTGTTTATTTTTAATAGTTTGTTTGGGTATTGATTATTTATGTTGATTATTTCAGAGATTGCGTGGTGAAGTAGCCACATTAGAACGTCAGCTAGCGGCCCTGAGGAAACAGCTAGAAGAAGAGACGTTATTACGAGTTGACCTAGAAAACAGAATACAAAGTCTAAAAGAAGAGCTTGCCTTCAAGAGTCAAGTTTATGAACAGGTATGTAACGAGTCGGACAACTTTATCAGATAATCATGGCTCCAGATAAGAGAGGGTAACAACATAATGTTTTTCTGATTTCTCCATTACTCATTAGAAGTGCCTTGGTGAGGTCCTTCTAACGAGTACCCAAAACATTTGTTTTTGTGGAGAATTAAGAAAAAAAAAAAAAAAAAATCAGTAACTTTCTGTTGAAAAAAGTGCCTTATTTGGAGCTATGATAATGAAGCCATTCATAATGTGGGAAAATACCCTTATGCTATTTTAAAATGGGGCAGGCCCAGATCAACTCCTGATCAGGGCGTTCTCTGTGGTTTATTTTGTAAAAGCCATTGATTCTGTTAACCTATTGTGGACTGAATAAACTCCGCACACTATATATTGGAAGAGTCTGATTTTGATTTTAGGTATGTCAGGCTATATGATTTAGATATTCCAAGAGAAAATTGGTTGAAATATTTGCAAAATGGTTGAAATATTTGCAAACAGTAGAGACCCTGATCAGACTCCGCTGATCTGGGTCTGCTTTGTTTGCCAAATTACCCTTTTAAGGGTCTCCAGACTACAACCGATTTATGTAGAGTGGATTCTTCTGCCACAACTTTTTGGGCTGGTCTGTTTCCAGTAGCAGGGTGTCTGGTTAGTTATTCAGCTCACCTGAGCAAATGCTTGGGGTGAGCTATTGTGATCACCCTCTGTCCCATCATCCATCGTCTGTCCTCCATCATCAACAATTAGTTGTTAACACTCTAGAGGTCACTGATTTGACAACATTCTAGAGGTCACAGTTTGACCCAATCTGGCCGGCCTCGGTGGCTCAGTTGGATGGGCCGTCCGACTGGAGACCAGGAGGTCGCGGGTTCAACCCCCGCCGAGGTCGGCAACATTCTTTCGTGGAGATTGATCATGAAATATTTTCTACGGTCATTCTCTCCCTTCCGCTGATTCAAGAAGGGCAGTTGTCAGTTTCTGGCGAAAGAATGTGCACAATACTGGTTAATTGCTTAGAGGACTAAGCCTGCCCAGTAAAGGTGTGGCTAGGTAAACTGACCGCGCTCGACATGACCCCATTGGGTTGACTGGGCCGTAAAACCTCAACACAAACAAACATTGACCCAATCTGAATGGATCTTGCCTAAAATGTTTCCTGTATGAAATCTAGGTCCGGTTCAAAACTGGGTCGCTTGGGGTTCAAAAACTAGGTCACCAGGCCAAATCGATGGAAAAAACCTTGTTAACACTCTAGAGGTCAAAGTTTTGAAATAATCATCGTGAATCTTGCTCAGAATGTTTGTCTTGATGATTTCTAGACCAAGTTGGAATTTGGGTCACTTATGACCTACATGTATATTTCACAGTCCAGTGACTTGTTTAGTTTTTCAATTTGGGTCAATATCTCAGTAACTCTTGGTCCTACAGCAGTGATACTAGGCACTTGCATACATCTTAGTGGAAATGAGTTGGATACAAGGTAAATCCTGAACAGAGTTTGCACACTGCGCTGTCTGATCTGGGTGTATGCTGTTGACTCAGACATGTCTCTCCAAATACTTAGGGTAATTATGGTATCCAGATAAATGTTTTCTTATTTCTTGACAAATTACCAACAGCTTTTTTCAGTAGTAAATCTAAATAACTTTTTCAGTAGTAAACAAAGCAAGTATACCGTGTAGACAAGAACAACCCACATGTTTTTTTTTTTTTTTTATTTAATCTGAACTCATCATCAGTTCTTATTTTTTTGACAAAAACGTCTGGGCCCAGTTGTTCAAAGCGTCGTTAGCTTAACGAGCTCGTTAATGGTCATTTCATTTACTGTTTTAGCGGATTCAATATACAATAATCTGATCATTTTTGCTGAAAAAATGTGAGTAGCTTTTGCACTGCAAGAGCTACTCACATTTTTTCAGCAAAAAATTACAGCATATTTGTAACACTCCGATGTAAATTTTAACGAATCGTTAACTAACGACATCGTTAGCTTCGAACAACTGGGCCCTGTTGTGTTACTCATTAGAACCAGCTTATCAAGGTGATTCATGTGAGTTCCCACAGTGTATGATTTCATTAACAAATAAACAAAAAAATATCAACACTTTTTTAGGAAAAAACAAAAACACTCACACCTTATCTTGGAACTATGTTGGAATAATAACACATAATTCATGTTATTCAGGTTATTTTCCCTTTTTGTAGGAACTAAATGAAACCAAAACTCGCACCACTACCTCACTGGATGAATATGATGCTGGTGTACGAGAAGAGTACGAGATCAAACTGCAGGATGCTTTACAACAGATGCGTGAAGAGCAAGAGGAGCAACTCCGCCAGGTCCGTGAAGAGGTGGAGATATTGTATGAACGAAAGGTAAGATTTACATTTCTTCGTATAACAGCATTTAACAATAAAGTGGGTGGGGTGTGTGTGTGGGGGGGGGGGGGGGAATAGAATGTATTTCATGATCAATCTCCACAAAAGAATATTGCCAACCTGGTGGGGGTCGAACCCACAACCTCCTGATCAGTAGTCTGATGCACATCCAAGCCATCGAGGCCGGCTGACTGACATACAATGGGCCCTGAATAGATGCTGCATATGATCTGGGTCTCCACTGTTTACTCACGCCTACCTGTCTGAATGTTTAAGGTAAATTTTCCATATTAGCCTACTGGGACATCTTATCTTACAAAATGTGAACAAGTTCATTGTATTACATGTTAATGTGTCTAAAACCTGCTAGCTGACTGGCAAATAGTGTAGATCCTGACCTAGGGGTTTTCCTACTCCTTTGAACTAGTTTTCCTACTCCTTTGAACTAATGGCCAGGGGCCATTGACTTTGGGAAATAAAGTGTGTGAAACTACAAATTAGGGAAAATGGGATTGGAAGAAATAAAACACATATTTGTTTCAAATCAGTGAAAACACAATTCAGTCTGAGTTTTTCAATGTTGTCATTGATTTGAACTTGAGAGATTTACTTAGCAATTAATAAGCTGATAAATACTGAAGATTCTAATTTTGCTCAAACTGTTGACTACGGAGAATTGGGAATTTCCTATAGATTTTGGGGTAAGAAAATCTCAGTGGCCAAATGCACCAATCTGTGGCATCTGGTCTAGGTTTGTTCAGGCTAATCTGCCCAAATACTTAGGGTAAACATGGTAACTGGCCCCTTGCCAAGGTACAGGAAAACTTCACTGACTTGAACACCCATGACTTGTTTACAATGGCTGATTCTTGTTTTTTACTCCCAGTAGGTCAAGAAAACAAATGTTTAGGGATATTTTAGGGAAATTTTCCTATTTTATCATGAAAATGTATGTAGTGTAAGCCTGTGAGGCAATTTCTAATGAGTACACTAAATATATTATTACTTTTTTGAAGATCAAAAAGACATCCCTAAATTAACCCCATTTGCTTTCTCACCTGGGGCTATGATTAACCCACTGTGGTTTAAAAAACTACCCATGTCTAGAACAAATTTTCATGATCCCAAAGATTTGCAGGCAATGGAAGTTTGACTATAGATAATTACAGCACCCAAGAAGTTCAGCATGCTTGCGCCGGCCATAGTGGCTCAGTCAGATGCACGTTCCACTGGTGATCTAGGTTGTCGGGTCCGGTAATATTCTTTCATGAAGATTGATCATGAAATATTTTCATATGACATGACTAATGGGTTGACTTGGCCGTAAAAAATCAATTCTAATCTATTAGCATGCTGGCTGATCATGATTTGAAATATTTTTCTTATTTTCAAAAATACATGTACAGTCAAACTTTGTTGGCTCAAACATCTTTTGGACCAAGGAAATTTGTTTGAGATATGGGTAGTTCGAGCTACTGAGGGTTAAACATAGCTGAAGGTTAGGAGACAAATGGGAATAAACGGATGTCGTTTCGGTCTTCTATAAAATAATATGTTGAGTGTACCTATTAGAATTACCTCAATGAGGCAATTCTAATGGGTACACACTATATACATTTCATGATAAAACACTCAAAAAATGAGTTCGGATTAACCATAGTAAACAAGCCATCGGTGTTTGAGTCATTGAGGTTTTACTGTACTAACAAGGTTTGGCATTTCAGGTAAATTGTCTTCTTATGAATTAATCAGCTGTCATGTGCTGAATTTTCCTGGTGAAAGAATGTGCACAAATAGTGGTCAACTGCTTAGAGGACTAAGCATGACCAGGAAAAGTGTGTTTACGTAAACTAATCGGCTAGACATGACCTTAATGGGTTGACAGGGCTGTAAAACCTCAAATAATAAAAAAAAAATCTACAACTGTACCCATAGCTTTATCCATCTACTTGTTTTTTTTTTTATTTTTCACGGAAAAATATATTGTGACAAGCACCTAGCAAAGGTGCTTCTAATGAGTACCCACAACTTCGTTTTTATGAAGAAATGAGGGGAAAAAAAAACAAACAAAAAACTATAGTTTTATGGTTAAAAAAGCTTCTTATCTGGAGCTGCATCATAACACCTGTTGTATTTTTAACAATATGTTTATAAGATGACCACCGCTTGTTTTAAATACTGTATATCAGTGAGTGTTCAAGGGAGATAAATCTACTTCAACAAGCAAAAGTAAAAACTGGATTTGTCTCCTTTGGATTGAGTTCAAGGGAAGTAAATTCACATTGACTGATTGCAGAACAGTACTGGATTTGTGTTTAGATCTAGAAATGCCCACAAAATGTTTTTGTGGAAAATAAGAAAAAAAATATTCATCCAGTTAGCCCTGGATCTCTCTGGAAATAAGAATTCAGCACAAAAAAAAAAAAAAAAATCCAGTATGGTATAACCCAGTCTGATGTTCTGTTAAATAATTAAAATATCAACCATGTTTACCTGTAATACTCCTCAATTCATTACTGTACTTATAATTATTTGAATGCATCTGTTTGACTGCCTAATGATGTTTCTAAACTGTGCTCACTGCTGGGTATATAGACCATACAGACTGGGTCAAACGAGGGGTAAAACTGCTCTCTTTAGGGGCAATTTAGGGTCTGTTGTGTTTGCTAGTATTTAACAGAATATACCTTAAGTATTTACTTACAGTTACTGTCCTAAAATTTTGTACTCCAAAGTTAAGGATAAAATAGCTTATGCCAACAATGCAGACCCAGATCAGACTGCTCCCAAAAGAGCAATCTGATCAGGGCCCACACTGTTTGCCATTACACTAAGTATTTCAAGAAATAACTACATAAAAAGCAAAACTTTAGACCCAAAAAGTAGGGAATAGTGTTTGAAATTTTAGGACATTTACCATATACTACCAACTGTACAGTAGGTTCAGCAATTTTACTGATCTAGAAGTCATGGTTGGAATTGACTTGAGGTTAAAGATGAGGCTGTATGTAAGCACCTATCCATTATGATGATATTTTTTTGGTTTATTTATTTATTTATTTTTTTTTTTTCGTATTTTTTTATGAAATTATTGTGGGTGAAAATATTATGGGTACTATTTACAAGGATGGTGAAGAGTAGCCAGAGAGTGCTAATTTGTGAAGTAAAACAAATGTCAACTGTTGGATGAGGGAAAAAGCCTTATCTCAAGCTATGAGTACACCACAACCTTTTTATAACACTATTGTTGGGGTCCATAAAATAAATCATGTTATTTATACAACCCTGATATATCCAAACAAAAATGTATAGATTATATTGAAAAATGACCATTTATGGTCATTTTTCAATATAATCTATACATTTTTGGGATCCATCTTAGAACCATGTTATATCCAAAACTGTGTTATAACGAACTGTGTTATAAAGAGGTTGAAGTGTATTTTGAATATATTCAAAGGTTTACATTATTTAACAAAATTATGACCTTGACCTATTTTTCATGGTATAAAACAAGTTACCACTCAAACACTGCAGTGTATTGTTATGACCCTGAAGTATATTTCACTGTTGAATGACTTTGTCATTTTTTTGTGTCAACTCTAGTGACTAATTAGATCCATTTCAGCCAGGCTCCCTAGCCCAGTCAGTTGTCTGTCTGTCAGTCTGTCTGAGGCAGATCCAGGGGTCGCAAGTTTGAATCTCAGCTGGGCCACAACTTGCATAGTTGTTGATCATGAGATAATTTCTATGATCATTCTCCTCTTCTGCTAATTAAGCAGGCCAGTTGTCAGTTACTGGCAAAAGTTTGTGGACAAAGTACTGGTAAACCATTCAGAGGACTAAACCTGCCAAGGAAAAGTGAGATTAAATTCACTGACATGGTGTACACTTCCTCCCTAAGAAAGACTCAAACATTGCAGTATCACTTTATGATCCTGACCTAAATGTGGTGGTCTGATGACCATCGTTGTTTTGCATCAACCCTAGCAGTTGCAGTTGCTCCATGTCTTGATTAATCATGACCTTTAGTCACTAAACCTGGCACTGACAAGTATTAATATTGCTTTTTAGCTCACCTATATGAAGTACAAGGAGAGCTAATATTGTAGTCACCCTGGTAGTCTGTGTTTGCATTCCTGTTCCCTTCACACTACATTTTTCAAATGCTTATATCTCAACTGTCACTTATCTCACAGAGCATTTGTATTTGGAACTTGATTACTTGGGAGGGTCTTCTGAGTTTCCAAAAGAACACACCCCTGGGTTCATGCCTGTGGGTGGGGAAAGGAGTCAAAATCTAGGACACCTTTGTAATGTTATATGTATATGCGATAAAGTTATATCTCGACAGTCACTTATCACAAAGCATTCATGTTTAAAACTTGGTGGTGGGTCAAAACTTATATCTCAATAGTCATCACAAAGCATTCATTTTTAAAACTTGGGTAGCTGGTGGGGAAGGGTGGGGGGAGGTCTTCTGAGATTCCAAAAGAACACACCCCAGGGTTCATGCCTGGGGTGGGGCTTGGGAGTAAAATCTAGGACACCTTTGCATTTCCATTATGCTAACAAGTTGTGGACACAATGGGTTATACATCAGCCTACTATGTGACATTGGTTCAGGTGTCAAAGAGTGAAGGTCATGGTGACCTACATTTCACAGTCCTGTGATTTTACCTTACATCTTGTTGACTATTTGTTGGAGAAATGTCATACCTGGGATATTAGTTTCATGTGACCCGATGATTGACCTCAAATAAAACTAGGTCAGTGTGACTTATATTTCATGGTCAGTGATTTTGCCTTTTATTTTGAATTCTATTTGATGGAGAAACGTTATACCTGGATTATAAGTTCCATCTGACCCAATGATTGACCTGAAATATATCTAGTACCCTGACCTATATTTCATGGTTCAGTGATTATGCCTTATATCTTGATTACTATTTGATGGAGAAACGTCATACCTGAATTATAAGTTCCATCTGACCCAATGATTGACATAAAAATATATCTAGGTCAGTGTGACCTACATTTCATGGTTCCGTGATTTTGCCTTAAAAGACTATTTGATAGAGAAACGACATACCTTGAATATAAGTTCCATGTGACCCAATGATTGACCTCAAAATATATCTAGGTCAGTTTAACCTATATTTCATGGTTCAGTGATTTTGACAACTCTTAAATACTATCTGATGGAGAAATGTCATACATGGAATATATATATAAGTTCCATGTGACCAGACAGTTGACATAAAAAATATATCTAGGTCAGTGTGACCTATATTTCATGGTTCAATGATTTTGTCCCATAACTTGAAGACTGTTTGATAGAGAAAAGTCAAACCTGTGACCAGATAATTTACCTCAAAATATATCTAGGTCAGTGTGACCTATATTTCATGGTTCAGTGATTTTGCCCTATGTGTTCAATACTTATTGATGGAGCAATGCCATGCATGGAATATAAGTTCCATGTGACCCAATGGTTGACATAAAAATAAATCTAAGTCAATGTGACCTATACTTCATGATTCAGTGACTTTGCCTAATAACTGGAAGACCAGGAGTAATTTCATACCTGGAACATTAGTTCCATGTGATGCGATGATCAACCTCAAAATATATCTAGGCCAGTGTTCCATGTAACACATAGATTTGCATTAAAATTTATAGAGGGATGTGTGATTTATATTCAGACTCACAAAACTTATTGTATTTGCAATAGAATCATAAAAATACTAAATACACCTTTGACATGTTAATGTGAAAACAGGCAGATAAGGTGCGAACAGGCAAAGGTAGACAAGGCGCGAACAGGCGAAGTATGCTGTCATGCGACAGCTCTTGTTAATACTTCACTAAAACTTGAATGGGTACTCATTAGAAGCAGCTTGGTGAGGCACTTCAAATGAGTACCCACAGCTAAGGTTTTCTATGAGAAACTTGTCACAGAATTAGCATCAAATACTCCTCCTGAACAAGTACTCTATTGACAATTTCTTTCCAGTAAACCAGCTGACAACTTAACTCCCTTCCACTATTTGAGCATACGCATTTACATCCTCATGGTCACATTTCTGTTGCTACAATTGTTAGTATTGAGCTTATTCAAAGTATATGGCCACCACAGGCAATTGTAAGTTAACCTTTACCACTCTTCTCATGTAAATTAACAGACAACAGATTGATGATGTTTTTCTCATTGTTCCCAGGAAATAGGTTTTGACATTTCATGCACATTGTCTCCATAGGAGACAATATGCATGAAAAGTCAAAGCCTGTTTTTAACCCAGCATGCAAAGAGTTAATAGGCTTTTATGATCTCAAAATTGAAAAACGTATTTTTTTGTTTTACAGTTTAACTGACTTGTTTTATTGCATTTCAAATTGAAATGATGCAATCAGTATTTGATAATGCAGTTATATTTGTCATTAAACCACTTTCTTTATATAAATAGTGTAAGGTTCGGAGGTGATATATATATATATCACTTTGTAAGTTTAGTACTCCCAACTAAAAGAAGTGTCCTGGCTGCTCACAATTTTCAGCAAAAGTATCAATTTATTTGAAAACTACTTAGCTACAACAGTTAATAAGTTTGTCATTAATAAGCTCTATAAGCTAACGATGCTTTGAACAACTGGGCCCAGGTTATGCAAGATGTAAGATTAGTCTTACATAACTATTAAGTTGCTAAAAAAACCCCAAAAAAAACAACAAAACAACATCATTTTATGAACTGCATATTTTTCATACTTGTTCAAAGCCGGGTCTGGCAATATCCTGGCGAAAGAATGTGCACAATACTTGTTAACCGCTTAGAGAACTAAGCCTGCCCAGTAAACGTGTGGTTAGGTAAACTGACTGCGCTTGACATGACCCCTTTGGGTTGACTGGGCCGTAAAACCTCAACACAAACAAATAAACAATATCCTTTTGTGGAGATTGATCTTGAAATGTTTTCTACAGTCATTCTCTCCCTTCTGATTCAAGAAGGTGAAAGAATGTGCGCAAGTATGGTTGGCTCGGCATGACAATAGTGTTGACTGGGCTGTTAAACTCCAAATCAACCAATCACCAAACATTCTTCTTCAACAAGTCGTCTGAAACTATGAATTTAAATTCAATGTTTCTGAAATAACAACTTTATAACTATGAAATAACAGTGGATTATAACTATGATCCTTAAATAACACCATCAAATGTCTTTAAGCAGATATTAGTAGATGTGAAATTTTCATTATGGTGTGATTTAGACTGTTTCTAGTGGTTTCTAAAACTGGTCAGTCTGGAGAATAGTTAAAATGATGTCCTTTGAGGATTTAACAAGTTTGAGAAAAGTTTTTGAAATACAGGTAACATTGTTTTCCAAGAGTATTAGACCTAAGCATAATGTCTAAACTGAAAACAGAATGCACTTGCATTTGACAGGATTAGTTTGGCTTTTATGTGTCATTTAAATTGTTGCAGATGGCATTCTCAAGATTAGTCAGTTACAAGAAATAAGATTTCTAGATCTAGAAAGAGAAAATTAAAGGCTCCATATTCCTCAATAATAGACATTTTTTATCCAAGAAAGATGGAATAAATTGATATATAGTATAAACCCTTGTCATGCTGATTAAATTAAGATGCCACACCCACTTTCAGCCAATCAGATGACTTGATCCAGGTTGTTGATATAAATTCACATACTGAATGACAAACAGTGCAGATCCAGATCAGTTGGCTTCTTCAGAAGCCAACTGATCTGGATCTACACTGTTTGTTAAAACAAGGCATGTCGTGTTCAGCAAGAGAAGGGTTAATACAATCATAAAATGTGGCAAAGGAAATGATTTTTATCATATCTCTGAATTATTGTTGCCAATATGAATTCAGAAATAAGATTTAAAAAAAAAAAAAAATCGTTTTTGATCCAGCTCATAAACAAGAGACTAACTGAAATTTTACAGGCTGTCAGATGCCACATTTTACGATCGTATTAATACCATGTATCAATGTATTAAACTTTCCTTGGATAATAAAATGTCTGTTTTTGAGGAATATGAAGCCTTTAAGAGCTGAGAACAAGACTAGTGACTTGTCAGATTTTTGCAGAAAATTTAATGGGTTAACCCTTGTCCTGCTGAACCCGGATATACCCTGTCTTTGCAAACAGTGTAGATCCAGATCAGTTGGCTTCTGAAGAAGCCAACTGATCTGGGTCTGCACTGTTTGCCATTAAGTATATGAATTTATAGCAACAATCTGGATCAAGAAATCTGATTGGCTGAAATTTATAAGTGGGTGTGGCATCTTAATTTATTCAGCAGGACAAGGGTTAAAATTCCAACAGATTTTCTTAATTCAGAGCTCCAGATAAGGCACTTTTTTTTTCAGCCTTAAAAATTTAATTTTAACTTCGTAATACATTAACCTATAGATAATGTGCTATTCTATTCTGTTATTCACCCCCTCCACAGAAAAAACGACCTTTCAGTCGTGATAAAGTCTTAATTCAGAAGGTCCCTTTAAACAGTTACCTGTATGACGTAGTTCCTCCCGCTCAAATGATCACGTGTCAGTTTCTTTTCTGTGGACTTTGAATGTTCAAGGATTATTATTCTGTGTTAGAAAAAATGGATTAAAATTATTCTACACGGTTAAAATTTTTATATCCTTGACTTTCTCTGGTTCTATATTCACTCCTTCTACTATCTATGTACTTACTTTCGAAATATCGATCTTAGATTTCTTGTTTTCTCAATGTTAAATTTCTTCCTTTGTTTCCGCGTCAGTCGATGCATTTCGCCCGCGGCAACTGTGGCCATTTAAAAGCTAAATGGGATACACATTTATCTTGTTTAACTTGTAATTCTTGCACACGTATCTCTCCGTGTTATATTTGTAGTTCCTGGACAGAAAAAGTTTGGAACCTAGCAGAAAGAAGACGCCTTCATACTACTAGAAAATCAGTTATGACGCAGAAGAGAAAACAGAAGAAATCCAAGAAATCCAAGAAGTCCGAGTCAGACATGTCTGACAACGGGACAGTTGATGGGAGCACCGCCCCTCATAGCTTTACTGCTCGGGGCAGGACCCACCAAGGTGGCAGCCTGGCGGACAGAGTCTGACTGGGCACTAAGCCCACCAGTCACCAGTCATCCAGTCACCAGTCAACCAGTCACCAGTCAACCAGTCACCAGTCACCCAGTCACTGGGCAACTTATCTCCGTTCATCCAGTCACCGGTCATCCATTCGCCGGTCAACCAGTCACCAGTCAACCAGTAACCAGTCAACCAGTCACCAGTCAACCAGGCACCAGTCAACTAGGCTCCAGTCAACCAGGCATTGGTTTACAGTCATTCACGTATGACCTACAAATTCCGCCTGGTTATATTCCTATAAATATTCCTATAAATGTGCCTGTACAAAGCTACGCTCCGTCCATAAGTAGCCATATTTCACATGGTAGTGTCCACAGACTATCCAATGTTTTAATTCCTGGTTACGAACGTTCTGATAGACTAGAACTTCCTAATCCAGCTTCTTCCTCTAGACAGATTATTCCACTCGAACCTGATTTTTCGCAGGTCTCAGATCCGAGTGTAATGATTGAGCCTCCTAATTCAAATGATTTATCTATCTCCAGACCTTCAAGGAAGGATCAGTCAAAAAGAGAGCATAAATCTAAAAAGAGAAGAAGACATCGATCGTCCTCTTCTTCTATCTCTACTTCCAGATCAGACTCTTTGAGTTCTTCTCGATGAAAGAAAAATTCAAAGAGATCTAAGCACTCATAAAAAGAGAAGACGATCGATGACGCCTTCTTCTTCATCAAATTCCTCCCAATCTCAACTTGACATTGGTAGATATACAAGGGCTCATAAATCTCCTCAGGTTGTTCAAACGCCAACTCTAATACAACCTGAGGAGACTAATTTTAGTCCAATCACTAATCAACCTATTAATTACGATCAGATTCAGCCGAATCTCACTCAACAGAACAAGGAGTCAGGTTCGGAAACTGAATCCGAAGTCTGGTCATTTGATCGTGCGATTAACGAGGTCTTCCGGCTTCTTCCTCCTGAGTTATGCCCCAAAACTCAGCAGGATCAAGCTCCATTAAAACCTCTCTCTGGGATCGAACAATTAATGGAGTCTCGTTCCACTCCATTACTTGTCCTCCCACAATCCAAATTAGTACAAAATACAACAAAATATATTCAAAATAGACTAGAATCGGACAAATGTTCAAGAGATTGGATTTGCCCGCAAAGCTTGGTTTCGGCTCTTGCTTAAGCTAAATTCTACAAGAGCCAAAACCAATATTTGCCAACTGATAATATCCCTCAATTAGAAGCGGATGCGTCTCTCCTAGACATTTCTAGTAAAGGAAGAGCTTCTGTTCCGCTGAAGAATCTAGAAGCATGGGAAAGGAAGGCTAGAAAACTAGTTGCTATTAATTCTCATGCTGATCTATTTTCTTCAGCTGCCTTCCTTTCATTACAACAGGAATCGATGTCGGTTGCAGCCCTTTCCAGACTTCTGGAGGCCGTAGCCAAATCGATTAAACATGCTACTGCCATGTCTACACTTTTAACTACTGAATTATTCCAAGCTAGGAGGGAGGCAGCCCTAGCTTCGTCTAAACTACTACTCGACAATTCCACATACGAGTTAAGGAACGCTCCTATTAACTCAAAATCCTTATTTGACGGCAGGATAAAAGAAATAGCTAAATCAATCTTCGAAGCTCAACAGCAAAGGTTTCTAGCTTCTACATCCATTCAGTCACAATCTCATTCTTATAAGCCTCCTTCGCAGAGCAAAGCTTTCAAGATACCTAAATATCCTGCTAAACAAACAACATCCAGACCTAAACCTACGCAGTCGTATAGGTCCAAAAATATTCCTCAAAGCTCATCTTCTCACATTAAGAAAGATAATATCAAGAGGACTGGTAACATCCGTCAGTTCCCCTCCTCTAAACCTGCCTCTTCCTCCGCAAGATTATGAAGGCCCGCCCTTTCCACTGCCTGCTCTTCCGCTCGCGGACATTCCAGTGGGAGGACGATTGGCCCATTTTGCGGAAAAAAGGGAGGAAATAACAGACAACAAATGGGTCCTTTCTATCGTACGAAACGGATTCAGGATACCATTCATCAAAATTCCTCCTTTGTCATCTGTTCCGATCAGAATGAGTCAATCCTCCTCCTCGTTTCTCAGAGAAGAGATCGAAAATCTTCTCAACAAACGGGCAGTGGAAAGGGTACAGAATACGGGAACTCCCGGCTTTTATTCCCGGATAATCCTTGTGCCAAAAAAGAACGGAAAGTTTCGTTTAATATTAGACCTGTCTTTATTAAACGGTTACATAGAGAAACAAGCATTCAAAATGGAAACAGTCAAATCGGTAAGACAATCGATGAGACTCAACGATTGGGCTGTCTCCATAGATTTAACAGATGCATATCTACATGTGCCGATACATCGTCAATCCAGGAAGTATCTTCGCTTCGTACACGAAGATCAAGTATATCACTTTTCGGCCCTACCGTTCGGAATGTCCCTAAGTCCGTTAATTTTCTCGAAACTGATGGACGTTATTGCAGCTTTTCTGCGCCAACTGGCCATATCAGTTTTTCCATACCTAGACGATTGGCTGATAAAAAATCTGATTCACAACCGTCTGATTACTCAGACAAAGATTTGCATTCAAACTATTCAAAGCCTAGGTTTTCTGCCAAATCTCAAGAAGTCAGATCTCTTTCCTGCTCAGAAATTCACCTTCATAGGTATGGAATTTCTGACGCAACAAAATTTAGTCAGGGTTCCAGCGGATCGTGTACAGAACCTAATTCTAACAATCAAGAAAATAATGTCAGCAAAACATGTATCGGCACGAACTTTCCTTTCTCTTTTGGGCAAACTCAGTGCTGCAGCAGACCTTGTTCTCCTGGGCAGACTGCACTTACGTCCTCTTCAGATGTGCCTGCTGTCAGTCTGGAAACCTCATATTCTTCCTCTCGATCACCCGATCTCGATAAACGGCATGATTCGATCTCACTTACAATGGTGGATAAACCCCATTCGATTCGAGACAGGGACTTCTATCCATCCTCCAGACCCCGAATTCTTCCTTTATACGGATGCCAGTCATTACGGATGGGGAGCTCATTTAGAGCCGACAACACTGTCCTTTCATGGTCGCTGGACAGAAACCAATCCCAGCTCCATATCAATATGTTAGAAATGATGGCCATACGATTAGCACTGAAACAAGCCAAAACATTTATTCACCATTCTTGCATCATGATATCCACAGACAACACAACGGTGGTCTCATATATCAACAAACAGGGTGGCACTCATTCCCCCAATCTTTGCGTAGAAGTTTGGAAAATACTCAATTGATGCCTGGAACAAGACATAGTTATCAGAGTACGTCACATCCCAGGCAAATTCAACATTCTTGCAGACCGCCTCTTAAGACTAGACAAACCTATCAAGACAGAATGGGCTCTGGATCAAACAGTTGCGAATTCAGTATTCCAGATGCTCAACTTCCCAAATGTGGATCTGTTTGTGACAAGATTCAACCACAGACTCCCATTATATGTCTCTCCAGTACAAGACTACAAAGCACTAGCGATAGATGCCCTGTCCATGGACTGGAATCATCTTCATGCATATGCTTTTCCTCCTTTTATTCTGATACCTGCTGTTCTAGAGAAAATCCGACAACATCAGTGCAGAATAGTTCTCATAGCTCCGTGCTGGCCACAACAACAGTGGTTCTCAGAACTTCTTCTATTAGTGTCAGCTCCGATTCGTCTGCCACTAATTCCAAGACTACTGACTCAATCCAAAGGAAGATTTGTACATCAAAACCTCCCAATTCTCGACCTTCACGCTTGGGAGTTATCAAACAATCAATCAGAGATAAGAAATTTTCACAAAACGTTGCAGATTTTGTCTCCAGATCAAGAAGAGCATCTACACAAAAAGTCTACGATGCAAAATGGACCATCTTCTCTAATTGGTGTCATACAAAAAAGGTTAATCCGATCTCGGCCCCTATTACAGTTATAGCTGATTTTTTAATCTTTCTTTTTTTGGGAAAAGAAATGTCAGATTAGTACTATTAAAGGTTATAGATCTATGATCTCTAACACTTTAAAATTCAAAACTGGTAATAGAATCGGATCTAATCCAGTTTTATCTGAACTTATCAGATCCTTTGAACTTCAACGACCAGTACAAAGATCTCTTACACCTAAATGGGACTTATCGTGGGTTTTAGTATGTCTACAAAAACCACCTTTTGAACCTTTTGATAAGGCTTCTAAATTTCACGTTACTATTAAGACAGCCTTTCTCTTAGCTCTTGCCACTGCTAAAAGGTGTAGTGAAATACATGCTCTAGCTATGGATTCACAACATTTAAGATTTAATCAATCTGATGGTTCAGTTTCCTTGATTCTTAAATCTGGTTTTTTAGCAAAAAACCAGCTTCCTTCTGTTAAACCAGATCCTATTGTTGTTCCTAGTCTTGCTCGAATATGTAAATGGGAACATACTGACTGACTTCTTTGCCCCGTTAGGGCTCTGAAATTCTATCTCAAAATGACTAGCTCTTATCGCCAAAATAGAACTAGACTTTTTCTTCCTATTAAAGGCAATAAGGATATTTCTAAAGATACTATCTCAAGATGGATATCTTACACTGTTAAACTTGCCTATAGGAAACTCACTAAACGAGATATCTCTTTCCTTAAAATCAAAGCTCATGAAGTTAGAGCTCTTTCCTCTTCTTGGGCTTTCTTCGACAAAGTTCCTCTCAATGATATACTTCAAGCAACGGTTTGGAATAGTTCATCAACTTTTGCCAAATTCTATCTCAGAGACATGTCTCAACAAGCACAGAATCTCCAAAGTTTGGGCCCCATTGTAGTGGCCCAAAAAGTGGTGGGGGGCCAACAGCAATCAGCTATGGATGTGTAGACAACGTCAACAGCCCCCCCTAGACCTGATGCTATACTAGAGAGGTACTAATTATATTATATCTTTATTATATATATATCTTAACCCTGGATTACTTTATCCTTGGTTAAAGGATCTTATTATTGCCTTAAGCACTAATTATGTCCCCATTATATATATATATATATAAAAATAAATCTTTTTACTAAGTCTTAATTCAGAAGTTGGGACTAACTTATTAGGAGAAATCCTCCCTCCTATTCTACAAATTCTAGCACATTATCTATAGGTTAATGTATTACGAAGTTAAAATGAAGTTTTTTAAAAGTAAAACATATTTTAACAAGTAATACTTAACCTATAGATAAGTATTTATCGTCCCACCTCCCTTCCCTCGCTCTTTTCTCCTAATTGTGTATTGTTTTACACATAAAAGAAACTGACACGTGATCATTTGAGCGGAAGGAACTACGTCGTACAGGTAACTGTTTAAAGGGACCTTCTGAATTAAGACTTTATCACGACTGAAAGGTCGTTTTTTCTGTGGAGGGGGTGAATAACAGAATAGAATAGCACATTATCTATAGGTTAAGTATTACTCGTTAAAATATGTTTTACTTTTAAAAAACTTCATATTTTTCTTACTTTCCACGAAAACTTAATGTTTTTGTGGTGAAATGAAAAGATATTTACCTGATACCCTTTCTTATCAAGAGCTTTGTGCATTTTTACCAGAAAATAATGGTTGATATTTCATGAAAATTGTAATGTGTGTTTATATTGCAGGTGGCCGATCTCCAAGGGGCACTGGACCGCAGTATGTCCGTTGGTTCTTCATCCAGAGAAGACTATTATATCACCAAGAAGAAGGTGGATGAACTTGGTACAGAGGTGACAAAACTGAGGGCACAGGTATGTTCTTCATAGGGGTTGGGTATACTGTTTTCACATCCATCTCTACTGTTAGTTTTTGTCATGACTGCTTTAGCAAGCAGGAGAGACACAGGGATCACTTCAGTATCGTCATTGACGTTGTTGCTGTCAACAACATTAAGTCTGTGCATTTAGGTCTGTTTCTCAAACATCAAGACCTTGGCGAATGGGACTTCATACACACATCTGCCATGATGCACCCTGGCCACTGCACTGGCAAGCAGGGTAGACCCAGATATCTGTTGATCTGTCCAAAAACTGGACATCATGGCAAACAGAGTAGACCCAGATATCTGTTGATCTGTCCAAAAACAGACCAGCATGGCAAACAGAGTAGACCCAGAAATCTGTTGATCTGTCCAAAAACTGGACAGCATCGCAAACAGAATAGACCCAGATATCTGTTGATCTGTCCAAAAACTGGACAGCATGACAAACAGAGTAGTCCCAGGTATGTGTTGATCTGTCCAAAAACTGGACAGCATGGCAAACAGAGTAGACCCAGATCAGTTGCCGATTCCCCCAGCGTCTGATCTGGGTCTACATTGTTTGCTTAGGCCTGTCTGTCAGACCCAATATTTAAGATTATTACAATATATACATTATCAATCTCCCTTTGATGGCCTGTCAGAATCAGAGAGGTGAATGTGACCCAGTTCTCTGAAATTAGTGAAAAAGAAAGTATAAACCATACTGTGTTAGGCTTTTCTTTTCTCCTTCTGATGGAGTAATGTCCCCCCTACGAGACGTTGAAAGGGACACACTGTTCCAGATCTTGTTAGTGACAGCTTTGATGTGACTTTTGTTTTGTGTGCTTAGTATTTTTTGAACTGGTTGGCAGATTTTCATCAAACTTCCAGGAGCATACATCAAAACAAGCTTTAGAACTGATTGGAGTTTGATGACCTTGACCTCATTTGCAAGATCAATATAGGATAAATAGTGTCAAATTTATGTGGTATCAGATTAGAGCTCCAGATAAAAGGGACATCCAGGTAAATGTTCTTAGCTGAAAATGTAGGTTGTCGGTACTGATTTGAAGTGAGGCACTACTAATGATTACCCGCAACATATTTTTCATGGAGAAATAAGAAAATAAGTACCTTGGGCTCGGAAAAAAAAACAGCTCATGATCATCTGGAACTACACTACAACCTCTTTATAACACTGTTGTTGTGGTCCATAGCATAAACCGTGTTAGTTAAACAACCGTGTTATATCCAAACAAAAATGTATAGATTATATTGAAAAATGACCATTTTGGGCAGATGGGCTTGTTCCAAGTATTTGTGTCAGTATGATAGGAAGTTAGTGTCCTGGGCCCAGTTGTTCAAAACTTAACAAAGTTGTTATACAGTGTAGCTCCAATACATTGCGGTCCGTTATTTCGCGAAATCCAGTATATCGCGAATAGGCCATGGCTCCCAAATTTTCCATAAGCAAAAAAAAAAAAAAAAATTTTAAAAGCATAAAATATTCGTTGTTTTATTTAACTTCAGAAAAGAAAAAAAAAACGCGTTCTGCCTCCGGTAATTGATTTTTCGTGCCTATCCCGACGCTTAGTCGCGTCAGGTATTATATGACAAACAATCAACTTACTGTCAATCAGCGCACACGTTGATTATAATTGGCAAACAATAAATTATATCGCGGTAATTGTCGTCATCATTATCATCATTTAGTACATAGATCTACTCAATGCTCAGTCAGTCAATGATGCCCACAAATTAATTTTGCTCAACAGGTGAAAATGGTCCACCTCCTTTTCAACACCAGCAAATTTTACAAGACAGTAGTCTTACGATGTTTCTGTCCTATATACACAGATCTTAGTCCGCTTATTTTACACTTCCGTAGATATAAATATTTCAGAAGAAAACAACTGCGTCAAAAAAACCAAACAAAAACAAACAAATAAACTTAAATAAAAAGAAATTAACTTTGATAAACGACAGTTTTTTTTTTGTTTTTTTTTTGCGCCTGCAATATAAGCAAAGGGAAGCAACTCGAGTTATCTTAGCACAATTGAGTAACTTCCCTTCGCCATTTTAGGGAACCAGAGTATCCAAAATGGCGTCCTAAATTGTCAGTCCGATGATTTCTTGTTTTCAGACGTAGTTTATCAGCTGGTTTCGATTGGAATTACTTGTTAGACATAGCGCACCATTGTAAATTATTCCATTGAGCAATTCTAATCCAATTTTAATTAGGAAATATGGTGACAACATGATTGAATGCCATTTATCCGTGATGTCTCAGCAAACTACCACGGCGACAAACCGAGCGAGTGTTATGCACGCCGTTATACATGCATGGTACATATCGGGACTTATATCGCGCTCCGTTTATATCGCGATAACGGACTCTGGACCCCAAGGACTGCGATATATTGGAGCTACACTATATTACACGACATTAAAATTTCTGTCTTGAAATGTGGCAAATACATTCATATTTTTTGCTGAAAAAATGTGAGTAGCTTTTGCAATGCATATGCAAAAGCTACTCACATTTTTGTCAGCAAAAACATCAAGGTAATTGAAAATACAATAGTTACAACAGTTAATGCGGTTGTCATAAACAAGCTCATTAAGCTAAAGATGCTTTGAACGACTGAGCCCTGATATTTCGATTAATTACTTTATCATACATATTTTGTAGAATGCTGCTTATGAGGCAAGAATCAAAGACCTTGAGAATGAGTTACAACGTGAACAAGAGCACTTTGAACAGAGTCTGCTGGAGAAAGATAGCCAGATCTTTGATTTACGACAGGCTCTTGCCGAGCAAACCCAGGAATACGCCGATCTCCTTGATGTGAAATTGAGATTGGATAATGAAATTGCTGCATATAGGAAACTCTTGGAAGGAGAGGAAGAAAGGTAAACAGTCATTGAAATTAACTTTTGTCCTGCTGAATAAATTAAGAAGCCACACCCATTTCTAATTTTCAGCCAATTCGATTACTTGATCAAGGTTGTTGATATAGATTCACATACTTAATGGCATACAGTGCAGATCCAGATCTGAAGAAGCCAACTGATCTGGATCTACACTGTTTGCAAAGGCAGTGTATATACGGGTTCAGCAGGACAAGGGTTAATCCTTTGACCCCAAGTTTCTGAAGTGTACCCTTCTGTCTTTGAATTTGGACATATCCACTGTAGAAAGTAGTGATGTCAGTTATAAATTGAAATGAGAATGACAAACAGTGCAGAACATGAGAATTCAACTTGTTTGGATTTATGCCATTAACATAGGTTCCTGCTTTAGTCAGCAGGGCTGAAAGGGCTAAAATCTTACAGAACTTTAACCCTTGTCATGCTAAATAAATTAAGATGCCACTTCCATTTCTAATTTTCAGCCAATCAGGTTTCTTGATCTGGATTGTTGCTATAAATTCACACACTTAATAGCAAACAGTGCAGATCCAGATCAGTTGGCCAGTTGGCTTCTTCAGAAGCCAACTGATCTGGATCTACACTGTTTTCAAGGACAGGATATATCTGGGTTCAGCAGGACAAGGCTTAAGCTGAAAAGAGACTGCATATAACTCTTCCCATGTTGGTTAGACTGTAGGTTTAGTGCATGCATGATTTTCTTGTGTGGTTATGGATTCAAATACACTTGGGATGCAGTTCTTCTCATGATTGAAGTGTCCCATAACTTCAGATAAGTCATTTTTCAGTCAAAAAGTATTGATATTTTTCTGATTTCTGCAAGAAAATATGTTGTGGGTACTAATTAGAAGCACCTCACTGAGGTGCTTCTAATGAGTACCCACAACATATGTGTTCATTTAGAACTAAGAAAAATATGTGTCTGGATACTCCTCATGTGAAACTGTGTGTAACTGTTTTTGAGTACATGTCATTGATGAAATCTGCTGGTAGCAGTACATGATTGGAGTTTATGAGAACTGGCTAGCACAAGATGTTCTTTTAGCTCGCCTGTACGAAAGTACATGAAGAGCTTTTGTACTACACCCGGTGTCGGCGTTAGCGTTGGTGTCAACAAAAATGTTAAAGTTTTACGTCAAGTTTTTAAGACCTTATATTTTCTAAATCCTCTGATTGATTTAGTTTATATTTTGTATAATTATAGATGTTGGTCCAAAATTTTATTGAGCTCTATCCACATCCCTGCTCATGACCTATAGGTCAAGGTCATGGATTTAGAAATTGTATGTTGAAATTTTGCGTCAAAGCTTTTAAGATCTCTTAATTTCTAAATGCTTGCATGGATTTACTGTATATTTGGTATGATAATAGATATTGGTCCAAAATTTTATTTGGCACTACCCCCATCCCTGCTTATGACCTAATGTTAAAGCTTTGCATTGAAGTTTCTCTTAATTTCTAAATCCTTGAATGGATTTACTTTATATTTGGCTTGATTATAGATATTGGTCCAAAATTTTATTCGGCAATATCCCAACCCCTGCTTATGACCTGGAGGTCAAGGTCATAGACTCAGAAATTTATGTTAAAGTTTTGTGTCAAAGTTTTTAAGATTTCTTAATTTCTAAATCCTTGTATGGAGTTACTTTATATGTGACATGATTATAAATAGTGATCCAAAAAAATTTTTTGGCACCATTCCCACCCCTTCTTATGACCTAGAGGTCAAGGTCGCAGACTTAGAAATTTATGTTAAAGTTTTGCATCTAAGTTTTTAAGATCTCTTAATTTCTAAATCCTTGCATGGAGTAACTTTATATTTGGCATGATTATAGATATTGGTCCAAAATTTTATTCAACACTATTCCTGCCGTACAGATCACGGTCACGGAGTTAGTAATTTTATGTTAATGTTTTACCTCAAAATTCTTAAGATCTTTATTTACTCAGCTACTTTTCAAATCATACTATTTATATTTGGTATACAGACAGCAGCTATGGAAGACCACACAACACTAACTATGATCAGGATTTTAAGGTCATAGTCTTAATTTTTTATTTGATTGATAAGCCAGCCTCGGTGGCTCAGTTGGATGCACCTCCAACTGGAGACCAGGAGGTCGCAGATTCAACCCCCGCCGAGGTTGGCAATATTCTTTCATGGAGATTGATCATGAAATATTTTCTACGGTCATTCTCTCCCTTCCGCTGATTCAAGAAGGGCAGTTGTCAGTTTCTGGCAAAAGAATGTGCACAATATTGGTTAACCGCTTAGAGGACTAAACCTGCCCAGTAAACGTGTGGTTAGGTAAATTGGCCACGCTTGACATGACACCATTGGGTTGACAGGGCCGTAAAACCTCAACACAAACAAACAATAAGCGCGAGTTCAGGCAATCTGGCGACAGGTCTTTTTGTAATCCGACACTGACACAGGAGACTCTATTCTCACACAAAAAACAGGATCAGTTTAGAATTACTGGGTAAACTGTTTGCAACAGAAGGAATGTTCTCATTGCAAAATCTGTCTTCTGACATGTGTAGGACATTTACCGATACACTTTACCATAATCTGAATAAGATGGGTTTTTTTCAACCAAATCTATTGTAATTTTTCTACTTCCTCCACCCTAAGTTCTTATGTGCTACTCTTTACAAATGCCTAACCAGAGCACAGCATGTGTTTTCAAAAAGAAATAAATTTTATGTCCCTACCTGCAGAAGGCAGCAGTGGGGCATATAGGTCTTTGCCGTGATTTTATGTCCGTATGTGCTTATGTTACATCCGTATGTGTGTATGTTACATTCATAACCAGTCTAACAAATGTTTGTTTACATTCAAATTTTCATTGACATTTATGTCCACATTCCACTTGGAGGCCCCTTTTATGCTAGGAGGTTGAAATTTGGTATGATACTTTCTTAATGTCACCAGGGCATCCAAATGAGATTGGCTTACAGTTGGGCAAGGCCTGCTATCCTTGCAGCAGGTAAGAGTAAAGGGGGAATGTTATAATTTCTTCTGTTTCTTCCCTTTCATTCATTTTCCTGCCTCCCCTGTCCCTCTCTTTCATCTTCTCTACTGTCTCTTCTATTCTCCCTTTCTCATGGAGATGACACAAGATGATCCACAAGGGTTGACGTGTCGTTAAACCCCGACACAATCAAATTCGACTGTCTAGAGATGCCCCTGGGTCATGCCTTGGGATGAGGCTAGGGGTAAAAATGTATAACAAATCAGAAATACATGTAGTTTTTGAAATTTATTCAGTAAAACTGCAGTGGCTCAAACATTTTTGGGATAATGGAAATTTATTCGAGACATGGGTAGTTGAGCCACTAAGGTATAATTATGAAGCTGTCAGGAAGCAAATGATGATAATTTAGGGAAGACTTTTTGATCTTCTATACAATTATGGTATGTTAAGAGTACTCATAAGAATTGCCCTGATGAGGCAATTCTAATGAGTACACACAACATACGTTTTCATGATAAAATTTCATGAAAATTCCTTTAAAATATCCCTTAATATTCTGCCATTTTTTACTAGGAAATTTTTTGTGACTTCTTGTTGCTTATCTGCACATCAAATCCTTTCTGAAAAGGGGCCTACTTTAGAAGGATATAATTTGCTCCCCTTTTCAGCAAATTCTTTCCCTCTAGAGTAGACCGCTTTACAGAAGAGGACAAAAACAGTTATTTTTAATAGAGTTGCCTGCCTACCCCTCTGAAAGTATATCTGTTTCCTTTAAGAATAGATAGTAGTGTCTTCTGTTAAAACTTTTTCACGTACATATATTTCAGATTAAACCTGTCTCAGTCGTTTGAGCAGACAACACCTAAAAAGGGTAGCCGTGGAGCAAAGCGGAAGAGAGTAACACTAGATGAAGAGAGTCTGCAGAGGGCATCAAGTGGCTATGCCACAGAATCTCAAGCTACTGGAGTAGTAGAAATTAATGATACGGACTCAGAAGGAAAGTTTATTAAACTCTACAATACCTCTGATGAAGTGAGTACACCACAACCTCTTTATAACACTGTTGTTGGGGTCCATAGCATAAACCGTGTTAGTTAAACAACCGTGTAATATCCAAACAAAAATGTATATATTATATTGAAAAATGACCATTTATGGTCATTTTTCAATATAATCTATACATTTTTGGGATCCATCTTTGAACTGTGTTATATCCAAAACCGTGTTATAACGAACTGTGTTAAAAAGAGGTTGTGAATACTATTATCATGGATATAATAATCATGGTGGATAATTTAGGATCCTCATGGCTGAGCAGTTAGTATGGTATCATCTCAGTATGACAAATAATATTGAAGGGAATGTTAAACACCGAATCACGTGACATGAGGTCCCAGATTTTAATCCCGATGGTGGCAGATTTCGGCTCTTGACTGTACAGCCCTACATTGTAAAAAGCCTTTTATTATCACCTTTCCATTGTCTTGATATGACTTGAATATTGTCAAAAAAAAAATAAAAATCCCACAGGAGATAGAGTTCAGCTCATGATTGTGTGGTGCTTTATTGGACAGAGCCTCTCATTATGACCCGTTCCTTGTTTTGATATGACTTAAATAAAATTAAAGGAAGGGCAAATAACTAAATCATGAACTGTGCTCTGAGCTTTCATTATTTCCACATACTTTCTATGAAGGTGCATTTTGCATGATACAGTTTACTTTCAAGTAACGGATATTAAGATAATTTTAGATAACTTTATTTTTGCATCAAAACCAAATTTTGTCAAATAATAATAATCCTAAGGCTGGCTAATCAGAGCTGAAAAGATAATCGATTATCAGTCCATGTCATTGTGATCGATAATCGATTAGTAATCATAGAAGATTTGGTCATAATTTTACCTATCTGTCTGCACATGGCGCTTACCATATGTTATACTTTACTGACATATTTGGCCAGACAATCCTGAGCAAACAGTGTAGACCCAGATGAGACACAGCACCATGGCGTCTCATCAGGGTCTACACTGTTTGCCACTCATTCAGCTATTTTTAGACACAACATTGGGTAATAAATTGTACTTGTTCAGATTTTAGATAAAGTATGGTAAGGAGTTGAGATGTCAGAATACTAATGGTAAATACAGTAAAGTAATAAGACACAAAAATCAAATGATCGATTATTAGCACATCTGTAACGATAAATCATTTTTGTGGAATTTATCAGTCGATTATTCAATTAATTGTGCCAGCCTTAAATAATCCTATATTTTATGCTCAGTTACCACCTTATCTGGAGGTTCAAGTACTGACTTGGTATTTAAATATTTAGACAGACAGGCTTGACTAAACACTGTAGGCCCAGATCAGACACAAAAGAATGAGGCATTATGCGACTCATTTGGCAGTTTTTAGACTCAAAACAGACAAAATGGGCTTGATCAGCTTTTAGGACAAGAAAGTTGAGCGCCATAATAACTCTTAAGTATTGGGACAGATAGGCCTTTGTAAACTGTATAGACCCAGATCAGATGCCACAGAACCTGGCATCTGATCAGGGTCTAAACTGTTTGCCATACATATAGTAATATTTTATACACATCAAGAGGTAGTGGAATGTTCTGTTTCAAATTTTAGAACAAGTATGGTAAGTAGATAAGGTGGCCCAAATACTTACGGTAAATACGGTAGTAAAGGTGTCGGAATATTTATTATAGTACAGTAGAACCTCGTTATCTCGAACTCGCTTATTTCGAATTACCGCTTATCTCGAAGTGAAAATCTGGTCCCTGTTTTAAAATGAAACTATGACAGCAGGTAACAAAATAATGTGGAAAAGAGGAGAAATTGCTCCTAAGGAGCAATTTCACCTCTTTTCCACATTATTTTATATATATATTTCTAACTTCAGGAGTCAAATTAGATATTCATTTATTAAATGTGGTTGTTCAATTTATTGTTTTCCTCACTCTTTCAACTCTGATATGTCGAGGTACGGATATCTCGAAGTGTTTCAGTGAGTCCCTTGGAATTCGAGATAACGAGAGTCGACTGTATTTCATTTGGTATGACATCTTTTTCTTTTGTTTCAGGATGTAGCTATTGGTGGCTGGATCCTCAAACACACAGCTGGAGATAAAGAAACCACTTACAAATTCCATAGAAACTTGCTACTTAGGGCCGGACAGTACGTCACTGTAAGTAATTCTGATAACAAGGACATTTTCTGCAATTTTTGACAAAGGAGACAACTTCTGTGACTTCCTGTTTACTTTCCTGTACACCAAGCTCTGTACTAAATAATTCTTACCTTTTAGAGTAGACCCTTTTTCAGAAGGGAGCAAAACAAGTGACAGTTATCTCCCTTGAAAATATCAGTTCTCCTTAAGAAAGTCATTCTGTTTCAGTGAAGCCTGCTATTTAGAATAGGATAGTATTTTAGTTTACTAAGTCATGGCAATAAAACCACACAAATGTTATTTAGGACAAAACAGTATATTGTGTATCAAGTAAGTCATACCGACAACAAAACCACAGAACCTGTTATTTAGGATAGGACAGTCTGTTAACTAGGCCATTCTGATAACAAAACCACAGAAACCTGTTATTTAGGATAGGCAGTCTGTTAACCAGGCCATTCTGATAACTATTTAGGATAGGATAGTCTGTTAATTAGACCATTCTGAAAACAAAACCACAGAAACCGGTCATTTAGGATAGAATAATAGGTTAAGTAAGCCATTGATAACAGAACCACAGAAACCTGTCATTTAGGATAGGATAATCTGTTAACTAACTCATTCTGACAACAAAACCACAGAAACCTGTTATTTAGGATAGGATCGTCTGTTAAGTCATTCGCCGACCAGGAGGTCGCGGGTTCAACATTCTTTCGTGGAGATTGATCATGAAATATTTTCTACGGTCATTCTCTCCCTTCTGCTGATTCAAGAAGGGCAGTTGTCAGTTTCTGGCGAAAGAATGTGCATAATACTGGTTAACCGCTTAGAGGACTAAGCCTGCCCAGTAAACGTGTGGTTAGGTAAACTGACGCGCTCAACATGACCCCATTGGGTTGACTGGGCCGTAAAACCTCAACACAAACAAGACTGTTAAGTCATTCTTACAACAAGACCATGGACACCTGTTTTTAGGACAGAATAGTATGTTAACTAAGTCAGTCTGATAGCAGAAACCTGTTATTTCAGACAGGAACATCTTTTTACTAAGTCATTCTGACAACAAAACCACAGAAATTTGCTACATAAAGGTGGACCCAAAAATGTTTTATCTTAAAAAAAAAAAACAACCCAAAACATAGGTTATTTAGCTAAAAAATAGCATGCATTTCTTGTCATTTTCTGTATTATCTATGCATTCTTTTATTCACAACACAACGTTAGCCAGCCTTGGTGGCTAAGTCGGATATGTGTCCGACTGGTGATCAGAAGGTCGTTGGTTTTACCCCCTACATTGATCTTGAAATATTTTTTATTTTTTGATTCAAGAAGAGCAGTTGACCAGTTGTCATTTTCTGGTGAAAGAATGTACTAGTTAACTGCTTGGAGGACTAAGCCTGTCCAGTCAAAGTGTGGTTAGACCAGCTCAACATCACTTAAACATTGTTAACTAGGCCATTAAAACCAAACCAACCAACTTTTGATCCCATCATAAAAGCTATGAAGAGATTATGTTGTATTTAGATGTACATTCTATGTTTGTAGGTGTGGAGTTCCCATGCCGGTCAAACTCATAATCCACCGACAGATCTGGTCATGAAGGGACAAACTTGGTTTACAGGAGATGAAATGAAAACAGTCCTTATCCATGATGAAACGGTGGGTTTTAAAATAATATGATAATTCATTTTAAAATAATATGATAATTCATTATGTGGGCATAGCTCTAGATTTTTTTCAACCACCATATTGACATTTTTCCTTATTTTTCTAGGAAAATGTATGTTGTGGGTATTCATTAGAAGCTTCTGATCAACTTACATTTTCCTTCATAAATAAAGAAACCATCAAACCGCTTCAAGTGAATTCCAACAGTATTGTGGAGAAATGGGAAATCCATTTATCTGGATATTCTCTTATCTATAGCTATATCCTGATAAAAGTGGGTATTCTGATACAGAAGAATTGTTAAAAATGAGTATTTGATGATAATTATGGGATAATTTTCTCCAGTTCTCCATAAAAATGTATGTTGTGGGTACTCATTAGAAGTGCCTCATTGAGGCACTTCTAATGAGTACCCACAACAGATGTTTTTATGGAGAAATAAGAAAAATTATCCCAGAATTATCACCAAAATTTCCTCCTTAACAATTCCTCTGTGATAATTAGTTTCCTTTCTTCTCTGCAAAAACAGCAGAGGACTTGTGAAAGAGGACTATATGATGTATGTTCTCCAGTTCTCCATGAAAACACATGTTGTGGGTACTCATTAGAAGGGCCTCAAAATACATTATGTGTTTCATTTGTTTCATGTGTCTGCACAGAGAGTTTTGTCGCACCTGGGTTAGCATGGGTAACTTAGGCGTGCAAGTTTTTGTCCCTGCACTCATGTCCACCCAAGCGTCCTCTCTAAATGAAGTTTACAAACTAAACTTTACAGTTAGTTTCACTTCACTGATTGTTCTATCTCACTGACTAAACAAGGATGACAGCTCTCACTCTTCTGGTTCTTGATGCTTCTTTTCACATTTTAATATGTAGGTATGATGAAAACTTCAGCGAAGTTCTTTATATTTTTTTAGTGTTATAAGCATGGATTTAAGTTATAGAGTATTACCTCTAGAAGGTACAGGTTTGTGGATACTATGTAAGTTCACAGACTCTGGAAAGTCTTAAGTTTGCTGAATTTTCCGAAAGTTCACCACTAGTGCTCATTGAAAAGCTCATTAATTGGTACCTTACCTTTGCTTCATTTATTTGTCCCCAGCTTTTAAGAAGTTGGAGGGGAAGATTGCTTTAGGGCTATTTGTCAATCCATCCATCCATTTGTCACATTTTTCTTTTCTGCAATATATCTCGATAACTATTTGAGCTTGGGCCTTGAAACTTCATGAGCTTATTTGGGCTGAGATGTAGATCACCTGATCAGATAATTTTGTAAGAGTTATGCCCCTTTTCAACTTCAGCATTTGTGAGGACATAGTTGGGGCACAGTGATTTTACAAACAGGTATTTCTGGTTGAAAGTGAATCTGATAATTTAGGTCCTTGATTCAGTTGACCATTTTTGGGAATGTTCCAAACAAATTCAGCCCATTTTTGGAATTTTGCTGAGTTGGGGAAAGCAGCCTATTTGTGGGACTCAACCTAGTTGAGTTTTAATGAGTTTTACTTATACATATTTATATATATAGTTAAAAGAAGAGTAATACATGTATACAAATATAAAGATACTCTTGCATTGCAGGAAGTAGCAACTAGAGAGTTAAAAAAGTCAACTATGCGCACTCTATCAAGCAGATACAGAAGTTTAAGAGATGGTGAAGACTACCCTGATGGCAAGGTTAGTGAGTGAAAAAATGTGGTATCATACTGGATACAGTCATGGCAAAAACAAAGCAACATAAAAACAGTCTAGTAACCAGAAACTGCAGCCAGAAACTGGTTAGTCGTCATTTTAGCAAGTCACTTCTGGCTGTTAGCAGGAGTTTATCTGATTGCTCTTCCTAGTGGTGACATTAATGCTGTTATCTGATTGTTGCAATACAAGATGAAAAAAAGGGAAGTTTTATTTTATTTTTATTGTTTTTTTTAATTCAGTTGCAGGTTTGGCCAAAAAAAAAAGAAGAAGTAATAATGATTTTGATTTTGTATTTTATTCACAAACTTCTACCTATTATCAATGATTTTGTCGTATTGTTTACCTGGTCAGACGTCAGATCTGAAGAAAAAGACATTAAAAGAACAAATTTTGTTCTTCCATAATAAGTCTTGTCAGATTCTTCAATTTCGGTTTACAAAATCGTTGGATAGGAGTAGAACATATATGTATCAACAAAAGTCTAAAGCCTTTATCTGTGCCTTCATTACCTGCATATGCAATAAAGATTTCTTCTCTTGACATTTCACACAATTTATTTTGTTTTTTCTTTTCGTTTTTCAGGAGAAGTGCTCTATAATGTAGAGTGATCAAAAATAACTTCATCAAAACCAGTGGACTAATTTGGGACAACACACGTGCACTGCCGTTATTTTTGTAAAACTAGAGAAAGGCAGCAGAGTAGCAGATATAACACTGATAATTACATATTAACTATAAATTAATTGTATGTTTCTGTTGAGAGGTGAGGAATGAATGGTTCAGTTTTATACCCCATCAACAATTTGGTGATTCAAGGCTGATTATCATGCAGATTGTAACCATGTTTGCAGATATTGGTAGTTTGAGCGGTTCTTGGATCAAAACATACCATTTGGGTACACATTGAAATTTCAGTAATGGGAACTGAATACACTTGGGTTGTTCTCCCACAATTCATTACAAGGGAGACAATTTTGTGACTTCCTGCTTGTTTCCTGCAGAAAAAGCCTCATCTAAAAAGGAGTCTACTCTAAAAGGAAAGAATTTGCTCCCACAGGAGCAAATTCTTTCCATTTAGAGTAGACCCTCTTTTAATAAATACCTAAAAAAGTTGGTGCAAAAATTACCCCAAATTATCACCTTATCTGTAGCTATGAACATAAGCAGTGTTCATATATGCCTTTCCAAATTTAAAATCATGTGAACGGCCTTGACTAAGATCAGCTAGTGCATCTTTGCAGTTTTATTTGGATTTACACTAGTAGATAACATCATAATGTATGGGTCTCAAACATTTTATTAGGGAACAGCAGAGACCCTGCAAACTGCGGGGATGCACAGGCTGATCTGGGTCTATGCTAGTTATGTCATTAGGTCGATTTTTGTTTTGAGAGATTAATATGATGAATGGACATGAGAATTTTGTTTATAATTCTGGGAGGCATATGTCAAACCTAAGGGGATTTGATGCACAGTGTTTCAGGGGTTTTTCAAGGGAGACAACTTTTTTGTGACCTGTTTGCTTTCTTGCACACCAGGTCTCTTATAAAAATGGCCCTACTCTAAAAGGAGAGAAGTCGCTTCCTAAAATCTTTCCTTTTAAGTAGACTTCTTTTCAGAAGGAATAGGGGACTTGATAAGGAGAAGTATCTGATAACAGTTATAGGATAATTTTCTCCAGTTCTCCTTAAAAACATATGTTGTGGGTACTCATTAGAAGCGCCTCGGCAAGGCGCTTCTAATGAGTACCCACAACATATGTTTTTATGGAGAAATAAGAAAAATTATCCCATAATTATCACACAGTACTTCTCCTTAACAAATCCTCAGAGGAGGGAGACAAAAACAATTTGAGAGAGTTAGTTCCCCTGAAAGAGTATCCATTCCCTGATAGTAATAGTAATTTTTATCTGTTACTCACAAAGTTTATATTGCTCGACCACCACAGCTTGTTCTGTTAGCTTTTTACCTCTTGTATAGCAGTACCTCATAAATTACTAGGCTTTTACTGGGTGTAACACATGTGCCTTGCGATTGTTGAATAGGGGTAGATTTTTATTGCTTCTTGTAAGCTTCCAGCATTTTGTTTACTCATAGTGAGCAGAAAGTGATTTTAGTAGTCGGTCTATAGAAATAATAAATTTTCCTTCAGTATATGAACTGTGTGAAGCAAAGGGGGGTCCCTCTTCCAGTCAGGACTCATGAAATAGATGACCTGGCTGGTTGATTCCTGTGCGACAGAGCTGCTAGAAGGGATTTGGGTTAGTCATTTGAATAGGTCAAGTAAAAGTCCCTCAGCTTGCTTATTGTTAACTGGTTTGTTAAACTACAACTCGGCAAATCAACCAGAAGATTTCTTGAGGAGTAGTTAAAGATTGTTCTAAGATGATTTTCTTCAGTTCACCATAAAAGCATAGGTTTGGGTACTCATAAGAAGGAACTCAGTGAGGTGATTCTAATGAGTAATCACAAAATACATTTTCATGGAGAATTAATAAAAACATAAATACAAAAAAAATGTCCAAGAATTATCAACATATATGCCTCCATAACAAGCCATTTGCCTTTGAGATGTTTGTGGGCAGAGAAGACACAGGGCAGACTTTGTATCTGTGCAGACTGAACAGGCCTTCCCCTTAAATTGGTAGAATCTACACTATCTAAAACATTATAAATGAACAGCCAAAGACCTGATCAGTCTGAACAGATGTGCAGACTTGTCTTGGTCCTGCTGTTACTACATGCCTGAAGGACCATTTAGCATAAAGTTGTTCAGGTTTTGCCATGAGAGAGCAGTAAAATAGACGTGCCTATTAACCCTTGTCCTGCTGAATCAATTAAGATGTGCATCTTAATTTCAAGTTTTCAGCCAGTCAGATTACTTGATCCAGAGTGTTGATATAAATTCACATTCTTAATGTCAAACAGTGCAGATCCAGATCAGTTGGCTTCTTCAGAAGCCAACTGATCTGGATCTACACTGTTTGCAAAGGCAGGACATATCCATGTTCAGCAGGACTAGGGTTAACAGCTTTTTTTGTACAGAGGTTTGGGGGTTTTTTTTATATGATGATAAGCTTAGTTTTGTTGACCCTTTCAGCCCAACAGACCAAACTGGATACCTGTGCAAACAGGGTAGACCCAGATGAGATGGCTAGTAATCAGCCATCTTATCATGATCTACACTGTTCGCTATTCTGACTAAATCCCCTATTTGCAACAATGGATGTGACCAAATTCAGGGATAAAAGAGTCCATTTCAGAAACTCATGGATGAAAGGGATAATAACAAAGAGCTGAAATATGTAGATATATTATGTGATAGTAGTTTAACTCTTTCCCTGCTAGTGGCGAGTTTTGTCGTTTGCTTTGTAACCGTTGATAACCTTTGCAAACAGTTTGGGCCCAGACAGGCTCAACAAAACGTCGGGCCTGATCTGCATCCAAACTGTTTGACACTGATCATAGTGATGGTATTCCTGAAAGATTTTTTGAAAAAGTTAATTTTAAAAAAAAAATCACAGACAACAAAAAGCATGCAAAATTCCTCAGCATGCAAAGAGTTAAAATGGACAGCTTGTTGTTTTTACATAGCTCTAGATAGGTTGGGTAGCCAGATAAATAGTTTTCATAGCCCTAGGTATCAGGTAAATATATTTTTGTTTCTCCACAAAAGCCTCAATTTGAGTACTCCTGAGAAGCACCTCGGCGAAGGGCTTCTAATGGTACACACAACGTTGGTTTTAGTGGAGAATTAAGAAAAGTAACAGCCTTTTCGTTGAAAAAAAAAAAGCACCTTATCTGGAGCTATGCATTTTCTTGTTTCTCCGTGAAACATATTGTGGTACTTGGGAGAAGTGCCTCAGTGAGTCATTTCTCCCAAGTATCTACAATTTATGTTTTTATGGAGGTATAAGAATTGCAACTTTGTTGTCAAAAAAAGCAAAACAAATATATCTTAACTAAAGCTATATTTTAGAAGGAGAAAGAATCTCATTAATGAGTCTATTATAAACATAGCTGTAAATAAAAGGGATATCCAGATCAATACATTATTTAATACATTTATCATTTCTCCATGAAATAATTTCTTGTGGCTACTTGTTAAGGTGCAGCTAATGAGTACATGCAACATGTTTCCTGTGGAGCTATACCAACTGATTGGTTGAAAAAAAAAATAAAAGCACCTTCTCTAGGTGTTATGATAATGAGCCGTACTGAAAGGAAACTAACCATATCCTTAGCTACAGACATTTTCTTATTTCTTAATGAAACTACATGTTGAGGCAAATAATTTGAATCACACTGTGGAGGCAGTTCTAAGGACTATCAACAGTGTGTTCTTTTGGAGAAATAGGAAAAATATCAGTACTTTTAAAAGTTTTTTGGTTAAGCCAGCAACAACAAAAATCATTTAACCATTAGTTATATATGAATCTGTAATGGTACTCCCACAATGGCTTGTAAATCCTCTCCAAATTAAAATTGGTCTTATGTCATCTAGTACAGACCCAGATCAGCCTGTGCATCTGCATTCTGATCATGGTCTGGTGTTTGCTAAGCTGATGTGTACAATAGGTCAACCCTGTTCCTGCTGGACCAGGATATGCCCTGCTTTTGCAAACAGTGTAGATCAAGATCAGTTGGCTTCTGAAGAAGCCAACTGATCTGGATCTGCACTGTTTGTCATTCAGTATGTGAATTTATATCAACAATCTGGAGTAAGTAATCTGATTGGCTGATGGTTAGAAATGGGCGTGGCATCTTATTTTTTCAGCATGACAAGGGTTAAGGGAATTGATACACTTTCAAGGGAGGTAACTGTCAACATATTTTTTTTTCTCTCATCTACACTAATAGGAAAAGACTGCCGCTTCCCATGGATGCAGAATCTCTCCTTTTAGAGTAGGCCCCTTTTGGGGCTTGGTCTGCAGGAAAGCAAATGAAGTTACAAAAGTTGTCTCCCTTGTAAAAATTGACAGAAAATCCACCAAGTGGATCATTTCCGCGTAAAGATTCGCTTAGCAAACAGGAAAGACTGACCTGACTGTACAGGTTTTTTTGGGGGGGGAGGGGGGGGGGCGGGGTTTTTCACACTAAAACATATCTTATTTCAAAAATGATTTGTGGGAATACCCACAATATCTGTTCTGTTGCACAAAACAGTCTTCTACATACTGCTACTATCTAGACTTATACTGACTGATCTGGGTGTGATTTGTCCTCATAAGATCATTTTCTTTTTGGAGGATTGCTCTATAGTGGCACATGTTTGAACCAGTGTTTTAATTTAAATGTCTTGTGTTCATTTCACTAACATTTCCAGATGCTGTAAGAACAAACTGTTATGCATTGTGTTCATTTATTCACATATACATGTATGTATGCCCATGCAGAAATAATATATTAGAATAATGGCTTTAAATTGAGCAGGGGCACAGCATTACCTACAAGACAGCATGATGTGCTCCCAGTGAAGACTCAGATTTGCTTGTGTATGCTCATCTGATCAGAGTATTCCCAGGGCACTCTGGGGTAGACAAAGATTCAAAGCATCTTCAGGCAGATAGTGAAGACTGACTAGACTAGCCTGTGAGGCTGCACAGGCTGATCTGAGTTTGCTGGGTACACATGCAGTCTTGTAGGAAATGCTGTGTCCTGGATCAATTAAAAACTTACCTCACCCCAGTTTGAAGATTACTCTAAAGGTTCAGATAATGTGACTCATTAACATTTTTAGCTCGCCTGTACGAAGTACAAGGAGAGCTATTGTAGTCACCCCGGTTGTCCACGTTTGCGTTTGCGTTCCCGTTCCCGTTCCCGTTCCCGTCACACTGCGTTAAAGTTTTTCAAATGCTTATATCTCAACAGTCACTCCTCACAGAGGCATCAAATTTGGAACTTAGGTACCTTGGAGGGTCTTCTGAGATTCCAAGAGAATAAACCCCTGGGTTCATGCCCCTGGGTGGGGCTAGGGGTCAGAATCTAGGACACCTTTGTAATACTGTGTTAAAGTTTTTCGAATTCTTATATCTTGACTTTCACTCCTCATAGAGCATTCATATTTAGAATTTGGGTACCTGGACGAGTCTTCTGAGATTCCAAAAGAACATACCCCTGGGTTCATACCTCAGGGTGGGCCTTGGGATGGGGCTAGGGGTCAAAGTCTAGGACACATTTGTAAAATCTTATATGCCTACAGGTTATAGACACAACTGGTTATACATCAGCTAACTATGTGACATCGGTTTAAGTGTAAGAGAGTGAAGGTCATGGTGACCTACATTTTACGGTCCAGGTCACCTAGATTTCACGGTCCAGTGATTTTGCCTTATATCTTGAATACTATTTGTTGGATAAATGTCACACCTGGGATATTACTTCCATGTGACCCAATGAATGACCACTTACTATATCTAGGTCATTGTGACCTATATTTCATGGTTCAGTGATTTTGCCTTATATCTTGAATACTATTTGTTGGTTAAATGTCACACCTGGGATATTACTTCCATGTGACCCAATGAATGACCACTTACTATATCTAGGTCATTGTGACCTATATTTCATGGTTCAGTGATTTTGCCTTATATCTTGAATACTATTTGTTGGATAAATGTCACACCTGGGATATTAGTTCCTTGTGACCCGATTATTGACATCAAAATATATCTCTGTTGGTGTGACCTATATTTCATGGTTCAGTGGTTTTGCCTTATATCTTGAATACTATTTGTTGGATAAATGTCACACCTAGGATATTAGTTCCATGTGACCCAATGAATGACCACTTACTATATCTAGGTCATTATGACCTATATTTCATGCTTCAGTGATTTTGCCTTTTATTTTTATTACAATTTCATGGAGAATTGTCATACCTGGATTATTATATCTATGTGACAAAATGATTTACATACAAATACATCTAGGTCAGTGTGACCTATATTATATGGTTGAATGATTTCGCCATATTACTTGAAAATTATTTCATAGGTTATTTCATTTTGATTTTCTTAATGATAAAAATGTTACAATATAAAATGTACCCAGCAGGCAAGCTAAGCTGTCCTACGACAGCTCTTGTTAATCATAAAATTTGAACAAATGCATTTGTTTGCTTTTTGATGAGTTAGTCTGTTGTCAGTATGGCAGACAGTGAAGACCCAGATCAAACTGCTCTTAAAGAAAGGAGCAGTTTGATCTGGGTCTATACTGTTAGCTCAAGCATTACTGTTCCAGTACTTGGGGTAAAAATATGGTATTTGCATTTAGTGGAGATAGCCCTGCAAATGCTGATGGTAGCAACATCCTGTTACTGCAGTGTCATGCCATTTCTGCAATGTCTTGTGATTATGGTGATATTGAAACAAAGTTATTAAGCTATTAACTATTGGCCTGCTGAACCCAGATATAACCTGCCTTTGCAAACTGTAGATCCGGATCAGATTGCTTCTGAAGAAGCCAACTGATCTGGATCTGCACTGTTTGCCATTAAGTATGTGAAATTATAGCAACAATCCAAGTAAGCTGATTGGCTGAAAATTAGAAGTGGGCATGACATCTTATATTCAGCAGGACAAGGGTTAAGTGTTTACTGGGAGACTGGTTCTGAAACACAAATCATACTTCCTGTGATCTCATATTTCATGTAGAGCATACCATTGTGTATAAAAACATATCTACATTGGCTGCAATAAGTGGAATCTTACAATGTATGTATACGGCAAAGGTTCTTATCAGCTATATGTCTGTGTAAGTATCCAGATTATTTAATAGTTTTCTTTTTTTTTTTCGCTGTGAAAACATACATTGTAGGCACGAATTAGAGTTTCCCACCCAGGCATTTCTAATGATTACCAATGACATTTTCATGGAGAAGTAATGACATTTTCATGGAGAAGTAAGAAATATTTTTTCGCTGAAGAAAAACCTCTTATCCATGAGCTGTGATTTAATAACAAACTGGGCCCAGTTGTTCAAAGCATCGTTAGCTTAACAAGCTCATTAAGGGTCATTTCATTAACTGTTTTAGCAGATTCAATATACAATATTCTGATATTTTTTGCTGAAAAAATGTGAGTAGCTTTTGCACTGCAAAAGCTACTCACATAGCAAAAGCTACTCACATTTTTTCAGCAAAAAATTTCAGCATATTTGCGTATCACATGATGTAAATTTTAACGAATCGTTAACTAACAACATCGTTAGTTTTGAACAACTGGGCTCTGGTAAATTTATCTTTGCATGGCTACTGTCTCTCAGCAGCTTACTGGGAGCATTCAGATCAAAATTGAGGAAATTGGATAGTTAATTTGTGTGGGCTTTGAGAAAAGCTTGCCTTAAAGTGAATGGATTCACTTTCAAGGGGGATAACTCTGTCAAAATTGTTTTGCCTCCTTTCTGAAAGGGATCTACCCGAAAAGAAAAGGATATGTAGTCTGATCTGGTCATTTTCTGTTTGCATACAGTGTAATGATGCTATTCCTTATGTTAATCATTTTGCCATTCAGTTTTCATTTCTTGTATGATAAACCCTTCTTGTGGAGGAGTCGTATGATGCATCTTTATCATGTCAGCACGGGCATTATGGTTGTAGACTTCTAGCATATTGTCAGATAAAGATAGTTTTTAGAAAGTTTCTGCTTTAAAACATATCTTGAGGGTACCAGTTTGAATCGCTTTGTTAACCCTTGTCTTTCTGAACCCGGATATGCCCTGCCTTTGCAAACAGTGAAGATCCAGATCAGTAGGCTTCTGAAGAAGCCAACTGATCTGGATCTTAGCTGGTTGTCATTAAGTATTTGAATTTGGATCTTAGCTGGTTGTCATTAAGTATTTGAATTTGTATCAACAACCTAGATCAAGTAATCTGATTGGCTGAAAATTAGAAGAGGGCATGGCATCTTAATTTATTCAGCAGGACAAGGGTTAAGGCAATTCCAACGAGTACTCACAGGATACATTTTCCTTTTAAATATCATTACTCTTTAACCACTTTATTGGCACTATATTCCAAATCATCATTTGAACTTAACCCATAACCAGTTGACCTTTAGATATCAGAAGCACTGTAGACAGTTCTGGGCCCAGTTGTTCAAAGCGTCGTTAGCTTAACGAGCTCGTTAAGGGTCATTTCGTTAACTGTTTTAGCAGATGCAATATTCAATATTCTGATATTTTTTGCTGAAAAAATGTGAGTAGCTTTTGCACTGCAAAAGCTACTCGCATTTTTTCAGCAAAAAATTTCAACATATTTGCGTATCACTTGATGTAAATTTTAACGAATCGTTAACTAACGACATCGTTTGCTTTGAACAACTGGGCCCTGGTCTCCACCCAAAATGTCACTGGACAACCATGTGGGTACCTATGTTCTAACTGAATAGTACCCACAGTGAACCACTTGAGCCACTTGTCAAGTGACATCACCTTAGAAACATAAACTGTGATGAAAGTTTCACCAACAGCACTTAATGACTGTTGCTGCATTTGTCATTTTACCCATTGAAATTTTCTAGGAAATGAAGCAATGTGTAAAAGTGTTAAAGTAGGGATGGTATCCGAACTGCTTATATAATATTTATAGGTCCAGATAAGGAGATAATTTTGGTACCAAATGTACATTAGAATCACCTCAGTGAATACTACAAGAAATACCTTTGTACAAAACATATCCTGGTCCATATCTGGGTCACGCTGAACCCAGATATGCCCTGCCTATGCAAACAGTGTAGATAAAGATCAGTTGGCTTTTGAAGAAGCCAACTGATCTGGGTCTGCACTGTTTGTCATCAAATTTGTGAATTTGTATCAGCAGTCTGGATCAGGTAATCAGATTGGCTGGAAATTAGAAGTGGGAGTGGCCTCTTTATTTATTCAGCATGGCAATGGTTAAAAAATTATCACTGTAGTTGTCATCTTATCTGGAGCTATGATTTGACATCTAATTTCGACAAAAAATATATTTGCTGTTTTATGAACATCAAGAGGAACGATGCCACACAAAAAGGTACCTTGGCATATATGGCTGTAAATAAGGGCAGCCTGCATGTATGCAGTCTGATAGTACTTTTACTGTGCACCTGGATACTTCAGGTAAAAGGATACATCTGGAAGATTTTGCAAAAGGAGACTCAGAGGTTTACTCAGAGAGGGAGCTAATTCTTTTCTTAAAGAGCATTTCCAATAAAAAGGAAGGTAAATATTTCCCAGACAGCTATTTCCCTTGGAGGTGCAGCCATTCCTCGTAAAGCATTATTTAATCCTGGCCTTGTTGAACTAGTATATGTCCAGCCATTGCAAACAGTGTAGATCCAGGTCAGTTGGCTTCTGAAGAAGACAACTGATCTGGATCTACATTGTTTGTTATTTAGTATGTGAATTTGTATCGAGCTATCTGATTGGCTGACACTTTAAAGTGGGCAGGTCATCTTAATTTATTCAGCGTGATATGGGTTAAAGATTGTAGAAGAGAACATTCAGTTCTTTTTTTTTTTTTTTTTTTTGAAAAAGTAGGCTCAATTTTATGTGAATTGTCTCCTAAGCAGACATTTCACATCAACTGTCAAGACATATGCTCTAAAAAAAAAAATAAGTGTAAGCAATTAACAGAAAATTTGAATGTTATCTGCTAAAAGGGTGTTGAAGAATAGACTTTTCAACATAAAATAAAGGCTCTGATAAAGCCGGGTGATTTGTAGACTGATATGCATCTTCACAGCTGGCATAAGTACCGATGCCTTTTTATGTGACATGGCTCATATTGCTATAAAATGTGTTGAAAGGTTGTAAATAAATGTATTTATCTTTTATTGTCAAAGCTCTTTTTTTTATCTAGCAGGTGTGTTGTATAAGTTAACTTTTTGTGTGCTTGTGTATTAACTGCATCACACATGACATTGTTTACATTTTGTTACTCTTTGCATTTGTATTTATTTATGCTTTCATTTTGATTCTGTTTCTTTCCAAAAGATCATACACCAACTTCTTTATAGCATGGTTTGTTATAACACGGCTTTGGATATAACATGGTTCAAAGATGGATCCCAAAAATGCATAGATTATATTGAAAAATGACCATAAATGGTCATTTTTCAATATAATCTATAAATTTTGTTTGGATATAACACGGGAGTTTAACTAACACGGTAAATGCTATGGACCCCAACAATAGTGTTATAAAGAGGTTGTGGTGTATCTTTTTTTTGTGACAGGAGTAGGAAAACTAAACCATGTGAAATGGAACTTACTTCCTGTTTTAATTTGTAAAGATTGCTTCATACCGTAACTATCCTAAATATTGGTACACCACAACTGAATACCCCACTTGTCCTAAAATTTAAACGAGTCCTTTATACTGCTTATTACTACTTATTGTAGCCGGCCTCGGTGGCTCAGTTGGATGCGCCGTCCGACTGGAGACCAGGAGGTCGCGGGTTCAACCCCCGCCGAGGTCGGCAACATTCTTTCGTGGAGATTGATCATGAAATATTTTCTACGGTCATTCTCTCCCTTCCGCTGATTCAAGAAGGGCAGTTGTCAGTTTCTGGCGAAAGAATGTGCACAATACTGGTTAACCGCTTAGAGGACTAAGCCTGCCCAGTAAACATGTGGTTAGGTAAACTGACCGCGCTCGACATGACCCCATTGGGTTGACTGGGCCGTAAAACCTCAACACAAACAAACAAACTACTTATTGCTTTATCTCCGAACTGCTGGTTGAGTGGCAATAGGTGTAGACCTTGTTCAGATGTTGCATTCTGTGACATCTGATCTGGGTCTACGATGTTTGCTTGGGCCTGTCAGTCCTAGTACTTAGGGTAGATTTGATATTTGTCATTCTAGATTGAAAACATATCTTTGGGTAGTCATTGGAATTGCCAGCCTCGGTGGCTCAGTAGGATGCGCGTCCGTGTGGTGATCAGGTCGCAGGTTCGATCCCCAGTGGTTCCAGCAACATTCTTTCATAATCTATTAGAGATTGATCATGAGATATTTTCTGCGGTCGCCGGCCTCGGTGGCTCATTTGGATACGCCGTCCAACTGAAGACCAGGGAGTCGCGGGTTCAACTCCCTCCGAGGTCGGCAACATTCTTTCGTAAAGATTGGTCGTGAAATATTTTCTACGGTCATTCTCTCCCTTCCACTGATACAAGAAGGGCAGTTGTCGGTTTCTGGCGAAAGAATGTGCACAATACTGGTCAACTGCTTAGAGGACTAAGCCTGCCCAGTAAACGTGTGGTTAGGTAAACTGACTGCGCTCGACATGACCCCATTGGGTTGACTGGGCCGTAAAACCTCAACACAAACAAATTTTCTGCGGTCATTCTCTCCCTTCTGCTGATTCAAGAAGGGCAGTTGTCAGTTACTGGCGAAAGGAAGTGCTGAGATACTGGTTTAACAGCTTAGAGGAATAAGCCCTCCCAGGAAAAAGTATGGTTAGGTAAACTGACTGGCTAAACATGACCCTAATAGGTCAACTGGGCCGTAAAACCTCAACTCAGTCAATCGTTGGAATTACTTTGGTGAGACAATTCCATTGATTACCCAGATAGTACATTTTTGTGGAGAAGTAAGAAAATTATCTAGACACTCTGCTTATATAGAGCTAGTTTTAGAGATAAGGCTTGTTGAGGAAGTTTTTTTATTCCATTTATAAAACATTGTAGGGTAAGTAGCACTGTCACAAATTAACTCAGTACTTCTTTACCTTTACCTGTAAACTATACAGGAATGATAATTCAATACATCTGTTAACTCTGGTCCTGCTGAACCGGGATATGTCCTGCCTTTCCAAACAGTGTAAATCCAGATCAGTTGGCTTCTTCAGAAGCCAACTGATCTGGATCTTCACTGTTTGCCATTAAGTATGTGAATTTATATCAACAGTCAGGATATAATAATCTGATTGGCTGAAAATTAGAAGTGGGCGTGGCATCTTAATTTATTCAGCATGGCAAGGGTTAATATGAATAAGTGATGAAAGCAGTGCATCAAACATATATAAAGGTGCTGTAAAAACTGGAAAGAAAGCAAGAAATTGTTTTGCCTTGGATGTCTAGTCTCCTTGTTATGTTTTGTTTGGGTTTTTTATGCATACTGTTTCTGTAAAGATAAGCTTATATTTTGGTGTGTACTTTTTTGATCAAACCAAGGTTATTGAGCCTGTACATATGAAAAAATGCTTTTGGGTATATGTGGCATACCTGCTCAGTCTGATCAGGGCCTTCACTATCCACTCAGAATCATTGGATACTGAAGAATATATTGGTGTATAGCAAAGGTACTTATTAGATTGTGTGGCTTCATTGGCTGTCTGAATCTTATCCCTAGTCCTGCTGAACCAGGATATACCCTGCCTTTGCAAACAATGTAGATTCAGATCAGTTGGCATCTGAAGAAGCCAACTGATCTGAATCTGCATTGTTTGCTATTCAGTATGTGAATTTGTAGCAACAATGCGGATCAAGCAATCTGATTGGCTGAAAATTAGAAGTGGGTGCGGCGTCTGAATTTATTCAGCAAGGCAAGGGACAGCTGTTTTGCGTATGTTGCAAAGAAACCTTTTCCAATGGCAGAGCTCAATTTCAAGGGACCAGTATATTGAAATAAGATTTAACATGATATTGCTGATGTTTATATTAAACGGAATAGTGAATCAGAAAAAGTGAAGTATATCACTTTGTTCCCCATAACAAATGTTGAAGTGATTATTAAAAACCAGAGACTGTCTTGTAAATATCCTCCTTTTAAAATTAGGCTTGAAAAAAATGAAATTGTAACAAAAGCATCCTGCATAATCTTTATGTTATATTGCCACTTAGCATACTGGGTAAAAGTTTCATTAGATGACTTTTTGAATTATTTTTATCATAGAATAGTGTTTGACTAAAAATAATTAATGATAATTGGCATGAAATGTCAATTTGCATGAATTGTCAAATATTATTGTCAGGGGAAAAATGAGAGAGCAGTTTGTCAGCCACTGAATTTGCCCATAGAGTCTTAAATATTTGAGAACATGAAGAACTTTTAAATATATCCTAACAACAGATAAAATCAGAGCCAAAGGGCAGAATGCTTTTTTATTAAGATTATTGCTAATTTATATTGGTAAATAAAAAAAAAATGTGCCAAGTACACGATGGGTTTAAGTGGGAGTTAAGATCTGGATTAGACTGCTTGGCTGTGCAGTCTGATCTAGGTCTCCATATATTACATATAATACAATGTATACTAAAACAAATGGATCATCAGTCGTATGGTACAGGTTAATTACTAAATTTTGTTTTCACGAAATTCTGGCTTGTAAGTTTAGCTATGGGTGTTTTTTTTTTTTTTATCTGCCTTCACTGTAGACTATTCCCTTCTAGTTTTCTTCTTCCTTCTTCTACTATCTCTTCTGTCTCTTTTCTCCCTTTCTTTGGGGGACAACAAAAAATGACCCACAAGGGTTGACGTGCCGTTCAACCCCAACACAATCAAAATCAAGTTTACACATTCACATGTGAGACTGAAGTGTTTTAAAAACAATTGAGCGGGAGCACAGCATTTACTACAAGTTTGCATGTGCGCCCAGCAAAGACTCAGGTCAGTCTACACATCCAGTCTCTCCCTTCCACTTCAGAAAGGCAGTTGTCAGTTTCTGGCTAAAGAATGTGCACAAATACTGGTTAACCACTTAGAGGAATAAGCCTGTCCAGGAAAAGTGTGGTCACTGAGGTAAACTGATCAGCTCGACATGACTAATGGGTTGACTGGGTCGTAAAACCTCAACAATCAAATCCGAGTGTGCAGGGCACTCTGTGGGATCCAAACCTCTTAGGTGGACAGCAGAGACTGATCAAACTGTACAGATGTGCATGCTGATCTGAGTATTTGCTGGGCACATGCAATCTTTCAGGAAATGCTGTGCCCTGATTCATTTCATAATTGTGATATAGAAGGTTGTACAATCAAACTTGAAGTCTGTTGTTTGGTTTTTTCTTTTGTAAATAATACATTGAGATTACCCTTCGATATTTACAGGTGCAATAGATATAATGAAACATACATTTAAATTTTTCATATTTTTCCTCTGTTTGACTGTTTGTATAATAAGAAAAGCTTCTTAAATTACAGCAAGAATGGTACCCTTAATTCTTCTATGACAGTGGCTCTCAAAGCGTCATCCTAGAACTATCACCTTTTATTTCATCTTAGCCCTAGAATATCAAATACAAACTATTATCAAACAGGTATTTTAATTTTTTACAACATGTTATTAAAATAAACAATATTAGGGAGAAATGACTAGTAATGATTGTTTCTGGTACAGAATGTCATCTTGTCATATAACTCAAAACTAGAAAATCTCTGTTCTTTAATCTGGACATTTGGAAAGAAAATGAATGGGGTCTTCAAGAGCTTTATTGTTTGATCTTGTTGTGTCTGTTTCTCTGTGTTGCTAACAAGATCTTAACTCTTAAAGTGTTATTCACAATTATTGCAGGTAACATTCTAAAATACTATTGTTTTGTTTTTTTTTCAGAAAATTTTGTTATGTAGTTTGATTCATATGAAATGTCAAATCATATTTTCTTGGAAAATGAAAGAAAATGTCATCTGCTGCCAATTTGACTGGCACTAATGATTAAGATAAAATGTATTCATTCCATTTCAATCATGCTGTCTATTCAGACTTATTTACACAAAATTTCAGACGTTTTAAACTGCCTTCCTTACCTATGCTAAAATTTCAACAAGTTCATTTGTCTAAAATGTTGTGACATGATGGCAAACAGTGTAGACCATGATCAAACTGCTCTTTTAAGAGCAGTTTGATCTAGGTCTACACTGTTTGCTCAGCATGTCTGAATATTTAGTGAAAATACAGCATGTCTGAATATTTAGTGTAAATACAGCATGTTTTGTTTTGAATCTGCACTTGTATTGTATGGAGCACACAAGTATATTATGACACTAGTGATTGTATGCATGCACATTATTGAGTAGCTTAGCTTAAAAAATAATTACTCAGATATTTTGTGATTAATTTTATCCTGCTCCTGATCAGACTGCATGGATGTGCAATCTGATCTATATTGTTTGCATATGTGCAAAAAGAAAAGCAAAAAAATAAAAAAGCATGTAATGCCAGTGAGACATTGAAGCATTAACATTTGTCCTGCTGAACCTGGCGATACCCTGCCTTTGCAAACTGTAGATCCAGATCAGTTGGCTTCTGAGAAGCCAACAGATCTGGGTCCTCACTGTTTGCCATTAAGTATGTGAATTTAAAGCAACAATCCGGATCAAGTAATCTGATTGACTGAAAATTAGTAGTGGGTGTGGCATCTTAATTTATTCAGCAGGACAAGGGTTAATCACAACAATGTTTTGGAATAGTTTTTCTATTATTATTTTTTTCAGAAAAAAATAATGTTTGGCATATCATGTGAAAATTCTGCCTGGCAGATGATTCACATGAAATGTCTTATAAAATCAATATGGTAAATGTCCTAAAATTTCAAACACCAAAGTTTCTGACAAAATGCCATAGGCAAACAGTGCAGACCCAGATCAGACTCCTCCAAAAGGGTAATTGGCAAACAGTGCAGACCCTGCATAATTATCCATAAATATTTGTCTTGGTGTACTGCACTTGCTCTGATCTGGACTGGGCATGCCTTTGTTGTTCACATATAATCTAAAGACATCTTTCTCATCATGTGACTCATTTAATACATGTAGGTTAGGAAATTTTGTAGCTCGACATGAGGCTTTTTTAACCAAAAATTATATAGATGTTTTTCTTATTTGTCCACAAAAACATACCATCCAAATGTGTTTATGAGGCACTTCTAATGAATACCCACAATATATGTTTTTGTGGACAAATTAGAATAATACTTGGAGCTATGGAACCAGTGTTACTTAGGATATAAAATACTTCCAGTGGCTTTATTTTTATTAGCTCACCTGAGCTATGCTCAGGATGAGCTATTGTGATCACTTTTTGTCCGTCGTCCGTTAACACTTTCAAACGACAACTCCAAAGCCATTGATGCTATTTGTCCCTAATTTGGTTAGAATGTTGCTTTGGTAGGGGGATTTAAAAATAGCTTAAATTATGGTGATCTGGCTCTTGGTTTGGTTGCCATGGCAACAGAAAGCTCCCATAGACTTATAATGGGAAAATGGTTAAATTGCATTTTCTCCATAACCACTGAAGTGACGTGGACCATATTTGGCAGTTATGATCATCTGATGATTGTCTACCTAGTTTGTGTGTTTTATGACCAGTGGCCATTTTATTTGGTTGCCATGGCAACATTCAATTTTGAAAAAGGAATTTTTTAAATGACAACTCCATCAAAACAACTGAAGCAGTATGACTCTAATATGGTACAAATGAGGCTTGGATAAGGGCAACCCAACATAGCTAAAATTATGGTGATCTGTCTCTTGGTTTGGTTGCCATGGCAACAGAAAGCTCCCATAAACTTATAATGGGAAAATGGTTAAATTGCATTTTCTCCACAACAAGAAAAGTGATGTAAACCATATTTGGCAGTTATGATCATCAGGTGATTGTCTACCCAGTTTATGTGTTTGATGACCAGTGGCCATTTTGTTTGGTTGCCATGGCAACATTAAATTTCAAAAAAGTAATTTTTTAAATGACAACTCCTTCAAAACCACTGAAGCAGTATGACTCTGATTTAGTTCAAATGTTGTTTGGGTAAGGGTAATTCAAAATAGCTAAAATTATGGTGATCTGCTTCTTTGTTTGATTGCCATGGCAACAGAAAGCTCTCATAGACTTATAATGGGAAAAGGGTTAAATTGTATTTTCTCCATAACCAGTTAAGTGGTGTTAACTGTATTTGGCATTTATGATCATTTGATGATTGTCTACCCAGTTTATGTGTTTTATGACCAGTAGCCATTTCGATTGGTTGCCATGGCAACATTAGATTTAAAACAAAAAAGAATTTTTAAATGACAACTCCTTCAAAACCCCTGAAGCAGTATGATTCTAATTTAGTATTAATGTTGCTTGGGTAAGGGCAATTCAAAATAGCTAAAATTGTGGTGATCGGCTTCTTGGTTTGGTTGCCATGGCAACAGAAATCTCCCATAGACTTATAATGGGGAAAATGGTTAAATTGCATTTTCTCCATAACAAGTGAAGTGATGTGAGCCATATTTGGCAGTTATGATCATTAGATGATTGTCTACCCAGTTGTTTTTTTTATTTGATGACCAGTGGCTATTTTGTTTGATTGCCATGGAAACATAAAGACAACTCCTCCGAAACCACTGAATCAGTAGGACACTTATTGGTACAAATTTTGCTTGGCTATGGACAATTTCAAATAGCGAAAAAGTTTGGCAGTCTGCCTCTTGGTTTGGTTGCCATGGCAACAGAAAGCTGCCATAGCCTTATAATGGGAAAATGGTTTAATTGCACTTTCTCTATAACCAGTGAAGTGATGTCAGCCATATTTGGCAGCTATGATCATCTGATGATTGTCTACCCAGTTTATGTTTTATGACCAGTGGCCATTTTGTTTGGTTGCCATGATAACATTCAATTTTGAAAAGGGACTTTTTCAGATGACAACTTCAAAACCACTGCAGCAGTATGACTCTAATTTGGTACAGAAGTTGCTTGCATAAGGGCAATTCAAAATAGCTAAAATTATAGTGGTCTGCTGCTTGGTTTGGTTGCCATGGCAACAGAAAGCTCCCATAGACTTATAATAGGAAAATGTTTAAATTGCATTTTTATGCCCCGCCACAAAAAAGTGGCAAGTGTATTATGTTATACCATCCGAAATTTTGAATGTCCTTCCATCTGTCCGGGCGAATATCCTAGGTTTAGGGGATATGTTTGGGCATAATTTTGAAGTATTTTGAGGTTTATTCTTTTTAAAATGCATTAGCTAGCCCCTAAACCAAAAAAAAAAAAATAATAATTTGAAGAAGAAGAATGTGTAAAAAAAACACAGTCTTCTTCAAAACCAAGAACTGCTTAAATGATGATCCTTTCAATAGTTGCAATGACAGAATTGAAAAAAAAATGTTGATAACAAATGCATATTTGCAGTGGCTTTTTCACTCAGGTGAACAAATTGTGGCCCATGGGCCTCTTGTTACAAAATACTGCAGGTAGAACATATTTCATCTCCCTAAAACAGCCAATTCTGTACTCTTTTTTTTTTCACAATAAGACTGGCATGGCCTCTGTTTTTGTGAAGTAATACAACTTAAATATTTTTTGTTTAAAAAATAATGACCTAATATTAAAGCCCTGCTTTTATTCCTAATTAATGTTTGCTTTCCAATCCAGCAGTCTATCCTATCACCATTAAGTGTATGAAAATGAAGAGTTTTTTGTGTTTTATTTTATTTTATTTTTTTATTTATTCATTTATAATTTATTATTTTTTTTTGGCATATTCCCCTCCCTCCCCATGCTAGTCCTAGTCAAGTGTCAAGTTCTATATATTCCATCCAATATATTTCATTTGCCTGGCCTGGAGGTTAAAATGTTTGTACTGCTTGTAAATCTTAAATTGCTAACAATTGCAAATCCTTTCTTGCCAAACATAAATGAGCATGAAAATTTCTCTGCTAAAAAAATATGGAAATGCCAACTACAAGTTTTTTTTTTCATATTTATTAGCAAAGAAAAATGCTCAGCTGAGTTGGTATGAAAAAAAGTTTTATAACCTTGGAGCCTGGCATTCTTCAAAGCCATAATTCAGTTTTCTCAGTTAACCCTTGCAGCGCTGATTACATCTGCAGGCAACATTCTGAAAGTATTTATAATTTCAGAGAAAATAAGGCACATTTCATGTGAATTGTCTGCCTAGCAACATAAGAAAAGGGCCTATATGCCATATATGAACCGTGAAGCCTCAAATCAGCCGCCCTTATATCAGGTTCTTCACTGTTTGTCGATATTTACAATATCCAATGACTGTAAGTTTGCAACAAAGCCTTTGAACAGACTAAATGTGCAGCTAAAAAGAAGCTTTGTTGCTTGCAAATGGCATAAGAGCCTTTTTTGCTCAATGATCATCAAATATATTCAGGTATTGAGCTGTGTTGTGGGGAAAAGACTCTAGTTTTTCTGGCAAATCAGTTTGTCAGTACGCATGTCCGGCCTCTTAACCCTAGTCCTGCTGATCCCGAATATACCCTGCCTTTGCAAACAGTGTAGATCCAGATCAGTTGGCTTCTGAAGAAGCCAACTGATCAGAATCTGCACTGTTTGTCAATAAGTATATGAATTTGTTTCAACAACCTGGATCAAGTAATCTGACTGGCTGACAATTAGAAATAGGCGTGACAATTAGGCATTCAGCATGGCAAGGGTTAAGGAGGCAATATGTCTTCTGCTGAAGCTTCGCTTTGGCCTACTGCTTACATGAGTGAACAACATAGGCTCTGCCAAGACTGCGCTGATGCACAAGCTCAGGCAAGTCCTTGCTGTTCACATTGTAAATGCTCTTTTCCCATGAGACAGCTCATATTTTCTTGTTCACCTTGCTGTTTCTTGCAAATATGTTTAAAACAAATATATTTTATTCATGGTCCCAGTTGACAAGATTTTCTGCTTTGTTTTCTATTTAATTTAATTATAGAAATTATATTGGCTTAGTATTAAATGTTGTTGCGTTTTAACATCATTTTAGAGAGGCATACAACTTGTATATATTGAAAACTTTATCTTCCATGTGTTATAAATGTTCACATCTTCAAAGGCAATTTTTTCACTTGATGCAGCCCACTTCTAATAAGGCAAACCTGTATTTTTTACCAACCAAAATAAAATGATGATAAAAAAAGTCACATGATCCTATGATGTCACAGGGCGTGTCTATACTTTCCGAAATTATTTTGGCTATTATACAAGTACTTTCTTTCAGTTGCATTTTTTTGAAAATTCATTTTTTTTTTTTTTTTTTTTTTTTTTCAGAATATGTTTTTTTTTTGTTTTTTTTTAGCTCGCCTGTACGAAGTACAAGGAGAGCTATTGTAGTCACCCCGGTCGTCCACGTTTGCGTTTGCGTTCCCGTTCCCGTTCCCGTCACACTGTGTTAAAGTTTTTCAAATGCTTATATCTCAACAGTCACTCCTCATAGAGGCATCAAATTTGGAACTTAGGTACCTTGGAGGGTCTTCTGAGATTCCAAGAGAATAAACCCCTGAGTTCATGCCCCTGGGTGGGGCTAGGGGTCAGAATCTAGGACACCTTTGTTATACTGTGTTAAAAGTTTTCAAATTCTTATATCTTGACTTTCACTTCTCATAGAGCATTCATATTTAGAATTTGGGTACCTGGACGAGTCTTCTGAGATTCCAAAAGAACATACCCCTGGGTTCATACCTCAGGGTGGGCCTTGGGGTGGGGCTAGGGGTCAAAATCTAGGACACATTTGTAAAATCTTATATGCCTACAGGTTATAGACACAACTGGTTATACATCAGCTAACTATGTGACATCAGTTTAAGTGTAAGAGAGTGAAGGTCATGGTGACCTACATTTTACGGTCAAGGTCACCTAGATTTCACGGTCCAGTGATTTTGCCTTATATCTTGAATACTATTTGTTGGATAAATGTCACACCTGGGATATTACTTCCATGTGACCCAATGAATGACCACTTACTATATCTAGGTCATTGTGACCTATATTTCATGGTTCAGTGATTTTGCCTTATATCTTGAATACTTTTTGTTGGTTAAATGTCACACCTGGGATATTACTTCCATGTGACCCAATGAATGACCACTTACTATATCTAGGTCATTGTGACCTATATTTCATGGTTCAGTGATTTTGCCTTATATCTTGAATACTATTTGTTGGATAAATGTCACACCTGGGATATTAGTTCCATGTGACCCAATGAATGACCACTTACTATATCTAGGTCATTGTGACCTATATTTCATGGTTCAGTGATTTTGCCTTATATCTTGAATACTATTTGTTGGATAAATGTCACACCTGGGATATTAGTTCCATGTGACCCAATGAATGACCACTTACTATATCTAGGTCATTGTGACCTATATTTCATGGTTCAGTGATTTTGCCTTATATCTTGAATACTATTTGTTGGATAAATGTCACACCTGGGATATTAGTTCCATGTGACCCAATGAATGACCACTTACTATATCTAGGTCATTGTGACCTATATTTCATGGTTCAGTGATTTTGCCTTATAGCTTGAATACTATTTGTTGGATAAATGTCACACCTGGGATATTAGTTCCTTGTGACCCGATTATTGACGTCAAAATATATCTCTGGTGGTGTGACCTATATTTCATGGTTCAGTGATTTTGCCTTATATCTTGAATACTATTTGTTGGATAAATGTCACACCTGGGATATTACTTCCATGTGACCCAATGAATGACCACTTACTATATCTAGGTCATTGTGACCTATATTTCATGGTTCAGTGATTTTGCCTTATATCTTGAATACTATTTGTTGGATAAATGTCACACCTGGGATATTAGTTCCTTGTGACCCGATTATTGACGTCAAAATATATCTCTGTTGGTGTGACCTATATTTCATGGTTCAGTGATTTTGCCTTATATCTTGAATACTATTTGTTGGATAAATGTCACACCTGGGATATTAGTTCCTTGTGACCCGATTATTGACGTCAAAATATATCTCTGTTGGTGTGACCTATATTTCATGGTTCAGTGATTTTGCCTTATATCTTGAATACTATTTGTTGGAAAAATGTCACACCTGGGCTATTACTTCCATGTGACCCAATGAATGACCACTTACTATATCTAGGTCATTGTGACCTATATTTCATGGTTCAGTGATTTTGCCTTATATCTTGAAAACTATTTGTTGGATAAATGTCACACCTGGGATATTAGTTCCTTGTGACCCGATTATTGACGTCAAAATATATCTCTGGTGGTGTGACCTATATTTCATGGTTCAGTGATTTTGCCTTATATCTTGAATATTTGTTGGATAAATGTCACACCTGGGATATTAGTTCATGTGACCCAATGAATGACCACTTACTATATCTAGGTCATTGTGACCTATATTTCATGCGTCAGTGATTTTGCCTTTTATTTTTATTAGTATTTCATGGAGAATTGTCATACCTGGATTATTATATCTAAGTGACAAAATGATTTACATACAAATACATCTAGGTCAGTGTGACCTATATTATATGGCTTAATGATAAAAATGTTACAATATAAAATGTACCCAGCAGGCGAGCTCGCTGTCCTCCGACAGCTCTTGTTTTTTCTTTTAGAATATAACTTGCTACATTTGAGAATCACTTTATAATGAAGTTTCAGGCATTTTCAAAAAGAAAAGAAAAAGAAAACCCGTACTGGTTTGACCCTGAAATTTCTTACATTGAATAGTTTTATGCATTTTATTTGTGGTGTGTGTCTTATTTAGATTTTGTTATTATAGTGACTTTACCTACACAACTGTATTAGTCATTTGATTCCTTTACTTTGTTAAAAAGAAAAACCACAATGTGACAAAAAGTGTATTTTATGACATACAATATTCAACCTAATTACCACACTGAGCTCTTAAGTTTTTCAAAATTTCTCTGGAAATGGGGGATAAAATATGTATATTCCTACTAAGGGTACACTTTAAAAAAGATCGGTTAAAGGACTTATTTGATGATGTTTATGGGAATTTTTTTTTTTTTTACTGATTTTCTTATAAAGCATATGTCGTAGGTACTCATTTGAATTGCATCAAGAAGTTGATGCAATTCAAATGGGTACCTACAACATGTGCCTTTATAAAGAATAGACAAAAAGTACACTGATTGTAATCTGATGATTATGGAATCGCTTGACTGTGCACTGATACAGGGTATTTGCAGTAATTAGGTCCAATACAGTATGTCCAGCAGAGATGTTGACAGCCTTTAAATCCATTAGGTCTGATCGGTCTTAGCTGGGCTCTTGAAGAATCCATGGGTATTTCGCTCTCTGCAGAGTGTCCAGTAAAGACTGATCAGCCTGTGCAATTGTGGAGGCTGATCTGGGTCTGGCTACATGTCAGAAGGTAAATTTTCTCATGTTTTAGCTCTGAAGTACTTCTACTTGTATAGCTTGAAGTAAGAGAGTTATCAATATATATTTTTTCATGAAAACATATTTTGGTTCTCTTTAGAATTGCCGCATTGGGGGCCAGTTCTAGTGAGTTCAACAATGATTGTTTCTTAGTATGAATAACATTTTGCTTGGATGAAGCATATTTAAACATAGCTCTAGATCAGGCGCGTTTTCCTTTTAACACCAAAAACATTGATATTTTCTTCATGAAAAAAAAATTGTGTACTTATTAGAAGTACCTTGCTGAGGAGCTTTTTTGTAGAGAAATAAGAAAACAAACATTCATGTGGATACCCCTCTTACCTCAAGCCATGCAGTAGAACTGTATTTGCTGGCCTCGGTGGCTCGGATGCGTGCCTGACTGGAGACCAGGAGGTTGCGGGTTCGACCCCCACCAAGGTCGGCAACATTCTTTCGTGGAGATTGATCATGAAATATTTTCTATGGTCATTCTCTCCCTTCTGCTGATTCAAGAAGGGCAGTTGTCAGTTTCTGGCGAAAAAATGTGCACAATATTGGTTAATCGCTTAGAGGACTAATCCTGCCCAGTAAACGGACCACGCTCAACATGACCCCATTGGGTTGACTGGGCCGTAAAATCTCAACACAAAGAACTGTATTTCCTACCTGAGCAATGTAATGGGGAAAAAGCTGCCTTGACTCTTTCGCTGCCAAGTTTCAGACGACATTTGTCTGGGGTTTTTTTTTTTTTAACAAACTGTTGCTTGGAAAGAAGTTTATAGGTAAAGTTGAAAGGCTGAACGTCAAACAGCGTAGATCCAGATGAGACTGCTCATTATGAGCCATCTCATCTGGATCTATGCTGTTTGCAAAAACCTATTATTATCGCATATGGCAGTGAAAGAGTTAGTGTCTGACCGGCGAAAAGCCGAGACCAGTTTGCTTATCTGACCAGTGAAAAACCAGATCAGTTGGCATATCTTCCCAAATCAGGCCCAGGCTTTTCCCTCGTGGATATGGTTTGTGCAAACTGCAAAGGCTTTGTTTGGTATATTTTGACATAAGACAGCTTTTTCTCATGACTGATCATTTTGTAGATTCTACTTGTTTTTTTTTTTTTTTTGTTGTTGTTTTTATTAGAATAAATATCAAGAAATGAGATGGGCAAATGAAAATCTACAGTATGTCATTAAACTAGCAGCGAAGGCCTTGATCACCATACTTTTCTGCACTGGCTATCTGCGAATGTTGCCAAACGTGCAGGTGGTTGAGTGGATAATGCTCCTGACTTTGGGTCTGGAGGACCTGGGCCCAGTTGTTCAAAGCTTATGTTGCATGTTAACCTATCATTAAACTTTGATCATTAAATATGGCATATATGCTAATATTTTTGCTGAAAAATGTGAGTAGCTTTTGCATTCGCAAAAGCTACTCACATTTTTTCAGCAAAAATACCTGTGAATTAGATATTGTACTTACTAGAACAGTTAACATTTTGACCACTAAGGAGCTTGTTAAGCTAATGATGCTTTGAACAATTGGGCCCTCAGTTCTAAACCTGCTGGAAGATGTTGCTGGATGCATAGTGATACCATATATCCAATTGAAAGGAGAGTGATAAATGGTAAATAGGAACACTATTCTTTACTTGTTTTGTGTAAATTTTTATTTTTATGCATTTTTTTTCACAAAATACATGGTGGAATGGCAAACCATGTAGAGCCTACCAAGGCTACAGATAAAGCAGTCTTGACTGGAAATGCATACAGATTCATGGCCCACAAATGACATTCTGTAGGTGGTTCTGTGGCCCAGTCTCAAATATTTTAATATCACAAACATTGCTGTTCAACGGAGTGCCCTTTTTGCAGAGTAAGGAAGAGATACACAGTTTTAAAAGTTTTGTATGCGTTTTTAATCTATCATGTGCCGTTTGTCCAGATGCAGTTTTGTATATTAGTCATAGCTCCAGATAAGGCACTTTTGTCAACAGAAAAGTATGGGTATTGTTCTTATTTCTCCACAAAAAAACATACTGTAAAGCATCTAGGTGGTCAAGTGGTTAACACTCCCAACTTAGATCACAAGGTCCCAGGTTTCAAACTCACTGGAGGGGGTATTTAGCTCATGCACTTCATTGCACCTTTCCATTGTCCCGATATGACTTAATGTTAAAAAATAATGTACAGTTGACACTCGTTATCTCGACTTTGCTTATCTCGAATAACCACTTATCTCGAAGTGAAAAGCTAGTCCCTGTTTAAACACGAAAATCTAACAACAGATAACAAAATACTGTGGAAAAGAGGAGAAATTGTTAGGAGCAATTTCTCCTCTTTTCCACAATATTTTCAATATATATCTAACTTCAGGAATCAAATTACATATTCATTTAAGAAATGTGGTTGTTCGATTTATTTTTACCTCAATTCTGCAAATTGGATATGTCGAGGTATGGATATCTAGAAGTATTTCAGAGAGTTTCTTGGACTTGGAGATAACGAGAGTCGACAGTACAACACCGGAACATCATTATCGTTAAAAGATATACTGTGGGTACCCATTTGAAATACTTCACAAAAACACTTCTCCTACATACCCACAACAGGTTTTTGTGGAAAAATAAGAAAAATATTGTAGATAACTTCTTATCTGGAGCTATTTGAGTTTAAAAATGATTCATTATGTTCATGTCATCTTTTTTTCTTTTTTTGTATTTTAAAGCATATTCATTTGTTTTCTCTGGGAAATACCCAAGTTGTGAATTTTTAATACTTCAAAGCATGCTCCACTAAAATCTGTGGAAAAGAAAAAAAGGTTGGTCAGATGTTTTTTGTATGGACAAACTCAGCTTTTTTGTAATCATATATACACATAAATGTGCCAGTGTACATTAAAATATGCAAAATGCCTCATGCAGATAGATTATTTACCTTAAGTATTGGGACAAGTAGGCCTGAGCAAACGGTGCAGACTACTCAGGGTCTCTATTTGCTCAGGGTTGGCTATTTATTCCTTGTTTTTTAAAGCATTAGCTAATAATTAAATAGACCAGTTTAATTTAACCCTTGCCATGTTGAATAAATTGTGATGTTTCGCCCACTTCTAATTTTCAGCCAGTTAGATTCCTTGATCTAGGTTGATGATAATTCACAAATTCGTACTTAATGACAAATAGTGCAGATCCAGATCAGTTGGCTTCTTCAGAAGCCTGCTGATCTGGATCTGCACTGTTTGCAAAGGCAGGGCATATCCGGGTTCAGCAGGATGAGGGTTAAATTTTAGGATAAGTAGCAAACGGAGTAAAAGGTCCGCCGAGGTCGGCAACATTCTTTCGTGGAGATTGATCATGAAATATTTTCTACGGTCATTCTCTCCCTTCCGCTGATTCAAGAAGGGCAGTTGTCAGTTTCTGGCGAAAGAATGTGCACAATACTGGTTAACCGCTTAGAGGACTAAGCCTGTCCAGTAAACGTGTGGTTAGGTAAACTGACCGCGCTCGACATGACCCCATTGGGTTGACTGGGCCGTAAAACTTCAACACAAACAAACAAAAGGTGTCCTAATATTTAGGGTAAATATTGTAGTTAAGGTCTAGTAAAATGGACTTGCAGCATAAAGGTTTTGATGTGCCCTGGCTCAAATGATTTTTGTATCGTCATTTATACATAAGGTGGTCAGACTAAATCATATCCATGCTTCATAGTAAACTTGAAAAAAAAAAAAATGTATTTATGTTATTTGTTGTAACCCCTCTATTGATGATACATTACATGGCCCATGGAATTTTGACAGAACCCGTGTTGAACATGGTTAACATTGGTGAGTGCTTTGATTCCTTTAGAGGGGAGTATTCAACTCATGACTGCTCCATAGCACAGTCTAAGTCTGACTGCAGATCCAGAGGGTTACAAGGTGCTCAGCTGGGCCATGCAAGTTTAGCGGGGATTTATCATGAAATTATTTCTGTGGCCATTTCTCCCTCTTCCACTGGTTCAAGAAGGGCAGTTGTCAGTTACTGATTAAAGTATATGCACAAGTACTGGTTACCTGCCTAGAGGACAGACTGATCAAGAAAAAAGTGCAAGTGGATTAACTGACAGGCTCAACATGACCTTAACAGTGTTGACTGGGCCGTAAAACTCCAAATTACAAATCAACTTGTGATTGAACAGCATTTCATTGCATAGAGCCTTTCATTGTCCCCTCATTGTCTCCATATGACTTTAATAATGTTGAAAGAGGCGCAATCATACTGTCCATCTGTGATCAGTTTCAAACACAAACAGGGAATGCTAGTCTATAACCCAAGCTTGTGCGAATTTAATGGATCGATGGTTGACTACAGAAATAGTAATTATGTCAGTTACCGATGACGAGTGAGCATGTGATGATGTTTAACCCTTGTCCTGCTGAACCCAGATATACCTTGTTTTGTAAACTGTAGATCCATACCAGTTGGCTTCTGAAGAAGCCAACTAGTCTGGATCTGCACTATTTGCCATCAAGTGTGCAAATTTATAGCAAAAGTCTGGCTCAAGTAACCTGATTGGCTGAAAATTAGAAGTGGGCGTGGCATCTTTATTCAGCAGGACAAGGGTTAATTCCAAGTACAAAACCCGCAAAGGGTAACTGGCAAACAGTGCAGATCCAGAACAGATGCCGAAGCCGCAGAATGTGGCATCTGTTCAGGATCTCCAGTTTGCAAATGATTTAGCCATTTTCAGAAACCTGAAAGATGAATGAGAACCAAATTTTAAACAGTGGGCCACAAGGAGTTGCGGGATTTCATTACGAGGTGGGGGATAGGGATTTTCCCCTTCTACTGAGGCAATTTTCCCCTGCTATTTTTGAGGTTTGCACAGGTTTTACAATAATGGCCCAAAGTATTGGGCCAGATATGCCTTTGCAAACAGAGTAGACCCAGATCAGATGCTGCAGAATGGTCAGGGTCTACACTGTTTGCCATACATACAGCTATATTTTAGACACATTAACCCTTGTCCTGCTGAACCCAGATATACCCTGTTTAGGACAAGAATAGTAAGGAGTTAAGTGTCTCCAATCTTAGGGTAAATACGGTGTATATAGACTCACCCACTTACCTTGCCTTGAAGTGCCAGGTGTCAGAAAATTTAGTAAAACCTCTAGACTTACGGCTTAGCACAGAGACCTCATTTCATGTGATAATGCTAAATCCCAAGTATGAACCTTTCAGCATTAACTCTGAGATACCATATTTACTGACTGATGTAAGTGGGGCTCCATAATGCAGGTGGTAGCATGTCTGCCTGCAGATCCAGGGATGCCAAGTTCGTTCCCAACACGGCCACATAACATTTGTGGAATGTGATCATGAAACAGTTTCTATGGTCATTCTCCCCCTGCACAGTTGTCAGTTACTGGCGAGAGCATTTGCACAAAGTACTTGTTAACCGACAGAGGACAAAGCCTACCCAGGAAAAAGTGTGAGTAGGTTAACTGAATGGCTCAACATGACAGTGTTGACTGGGGCATAAAACTGCAGAACAAATCAAATTCAGCATTTCTGAAGTCTGAGAAATTGCTGAACAATTTCTTAAAACAGTAGATTACGGTGACTTATTGTATTAAATTCCAGGTATGAACACTACAGCATACCTGTTGCCCGAGACATGCTGCCACAGGTCAGGGTCTACACAGTTTGTCTTTTTAAGACACATGACAAGGTGGTAAACTGAACTTGTTCAAAATCTTGGGCTTGGGTAAATGCCAGAATGATGTTGACCACATTGACCTTTCATTGGATTATATTCACAGGACTGTCGTGTCACCCTCTTAAAATATTATGTAAATACAGTAGACATGTTATCTTGACTTTGCAGATCTCGAATAACCGCTTATCTCAAAGTGAAAATCTGATCCCTGGTTTAACATGAAATCTAACAACCGGTTACAAAATATTGTGGAAAAGAGAAGAAATTGCTCCCTTTCGAGTAATTTCTCTTTTCCACAATATTTTCAAAATATCTCTAACTTAGGAGTCAAGTTATATATTCATTTCTGAAATGTGGTTGTTCGATTTATTTTCAATTCAATTCTGCAAATCTGATATGTTGAGGTACAGATATCTTGAAGTTTTCAGAAAGTCCCTTGGACTTCGAGATATCGACAGTCGACTAAATAAAATACCTGTGTTGGAGTTGACAATTGTGTGGCTATATGTTTTTGTTTTTTTTTAACTTTTTCGACTTGTACTGATACTATTACATATATTTTGCATAGTATATGTGCAGCTTACATATGTATATAATATGACAGTGGCAGCCAGATAGCTGCCATGGCAATCCAAGGGTTTTGGTTTTTGAGATGAGGTTTTATGGCCCAATCAACCCATTAGGGTCATGTTGAGTGCAGTCAGTTTACCTAACCACATTTTTCATGGGTAGGCATAGTCCCCTAAGCTGTCAACTAGTACTTGTGCATTCTTTTGCAAGAAACGGGTTTTGGTTTAACGCCCAGCTGCAGCTGTACATTTTTCACACTCTATGACATAATCTATCACACAGTGACATATTTTTGTTTCTGCAAAACAGCTATACATCGGCAACCTCCTCGAAATGGCCAGTCAAAAAGTAAGTGTTCTAGTGGGTATCTTCCTAAAATAAGCCTAACAGAAAATACACTGGTAAGTATATTTTCATTAAAAATTCAGAAATGATAATTTTAGCTATCAGAAGCAAACTTTCAGATGTGGGAAATTTAACTGGTTTCTTGAACACTCTAACATTATGCATTAAATTTACATTGAAATCTGCAGAAAATGTAATGCTTCTTTTCTACCTATACCAGAATGGCTTTGAGCTGAGGTTTAATGACCCTTTCTATCCATATCAGAATGGCTTTGAGCTGAGGTTTAATGACCCTGTCAACAATATTTGTCATGTTGAGCAATCCCCTTGAAAGAGGGAGAAAAAAAAAAGTACAGTAGATGAGGAAAATGTCCCAAACACAGATCTTGCTTCTACTGAGGCAAAGCCTGCCTAATGCCAATGATGACTGGGCTAACAGAAAGTTTCAGCACCATCCTATCACACATTAGGTCTCTGATTCAAGAGGGGCAATTGTCAGTTTCTGACAGAAGAATTTGCGCAAATACTGGTTAACCACTTGAAGAATAAGCCTGCCCAGGATAAAAGTGGTTAGGTAAACTGACCAGCTTGAAATCTTATAAGTGTTGACTGGGCCATTAAACCACAACCCAACCCACTTCCAGTACACTAGAATTGTGGTTTTAGTTACCATTAAGTTTGTAAGAATCATAATCGAGCGCACGGAAATAACATATTTGGATGGGTTTTTCATAAACCAGTCCTTTAAGACAGCGATGTATGGGCAATGAGCGTTTGGTTAACGTTTTTGAAAAACCAACCCGTCCATAATGCCGTTAGGCATTTTTCTTTTTACCATTACAATTTCATATTCTATTAAGAGGAACTGATACACTTTCAGGGGAGGCAACTCAAATTTGTTTTGTCCCTCTTCTGAAAAGAGATTTAGAAAGAATAAAATTGCTAATTCCATGTAATTTCTCAAAATATGGCAGCCTTAAAAACAGCAGCTGAGGAGATAAGAGGACACAACAAAGGTGAGAGTTCATTAATTTATTGAAGAATGGCAGAGTCAACATCTCTGCTACATGCACACAAATCGTTCCATTACAGCTGTGATCTGAAAACTTACACTGTACATGACTATGTTAACAATAAGGGCCAAGTTGTTCAAAGCGTCATTAGCTTAACGAGCTCGTTAAGGGTCACTTCGTTAACTGTTTAAGCAGATTCAATACACAATATTCTGATATTTTTTGCTGAAAAAATGTGAGTAGCTTTTGCACTGCAAAAGCTACTCACATTTTTTCAGCAAAAAATTTCAGCATATTTGAGTATTACTGGATTAAAATTTTAACGAATCGTTAACTAATGACATCGTTAGCTTTGAACAACTGGGCCAAGATCAATAAAACACCTTATAATACACTGTAAAGATGGGATGGCAAATATGCGTGTTTACTTACATACATGACAATGAACAGGAACAATAAAATCATATCAGGTCCATGTCATGTGTAAAGGGGCTTAGCATGTATACAAAAACAAAGGCCCTGACCAGCCTGCACAAATGCACAGGCTGGCCTTGACCATTGTTTTTCAATAGTAGATTTTACAACATTTAGTTTAGTGAAGTGCTTTCGAGTTGAGTTTTAATGCCCATAAACTCTTAAAATTACTGACCAGTTGCATTGTTGAGGTCATTTTGAGCTGGACAGTGAAGAGCATAGTGCTGATCAGCCTGCTCATGCACCCAATAAGCATTTACTGTTTCAAGTACATATTAGGCCCCTTTACGCATGGCGTGGCTCATTTTATATATCATTCTGCAACAGATTAGACCAAATACATGTGTATCTTAAATACAAGCAGAATCATGTTAAATATTATCACTCATTCATATATTTCTACTCGGCTCACTTTAATACCAGTAGTTTCACAGAATAACAGACTTGTTAGGAAATATATCTCTGTCAAATGTAAATCCATCACACAAACAATTCAAACAATACAACGGCAGTACATGTATGTTGCAGGCAAACCTATCACATGAATTTTATTATTAGATAGGGGAGCTGTACCACAAAAAAAAATCTGCCTTCTGCACACCTCCAGATAATATAACTTGGTAAAAGGGTTATCATACAAATATTTTCCTAATTTCTCCACAAAAACATGCAACTTCTAATGTCAGAATACCCAGAACAAATTTTTGTGGAGAAATAAAAAGGAAGTATCTAAACTTTTTGGTGAAAAGAAAATGTTTTATCTGAAGCTTGGACAGAAGACGATATTTTTCAAACAAAATAGCATTTCTCTATGAAAGGTTGTTGGTACTCATTAGAGGTCTTCATGAGGCAATTCTTAGGGTTCCCTCAACACATGTTTTTAACAAGAAAAATAAAAAATTAGCCTCATGTATAGAGGCAAGAGACCTCAAACAATGAAGGACCAGAGTAGACTGCACATCCAGTCTGAATGTTTCCTTTTCACCAGTTAGATTAAAAATATATCATATGCAAACTGGGAAGGTCCAAAAGAACTCTTCAGAGTTCACTCGGCACCTTCCAAATTTGCAAAATGATGCCTTCCCAGTTTGCAAAGAGCGCTTTGCATACAAGTGACAGAATTTTTCATGATACAGTCCATATCATATGTAAAACTATATACACACTCCTATCAAACACAATACTTCAGTATTCACCCCAAATATTCAGACTCTGTAACGCTTTGCATGCTGGGTAAAAAAAATTCAGCAGACATTTTGAAATATTTTTTTCTTATTTTTCCCGGAAAACAGGCTTTTGATATTCCATGCAAATCATCTCACTAGGAGACGATTTGCATGAAATGTCAAAGCCTGTTTTTTTGTTGTTTTTTTTTTTTTTTTAAAAATATAATCAATTTGTTGTCTGCTGAATTTGCCCAGAGAGTGGTAAAGTTAGTATGCTGTCTGCTACAAGGGCTAACAGCATTATGAATATTCTCACATTTTATAAAGTTCTCTAGTCATCAAGTAAGCAAATCCTGAAAAGTTTGACCTACAATCACACCAAACAATGTGCATTATCAATTATGATCAATAATTAGAACTACAAATAAGCTGTGATAAACATGAATGTACCGTTTAATATTTGCCAATTGTAAGGACAAAGAGGTCTGACTGCCCTGTACATCAGCACAATCTAACAAGGACCTTTGATAGCAGACCCAAAACAGATATCTGTGCAAACAGTGTAGAGACAGATGAGACAGCTCAAAACGAGCCGTCTCATCATGAAATACACTGTTTGCCATTCTGTTTTTGATTTTACACTGAAACCTCTATTTGAGGCAGTGGACATGTCCAAATTCAAAGATGGAAGAGTCCACTTCAGAGATGAAAGGGTTCAAGACTCATTGGAAGTACAGAATTTATCGATCAAGAGCAATGTCCCTGGCTGCAAAGATGGGCAGGTTTTATCTGGGCTTGCACAGTTTGCATATGGCCTGAAAGCCAGTTTTCCTCATTAAACAGATTCATGTGTGAACGCCACAGACCCAGACTGAAGTACATATCAAGTGGCTCCATAGCTCTAGATACTTGATAACTGTTTCTTATTTCTCCATAATAACAGCTGTTGTGGGTACTCATTGGTATCATCTCACCAAGGCCATTCCAATGAGTACCAACATCAAATGTTTTCATGGAGAAATAAGAAAATAATCCCAATTTTTTTATCACCGAAAGAAACTATCTAGGGCTATCATACATTCAGTCAGGCATTTTGTACATGTACAACTCAAAATTTAATCAAACTGTGCAAAGCCAGCACTTGATCTATATGTTGGTACCTGCCATATGTAGTTAGATACCGCTCTGCTTGTCAGACCTCCCAAGTATATATCAGAAAAAAAAAATATATACATGTACTGAGAACTGATCGACTGGATAATGTTTTTTTAGTAATAGCATAAACAATATAGCAATGTACATGATAGAAATATGATACATAACACGAGTAAAGGGCACTTTACGCAAGCACTGAAGGCCCAGATCAGCCTACACATTCCATACAGGCTAATCAGGACCTTCGCTGGCTTCATTCATAAAGGTCCAATTCTCAGGATGCAGTTTATATAGCATCTACACTATAATAAACTGAATTCAATAGAATCCTTTCCTAGCTACAGTCAACAGACATAATATTTTCCACTTTGTGAGGTCGTCGTTTAATTCAATGTTCCACAATTTTCATAAAATTGCCTACATCAAGCAATTTAAAATATACCAAAAGTTGAATTGATAAAAGTAATAAACATAATTTCAAGAGATGTGGTTACATCTGCCTTTTCAATGCAGCACTGCTTAGGAATGAAAGTAAAATTCTGATGCCTGTTTTCCCCTGATTTCATCGTTAATCCATGTACATTGAGTGGACTCTTCTACCATGTCTTTGGACCAGTCTATTTCCAAAAACAGAATAGCAGGGTGTCTGGTTAGTTTTTATCATTACTATGTTTTCCTGCATTTAATGCAAACATTGTAGACCCTGATCAGACACCGCATTATGTGGCATCTGATCTGGGTCTGTACTGTTTGCCAATTACCCATTAGTGGGGTTTCCGGTTTGGTGAACTTTACTTCTGATAGGTAATGTGCAGAAATTTTTTAAAAAATGTAGAAATGCATTTATTTAAATGGCACTGCAGTAAAGTGGCAAATATAGTTATGTCCACTGACTGCATTTAGGACAGGATACAGCTATACATGATCATATGAAGAGAATAAAAATTCCCCCTACAACAGGGTAACATAATAAATGTAAACTCCACTGTAGGAACCATCCAGTCTCGTATCAGGTAGAACAAAATGAAAAACCATCTCTCTGGTGTTTCTTCAAACATATCTCACATTCTCACGATACAGTTTCACATTTGAAGCAAGAGAAAGAAATCAAGATTTACGAAAATCAATGCCACAAGAATGGAATCTTACACCAGAAATGAAAAGCCCATATCTGCATGTTCGTCCATGCAATCTGATTGGAGTCTTTGCCATTTTCTTCCAATATCATTTGCTCACAGCTCAAGATAAGAAAAATATGAATATTTTTAGTTTAAGGTCTATTAACCAAAAACATTCATATTTTTCATATTTCCCCAGGAAAACATAAGCTGTGGGCAATCATTAGAAGCGCCTCACTGAGGCTCTTCTAATGAGTACCCACAACATATGTTTTCATTGAGAAATAGGAAAAACATTAATGTGGGCAAATATTCCTTTTATCTGTAGCTAAGTGTACTGTAAAATTTGCCAGTGCAGTGACACAGACAGATATGGGTGGTCGGTGTTGACAGAGCAGTAAGAGATGCGTTCTCATACAGCTCCTGTATGATCAAAACTGCTTCAATGGGCAAGTGAGCCACTCCAAGCAGAAAATATGACATGACGACAAGAGTAGACTCGGATCAGCGTGTGCATCCTCCATACAGTCAGATAAGAATCTATGCTGGTTACCAACTTAACATTTAGACTTTAAACATTTTATTAGTTAACAGCAAAGACTGTTCAGACTGCACAGATACAAAAGCTGATCTGGGTATACACTTGTCTCATATCATATGGCCATTTTCTAGTTAACATGGGCTCAAATTCAGTTTGCAAAGAATAGAGAGAAAAATCTCCAGTCACATTAAAGGCTTCATACACACTCACAACTTAACTGGGCACAGATGTTCAAATCATGGTTAGCTTAACTGGGCACAGATGATCAAATCATGGTTAGCTTAACTGGGCACAGATGTTCAAATCATGGTTAGCTTAACGAGCCATTAAATTACGGTATAAAATGTCCTAAAAATTTTAACACTATTCAAAACACCTTTTTGGCCTAAATTTTGTTTTTTATGCAACTGTTTCTTAAAATACTTAGTGAACTGACAGTGTCTACCCTGATCAGACTGCTACTTTACGGTCTCATCAGGGTCTGTATTTTTGCCTATGCCATTTTGTTAGAAACTTTGGTGTACGAAATTTTAGGACATTTACCGTAATGTGATGTTAAATACTGTAACATACACTTGGTAGATTTTCTGCCATTTTTTGATAAGGGAGACAACTTTTGTAGCTTCCTATTTGCTTTCTTGCTGTTTGTTTGAGTTGAGGTTTTACGGCCCAGTCAACCCAATGGGGTTATGTTTAGCATGGTCAGTTTACCTAACTATACGTTTACTGGGCAGGCTTAGTCCTCTAAGCGGTTAACCAGTATTGTGCACATTCTTTTGCCAGAAACTGACAACTGCCCTTCTTGACCAGTTTCCTTCTGGAAAGGGGTCTACTCAGAAAAGGATCAAATTCTTTCCTGTGTAGGGTAGATCCCTTTCGGAAGTGAAGCAACACAATTTTTAATTGCAGTTTTTCATAAAAAATATCGCTGCACAGGTAAAAATCATAGGTATAAATATAACCTTGTCCAATCAAATGAAATTTCTGGTTACAAGTTTCTATCTGATGTAATACACCAACCAGGAGCTAGTGACTTCCTTTGAAACTAACTACTTCAGATTTCTTACTACAATGAATGCTTGTTAGGTTAAATATTAAGCATCACATTTTCTTAAGCAAACAACACTTCAAACAGCTGGGCCTTGATGATTGTAACACAATCATTCCTTACTTCCAATTTCTTCTTTAATTTACACCATGTACAAAATGTATACCATGTACAAAATTTACACCTTGTACAAAATGTACATCTTGTACACATGTACACCTTGTACAAAATAACCTGGGTGGCAACGGATGACATTCATATTTCAGAACTGAGCCTGGAACGTAACTGTGGCAATGCATTAAGAATATTCTTTAATAATATAACTGTCTTTTCAGAAAGGCTAGACTGCCCATGGGAAACCCTATATTGGTACGGAACATACCATTAACCCCACTCACACATTTACTTTCTCACAATTCAAACATAGACAAGAATGAAGTCATGTCTTGAAATCTCGAAATTTGTCCAACTGGGCACTAATTAAGAAGCACCAAGGGGCCCACTTGTTCAAAGCATCGACAGCTTAACAAGCTTGTTAGTGGTCAACATGTTAACTGTTCTAGTAAGTACAATATCTAATTCACAGTTATTTTTGCTGAAAAAATGTGAGTAGCTTTTGCAAATGCAAAAGCTACTTACATTTTTTTTCAGCAAAAATATTAGCTTATATGCCATATTTCATGATCAAAGTTTTAATAATACGTTAACTAACGACATTGTTAGCTTTTGAACAACTGAGCCCAGATAAATATTTTTATTTCTCCACAAAAATATGTTTCTCCACAAAAATATATATTGTGGGTACTCATTAGAAGTGGCTCAGCGAGGCACTTCTAATGAGTACCCACAACATATGTTTTTGTGGAGATATAAAGACGATATCAATACTTCTTGGTTGAATAAAGCGCCTGTTCTACAGCCCCACAACTTGCCAAGAAAGGTTACATTGTACCAGTCACACATTCTGAATAATTGTTATAATACATGCTTTCGTACAATAATCAAGGACAAACTCGAAAGGTGGAGCAATAATCTCTCCAGTGTTTGGTCAATTTTAAGTAATGATAAGGATGGACAAATTTCATTATTTCAGCAAACAAGCCATATCTTGTGGGTACTCGTTGGCTTTGCCTCACTGAGGCAATGCCAATGGGTACCCACAAGGTATGTTCTATTGCAAAAATGACAAATTATATAATCTTCTCACACTCCCTTATTCTGAACTGATGCCTACATAGAGTGAGATAACCTAACAGCTGACTAGTCCCACTGTTTGTGACAATTTTGTTACATGCCCTTCTTGCTTTCTTTCTGCTTTACCATACCGCCAGTTACATGTCAACATGAGCTCCACACTAACTGATACTTTGAAGATAACAACATGTCAAATATCTCCATTAATTCTTAGCATGCTGAGTAAAATTGCAGCAGATGAAATTCTGAATTTCTTTTTACTTTTCCCATAAAAATATGGTTTGGAATACAAGCAAATTGTCTCCTCCAAACCTTATTTTCTTGGAAATATGAAAAATATTAATTTGTCATCTGTTGAATTGCCCAGACACTGCTAATTATAACTCAACTCTGCATGATGAAGGTAAATTTACCAGAAGATAAATTTACCAGAAGACAAATGGATGATATCTTTATTTTTTTCCAGAAAAGGCTTAACACATGAAAAGTCAAGCCCTAGTTTCTGGGAAAATTAAGAAAAAATATTTTGGAATTTTGTCTTCTTACATTTTAACTCAGCATGCAAATATAATGTACTGTAGTCTCATCAAAATCATACTGATGAAATGTTTCTATCTGAGAATGTGTTTCTATGGAAACACAAGCATTTCTATGGAAACACAAGCAAGCACATATAAAACATTCAGAATGTGTTGCTATGGAAACACAACGCATCTCTATGGAGACACATGTAAAATATTCATCAGAATAGTCTTTATCTGAAAGTCTGAATAACAGATTTAACCCTGACTTTGTCAAAGGTCAAATCTACAGACAACAAAGTTGTGATTTTCTTCTTTCCCCTGAAAATATTGTCCGCTAATATTTAAATACAGCCGGCTGAACATTAAAATACAGATAAAACAAACTTTTGACTCACAATAACTGTTAAGCATACCACTCATTTATCTATGTTTGACCATGGATTGGACAGTTGCAATAGAACAATAAAAACATGTTTTCATTCATAATGTTAAATGTTATTCTTGTTATGGACTTGGTAAATTATTTCTTAATCCTTAAAGTGACAATCACAACTGCGGCAGGCAACACTTTGATTTTTTTTTTTTTTTTTTTCAGAAAATAAGTCTTGATAGTTCATGTGAATCATCTGCCATGCAGATGATTCACATGAAATATCAAGACTTATTTTCTCTGAAAAACAATAAAAAAAATTCAGAATCCTATCCCCTACAAATTTCACTTGCCGTTTTAAGGGTAAGACTCTGGAAAAGTATTCACTGACTAGCTCATGCAGGAATGTAGCAGTCGGTCAATTAAATTGTACATGTTCCATCAGAGCTCTAAATAATAAATACATGTACTGAGACATGAGTAGTGCTGATGGTCTATTGTTTTAACATAGCTTCAGTCATAAATTACTGATATTTTTCTTCTTTCTTCATGAAAACTACGTTGTGGGAACTCATTAGTAGTGCTCAGGGAGGCACTTCTAATGAGTACCCACAACACTGGCTTTTGTGGAGAAATAAGAAAACAATATTTGCCTGACATCTAGATTAACTGTAGATTTTTCATATTTTAAGCATAGGTCTAGACAAGAGTGAGTATCAGGTAAATAGTTTTCTTATTTTGCGACAAAAACATATGTTGTGGGTACTCATTAGAAGCGCCTCGCCGAGGCGCTTCTAATGAGCACCTACAATATATGTTTACTTCGAGAAATAAGAAAAATATAGATATTTTTATGTTGAAAAAAGCATCTTATCAAGAGCTATGTTAAGGGAGACAACTTCAATGACTTCCTATTTGTCTTCATGCACACCAAGACCCTTCTGAAAAGAGGTCTACTCCAAAAGATAGGAATTTACTACTTTTTATAGTAGACCCTTTTCAGAAGGAAATTCTCTCTTTTATAGTAGACCCTTTTTCAGAAGGAAATTCTCTCCTTTTAGAGTAGACCCTTTTTCAGAAGGAATTCTTTCCTTTTACAGTAGATCCTTTTTCAGAAGGAAATTCTTTCCTTTTAGAGTAGACCCTTTTTCAGAAGGAATTCTTTGCTTTTAGAGCAGACCCTTTTTCAGAAGGGATGCAAAACGGATTTGACAGGGTTGTCACCCCTGAAAATGTTTCCATTCCACTTAAGAGTAACAATGTGCACACATGGTTATACATCATAACCAACAAGTGAATTTTCTATGTACTCGTACTGTTGTTGGTTCTTTTAGGCAATTCCAAGTGATGTTCACCACTGTGTGAAATACTGGCAAGATGTCAGACATCCCATTTTGTACCTATTTTTCGAGCAAAAAATTGAAGTTTATTATTCCCTAGGACAGGCCCTCAATCTTACTATTCAGTTTTAGATTTTTTGTCAAAAAAATCTTTTCTGGATTCCTGCTCAAAGTGTTTAGTATGAGATTATCTTGTGTTTATTATCTGAATAAAAAAGGAGGTCCGTAAACAAAATGAAGTTTCACGACATTTATCTATCAAACCATTAACTACATTACCTACTGTTGTTTTCAGTACACAGCAACTGACTTAGCGCTTAGCACTCTGGGTAAAAATTTCAGCAGATGACATTCTGGAATATTTTTCTTATTTTTACCAGAAAATAGGATTTGACATTTCATGCAAATTGTCTCCATAGGAGACAATTTGCATGAGATGTCAAAGCCTATTTTTGGGGAAAAATAAGAAAAATATTACAAATTTGTTGTCTGCTGAATTAGCCAAGAGAGTGGTAAAGGTTAAAATAGCACATAATCATTCTATAACCTTACATAGCAGTCATTTCCTATAAGGATTATTCAATATATAAGCTGACTAGCACTTTAACGCTTAGCATGCTGGGTAAAAAATTCAGGCGACATTTGATTTTTTTCCCATTTTCTCAAAAAATAAGGTTTCATATTTCATGTAAATTGTCTCCACAGGAGACAATTTGTATGCAATTTCAAACAATATTTTCTAAGAAAAATGAGAAAATTATAATCAATTTGACGTCTGCTGCTTTTTCCCAGAGAGTACTAAAAGTTAATTAGAATATTAAGCCACTTGTTTACTTTATAGAGGCTGCCAAAGCTCCAAGTAAGACATTTTTTGTTGTTGTTGTTTTTTTTCAACCAGGAAGCACTTAAATATTTTCTTATTTCTCCATGACAAAAGCATATTGCATGTACTCATTTAAAATTGAAACCTATTTTCTCATGGATAAATAAAACTAGCTATGGTATCTATATTATTCTTATCTCTCCATGAAAAACTACGAGTCAGCACACAACAAAACCTACAATAAGATTTGTGTGACCAGCGAAGACTCACATCAGCCTGTCAATCTGTGCAGTCTGATCAGAGTCTTTGCTGATTGCATGTGCCTTCTACAGTCACCTGACTATGCAAAGAGGATTCATCGAGAACCCTTGCCATATTAGGTGGATGTACAGGCTGATCTTAGCAAATTACACAGGTCTTATTGTAGGTTTTGTTGTGCGCCGGCTCATATGTTGTGGGTATCTAACAGAACCATCTCCAAGCAATTCAGATAAGTAGCCATAATCCAAACTCCAGATAAGGATTTCAGGTAAACTTGATGAACCTCGGTGAGGCACTTCTTATGAGTACCCAGGAATTTTTTAAAGTACAATTAAGAAAATTATCAACATTCTTTTAGCTGAAAAAAAACAACAACAAAAAAACAACCTTATCTGGAGCTATGATACACTTTTGTGGAGAAAAAAAAAAAAAACAGAAAAAAAAAATATCATTCTTATTTGGAGCTCTGGACTGACAATATTGTTATGAAGTAGTTAAAGCACTTTGTTTACCTAAAGCACAATTTGTACTGTTGAAGGATACTTTCATCTCATGTCAGCATTTTAAAGACATCAAAGCATGATTGACCTTCTGAAATAAAACTTAAGGAGAAACTTTCATCACTTTTATTTCTTAATTTTTTTTAATTTACCAATTATTTATTCGTTCATTTATTTTTTTTTTCAATTTCAAGATATTTATAAGAAATGTTGTCCATGTCATCACTGATAATCCGTGTAAAATAATTTCTACGCTGGAGCCAGACTGAAAGATCTTATTTATTTATTCATTCATTTATTTATATTTTTTTCTTATTTATTTATTTTTTTCATATTCTATGTGTAAAGAGTGAAGGGCCAGAAGATATGCCCTATACTGTATACTCTCTGAATGTCCGCTGAATTTGTTCTCAGCCTATAGTGCACACCAAGTATACCTTTATTGATTTCTCTCCTCCTCTACCTTTTTTTCTCCTTTTTAACTTTTTTACCTTTTTTTTTTTATTATCACTATTATTATTATTTTTACTATGTATATACCTTACTAGTAAACTACTGCTTCCCTGCTGGCAATGAAAAGAAATAGTGACTGGACACAAAAGAACAGTTCCTAATTCCTGACAGAAATGTAAACATGACTAAAGAATTTCCATGACAGATTTACAGACAAAGCTGTGTTATAGATCTACCAGCATTACAGAATATAGCTTTTATCTTCAATACATAACTGAACTCTTATAATATGCAGTGTTACAGACAAGCTGGTATCCAGATATTACTGATAACTCTCCACTTTGCCTATTTTGCTACAAAAAACAGACATTGTGGGTACTTGTTTGAATAAATCAATATAGACATTTTATGATTACTCACAAGTCACAATAAATGTTTGCATGGAGAAGAGAAAATCTAACGAGTCACAACAGGAGATAATGTACCTGATGATGTATGCATCCAGGGAATACTCCGATCAGCCTATGCATCCATGCAATCTGATCAGCAGCTTAACTTGCAGTTCCACAGCTCCAGATGAAGCACTTTTTTAAATCTTTTTCTTGCTTCTCAAGGAAAACATATGTTGTGGGTACTCATTAGAAGTGCGTCAGAGAGGCGCTTCTAATGAGTACCCACAACATATGTTTTCATGGAGAAGTACGAAAAATCATTACCCGATACCCCTCTTATCTAGAGTTGGAGATTTATGGCCAAATCAACACTGGGTCATGTCAAGCAGTTCAGTTAAAACACACACTTTTTCTCGGCCTTCACGGACTTCATGATCATTACAATGAAAGTTATGTGGCATAGCTGGGATTCAAACTAGTGACCCCTGGATCTGCATTCAGACTGCGCTATGGAGCCTGGCCTCCTATCTAGAGATATACACTCTATGTAAAGCCAAGGATCCACAGTTTCTTCCAGCAGACAGCAATGACTATTCCTACTGGCTGAATCTTTCTCAACACACATATCTAATGGTACATTATCTCACATTGTAGCTAAGTTTTGATTGGAAGTTACCGTATTTACCCAAAGTATTGTGACACCTTATCTGCTTACCAAACTTGTCCTAAAATTTCATAGTCCATTCTACTAGCTGTAGATGTGTCTAAAATAGTGCTGTATGTATGGCAAACAGTGTAGATCCTGATCAGACACCCTCTGATCTGAGTCTACACAGTTTCCAAAGGCTTATTAGTCCAAATGCTTAGGGTTCTTACGGTAACAATGTATCTATCTGGAGACATAACCTATACCCAAAGTATCTGGACACTTGAATGCCTTACCATACCTGTCGTAAGCTATTAACAAGTCACTTCCCAAAAACTGCTCAGTGAATGGCAAACAGTGTAGACCAATCAGATGCCTTATCTGAACTGGGGCTAAATGGTTTGCTCAGGTCCATCTGTCCCAATACTTAGGGTACCATATTCACCCTGAATATTAGACAGAAAGACCTGTTAACAGTACGGATCCAGATCAGATGCCACATTCTGTGGCATCTGATCAGGGTCTTCACTGTTTGCCACTCATCCAGCACTATTTTAACCCTTGTCGTGCTGAACCTGGATATACCCTGGCCTTGCAAACAGTGTAGATCCAGATCAGTTGATTTCTGAAGAAGCCAACTGATCTGGATCTGCACTGTTTGCCATTAAGTATGTGAGTTTGTAGCAACAATCTGGATCAAGTATTCTGATTGGCTGAAAATTAGAAGTGGTTGTGGCATCTTAATTTATTCAGTAGGACAATGGTTTAACATATCAGCTGGTAGTAAAATGGACTTGTTCACATTTCAGGACAAGTACGGTAATGAGTTAAGGTGTCTAAATACTTATAGTAAATACTGTAAATATACTGCATGTCACTTTGAAATCACAAAACAAAAGTTACGAAAATTTTCTTTTGTGTAGGTATGTGTCCAAAAGTGACGGAGCTTTCCCAGCACAAGGTTACTGTCATAAAAATGTCTGATTGGCGTAGCCAGTGTTTGCAAGGTGATAATCCATGACAGGTGGTCCAAGGTCTTCATCAGGGGGTGAACTTAAAAATGCTGTGTCCGATGCACGGCCAAACCCTAACAGTCATTTTCGGCGTTTCTCCTTGTGCCGCGTTTTCTTCACTGTTCTTCGGAAGCAGCAACACCTGTGGTGAAAATTTAACAGCTTGCTTCAAATGTTCTTCCTACCAAACTATCTCACTGCTCTAGCACAAAACTTTATCCACGAAACAAAATACACTTTTAACTTAACCCTTAAAGTGCCAATCATAACTGCAGCAGACAACATTTAAAAAAAACAACAAAAAAACATATTTTTCGTAAAAAAATAAGTCATGATATTTCATGTAAATCATCTGCCAAGCAGATGATTCGCATGAAATGTCAAGACTTATTTTTTTACGAGAAATAAAAACAAAAATTAGAATGTCATCTGCTATATATTTTGCTTGGCGCTTAAAGGGGTAATGTATATTTCCTCTCATAACTTTATTAAAGGTTTATTCAAATTAACTGTGTGATAATTTGTAACAAGATATTCTTGGTCATGATGAATTTGAGGTTTAAGTCCTTCTCGTTCGCTTTTTCTTTCGTCGCCGGAAGAAGCAGCACCTGCAACAGTGACAAAACCAAGCTGTAAAAACCAGAAGCTGGTTCTTCCAAATCTAATCTCACCTAAATCAATTTACATGCAATCATGCAATACAGAAGGTGAGAGGTGTTAGTGAACTAGAGCCCCATCAATACAAAGCCAGTTTAACAGCTCCTCAGCCAGAGAATGTGTATGGGGGAAAAAAATCAGTGTGTGATACAATTTTGTTGAGGGAAATTTTTTATTGTGTCATTACAATCCTGTTGAGGAAAATTTCAAAATGTATCATCACAAACTTGTTGATGGAAATTTCAGAATGTGTCATCACAATCTTCTTGTGGGAAATTTCAGAATGTGTCCTCACAATCTTGTTGAGGAAAATCTCAGTATGTGTCATAAAAATCTTGCTTAGGGAAATCTCAGAATGTGTCATAACAATCTTGTTGAGGGGAATTTCAGAATGTGTCATACAATCTTGTTAAGAGAAATTTCAAAATGTCCTAGCAATCTTGATGAGGGAAATCTCAGATTATGTCATAACAATCTTGCTCAGGGAAATTTCAGAGCATATCATCACAATCTTGCTGAGGGAAACTTCAGAATTGTCATCACAATCTTGTTAAGGAAAATTTCAGAATATGTCATCACAATCTTGTTAAGGAAAATTTCAGAATATGTCATCACAATCTTGTTGAGAGAAATTTCATAATGATCTCAAAATTTTGCTGAGGGAAATTTCAGAATATGTCATAACAATCTTTTTGAGGGAAATTTCAGAATGTGCCACCACAATCTTGTGGAGGAAAATTTCAGAATGACCCAACAATCTTGCTGAGGGAAATTTCAGAATGTGTCATAACAATCCTGTTGAAGGAAATTTCAGAATGATCTCACAATCTTGCTGAGGGAAATTTTAGAATGTGTCATGACAATCTTGCTGAAGGAAATTTCAGAATGACCTAACAATCTTGTGGGAAATTTCATAATGGGTCATCAAAATCTTGCTGAGGGAAATTTCATAACGTGTCATCATAATCTTGCTATGGGAAATCTTAGAATGTGTCATCACAATCTTGCTGAGGGAAATTTCAGAATGTGTCATCACAATCTCGCTGCATGAAATTTCAGAATGACCTAACAATCTTGCTGAGGGAAATTTCAGAATGTGTTATCACAAACTGAACAACTTTGCTGTGGAAAAATTTAAAAATGTGTCATGACAATCTTCTGAGGGAAATCTCAGAATGACCTTACAATCTTGCTGAGGGAAATTTCAAAATGTCATCACAATCTTGTTGAGGGAAATTTCAGAATGTGTCATAACAACCTTGCAGTGGGAAATCTCAGAATGTGTCATCACAATCTTGTTGAGGGAAACTTCAGTATGTGCCATCACAATCAACAATATTAAGGTCATCATATTGAGCATGTCATTTTACCTAACCACACTTTTCCTGGACAGGCTTAGTTCTCTGAGCGTTTAACAAGTACCTGTGCACATTCTTTTGCCAGAAACTGACAACTGCCCTTCTTGAATCAGCGGAAGGGTTGGTAATGGGTGTTTAAATATTATTTTAAGAAATGCTCAGCATGCTAGGAAAAAAATCCTGACAAAATATGATTTTTTTTTATTTATTTATTAATTTTTTTTTTTTTTTTTTTTTTTTTTTGAATTTTCCATAGAAAAAGGTTTTGATATTTCATACAAAAAATTCCTAAGGAGACACTCTGCATGAATTGTCAGGCCCAATTTTCTGGGAAAATTTCTGAATATATCATCAATTTGTCACTGGCCGAATTTGCTCAAATAATATTATGAGTTAATTAGTTGCAATACCTAAGACTGAATATAACTAGTGAAAACAATGTTAGAGCAATGAAGGTAAATGAGAGGAAACTAAATGAGCTGTGCCCCATGAAAAGGGGTCTTCATATTACATGTACATGCCTACAATGAAGGTCTGCCTATATGTGCACTCTTAACAAGACATTTGAGCCAGTGCATGACAAACCTACAATAAGACTTGTGCGACCATGGAAGACTCAGAATCCTCACTGATCGTATGTGCCTTCTACAGCCTCCAAGCTATCCAAAAAGGGATAAACGAGAAACCTTGCCATAATGGGTGGTCGTACAGGCTGATCTGAGTCTTTGCTGGTTACACAGGACTTATCCTAGGTTTTGTCCTGCGCTGGCTCATTTTTTTTTCTCTGAATTCAAACACAGGAACCTCTAACACAGTTCACAACAGCTGCAAGTTCACTACAGCTGAGAAAGCAGCACAACTGCAGAAAATTCATAGCTCCAGATAAGGCACTTTTTTTTTTTCAACAAAAAAGTACCAATATTTTTCTTGTTTCTCCATGAAAATATATGTTGTGGGTACATATCAGATACGCCTCCAGGGAACTTCTAATGGGTACCAACAAACATGTTTTATTAGAGAAATATTAAAGATATCATGTGGATACTTCCTCTTAACTTGAGCTACGGAATTAACATAGTTTTTGGTTTGATTATGGGCTTAACGTCGCTTTCAACAATCTTTCAGTAATATGATGATATCCTGACGGTGTCTGGATATGGCAGGGAGCTCAATGCTCACTTTTAGAGTGCTGCCTCACTGAAATATCACGCTCCAAACACTATGACATGATATTCCACCCGGTCACATTATACTGACACTGAGCTAACCAGTTCTGGCTCTACTTTCTTAATGCTGAGTGCCAAGCGAAAGAGCAGCTAGTACCATTTTTAAAGTCTTTGGTATGACCCGGTCGGGGTTCGAACCCGCAACCTCCCAGTCACAAAGCGGATGCTCTACCATTGAGCCACTGTGCTGGTCTTTAACACAATTTAAATACTGCATGAGCTGAAAGAATCTGATAGTCACTCAAAGAACATCCCTGTAAAATTTCATTGTACTGGAGATTCATGTAAAAAAGGCCAAAAGAGGACCTGAAATTATTTTAATTTGACTCTTGTAACCATAATCAACAAAAAATATAAACAGAAAGAAATCTGACACAGTTTAAAAATCCCACCTGAAATTGGAAAAATTCTTGGCTTATCAGAACAACTCCTTTCATTGAAATCCCTTGAGCACATTCTGAGAAGATTTTCCAAGTTGTTTTTCTTTTTTCCATTGCCATGGCAACCATAATTTTGTACAGACCCAAAAGTTTTGAAGGAATTTAAGAAAGGGTGTTGAGGATGCTTTCTGCCATTTCAGCAAATCGGTCCACAGGTTTCAGAGAAGAAAATGTTTAAATGAAATTGTGGATGGACGCTTGATGACTGCATCACAGTAGTTCACAATGATCTAATAAGAGCTGTTGCAGGACAGCCTAGATCCCCTGAATCTGGCTTTGTCTCTAAAAACTAACCAAAAACTTCAACATAATCATTATTATTATTTTTTTTTTTTTATCTCTGCGCTTTTCAGAGAAAAAGCGGGGATATTGTGACACCTCTGGCTGTCCATCCGTCAGTACGTCCGTCTGTAATGTCACACCATTGCTCCAAGACCATTTAAGCTAGAATCTTGAAACTTTCAGAGGCGATAGCCCTATGGATGAGGACTGGAGGAACACATTCGGAATTTTGATGTGATCCCTGGGGGCAGGGCCAGGGGGGTGTGGCCTTAGGTTCAAAATCCATTTTGTACAAACATAGTCATGTTGCAAATCAAATCGAAGATAATGAAGAGTAGAATACAGAGGTGCAAAAATTTTGTCCCGAGGGGCATGCATGTCTGGGGTCATTAGAGGTCAAAAAGTAGGATTTTGGGTCCTATTTTTTTGTTTGTTTGTGTTGAGGTTTTACGGCCCAGTCAACCCAAAGGGGTAATGTCGAGCGCGGTCAGTTTACCTAACCACACGTTTACTGGGCAGGCTTAGTCCTCTAAGCGGTTAACCAGTATTGTGCACATTCTTTCGCCAGAAACGTCCTATTTTTTTGATTGTCACCTAACTCCTCTTAGGCTTTTTTAGCTAGAACCTTGAAACTGTCACAGGTAGTAGCCCTATGGATGAGGATCAGAGGAACACATTTGGAATTTTGATGTGCAGGGAGATATGCGATGGCAGTGGCACGGGGATATGCGATGATGCGCCATCGACTTGCTCTAGTTTTTTTTTTTTAAGTCTGTGAACTTGATCTCAAGGTCACTCATGTGGGTCAAGATGGTAGAGAATAGAACTTTAGACCAGTATCTAACATCAGGGCAAGTATGAAATACTTTCATTCACAGGTTCAGGAGATAAAGCCTTTTAAAAACTTTAATCAAAAACTTTAACACCGCACCATGGTGACTGCTATGGCTCTACCTGTACTTTTGTACAGGTGCGCTAAAATTGGATTGATATTTCTTGAGATCTGCACACTCACACACAACACAAACACACACACTCATATGCACACAGGCATCCACTCTAAACACACACACACAATTTCTCATTAAACCTCCATTAACCCTTGTCCTGCTGAATAAATTAAGATGCCACACCCATTTCTAATTTTCAGCCAATCAGATTACTTGATCCAGATTAATGCTATAAATTCACAGACAATGGCAAACAGTGCAGATCCAGATCAGTTGGCTTCTTCAGAAGCCAACTGATCTGGATCTACGCTGTTTGCAAAAGCTGGGTATATCCAGGTTCAGCAGGACAAGGGTTAAATGTGTATAAAAGCTTGAATTTACAGATAGTAAAGAAAACAACATACTTAGTCTCATCTACAACTTCCACCTCTGGCTGAGCAGTGATTGGCGTGTTGGAATGACCAGCTGTTGGATCATCAGGTGCCACATCACCATTGTGAGAACTGACAACCTGAAACATACATCATACAATTAACTCTTTTACCCCCCAAGTTTCTGAAATGGACTCTTCAATCTCTGAATTTGGACACAACATTGTTGCAAATAGGGGTTTCAGTCAAAACTCAGTTACAAAATGGCAAACAGTGTAGATCCCCAGATGAGATGGCCCTTTATTAGCTGTTTCATCTGGATCTGCTCTGTTTGCAAAGGTGTCTGTACTGGTCTGCGGGGACGAAAGGGCCAACGCTTATAGTCCTATTCAAAACTGTAGAAAGCAACATGTTAAAATAGTTTTATCATGTTTTTCCGAGGAAATAAAGCTTGACATATTATGTGAATTGTGCCTAGCAGAAGAATGACATGAAATGTCAAGCTTTATAACAGCAAAAGATTAACCCATTTTAGACTGAAAAAACTCCCCCACACTATACACTGGAAGAGGAAGAGTCCAATTCAATTTTAGGTATGTCTGCCAATTACCCTTTTGATGGTCTCCAGACTGAAATGGGTTAATAAAGCATAAATTAATAACAACGAAAGCAGTAGTAACAAGTTATAACAAATTACATTTAGGAGAATGAATATGGCTAGAGATTTTGCAACCATTTCCAAAGGGGGAGAACTTTTGCAGACAGGAATTTGCTTCCCTAGTACTTAAATCAATTAAAAAACTGGTGTCTACTCTTAAACAAAAGTAATCTGCTCCAGAGCAAGCAAATTCTTTCCTTAACCCATTGTAGACTGAATAGACTCCCCCACACTATATATTGGAAGAGTCCAATTTCAATTTTAGGTACCTCCGGCTCTGAGATTTAGATATTCCTAGAGAAAAATAGCTGAACTATTTGCAAACAATGGAAACCCTGAGCAGATGCCACATTCTGCAGTGTCTGATCTGGGTCTGCACTGTTTGCAAATTACCCTTTTAGGGGTCTCCAGACTACAATGGGTTAAAGGTAGCACCCCAATAAGAAGGGAGGTGAATATTCCAATGTCAGACAATTCCCTTGGAGGTGAATTCATTCATCTTAAAACTACAGTATCAACCTGAAAGTTCAAGAGAGAACATTAAAAACACACAAAAGAACTGTCACATCACTCAATCAGACAACCATTCTCACAGCTTGCATTCAGTCATAGCTCATGATCAGAAGGGTGGGGTGGAGGCATACATATAATATGTTTTCTTATTTCTTCATAAAAACATATGTTGTGGGTACTCATTAGATGCGCCTCGGCGAGGTGCATCTAATGAGTACCACAACATATATTTTCATGAAGAAATAAGAAAAATATTACTACTTTCAGCTGAAAAGGGGGTTTTATCAGCTATGTTAGACAAGTTCATGTGTGATCAATAAACACATGGCAGGGCTCTGGAGGAGGATGTTAGCATAAAATACTAAGGATTGTATGTTTGTGTGTGTGTGTGTTTCTGTATGTGTGTTTCACATAACAGTTATTTACAGACACATCGCTATGCTGTCAAATGCACATCAGAAAATTTCTGACCAAGTGTCGGGTAGGAGAGGAGAATATATGATATAAGTGTATAGGTTGGGTTAATAGGAAAAAAAGAGTCTCTGTTCAGTTCCAAAACTTATTAACCCTTAAAGCGCCAATCACAACCATTGTCGTCTGCTTTGTCTTCTGCTTGTGATTTTAAAAGTCATTTCTGCAAACAGTGTGGACCCAGATCAGACTGCTCCTTTAGGAGCAGTCTGATCTGGGTCTACACTGTTTGCCGGTATGCAAAAAATAGGTTTGAAAAGTTAGCAAGAATATTCAGCAGACGACATAAACAGACGACATTTTCAGATGCAGTTTTTCTTGGTGCTTTAAGGGTTAGCAGGAAAACAAAATAAAGTAAAAAATGGCAAGCTTACTTCTTTTGAGAGCATAAAAATGGATGGGAATGTTCTTCTGAAAACCTTAAATAAGTAAATAAATAAATTGTGATAATAGCTAATAAATAGGTAAGCAAATAAATAAATAAACAAAAAATAAATAAATAAAGCTAGCTTTACTGCAAGTTAATGTAACAGCTGAACTATATATGAAGGATGTAAATACTGTTATAATTCTATATACTGGGACAGACAGGTATCAGCAAACAGTGTAGACCTAGATGTGAGGCCGCTGAATGCAGCATCTGATCATGGTCTTCACTGATTGCCACTCACCCAGACTTTTTTTCAGACATGTCAACAATTATTAATATGGATCTGTTCAAATTTTAGGACAAACATGGTACGCAGTTATGATGCCCCAATTTTTAGGATAAAGTGAAACATTACCATAACTGATGTATGAATGGAAAGATCAGGGATAGTGTGCCATGTAACAGAGGCCTTGTTAACCCATTGTAGACTGAATGAACTCTTCCACACTATATACTGGAAGATTCTAATTTTGATTTTAGGTATATGTCAGGCTATGTGATTTAAATATTCCTAGAGAAAAATGGCTGAACTATTTGCAAACAGTGAAGACCCTGATCAGACGCCGCACTGTTTGCCAATTACCCTTTTAGGGGTCTCCAGACTACAATGGGTTAAGGAGAAGTATATGGTGATATTTCTGATATAATCTTCTTACTTCTACACAAAAACATATGTTGTGGGTACACATTAGAAGTGCCCCACTGAGGCATTTCTAATGAGTACCTACAACAGGTTTTTTTTTATGGAGAACTGGAGAAAAAAATCCCAGAATTAACATCAAATATTCCTGCTTAACAAGTCCTCTGTAAATGTAATTATAAGAATGTCCATTACTTCTTGTTACTGTTGTAAACAATTAAGAGTTTTGTCAAACAAGGAAAAATACACATATCAGAAAATAAATATACACATTAGATACATCTCCGACATCTAATAACCTATTTTATGTCCTATTCCAGTGAAATAATTGCTATATTTACTCTAAATATTCTGATGGACAGGCCTGAGCGAACTGTAGATCCAGATCAAATGCTGCATTCTGCAGCATCTGATCAGGTTCTACACTGTTTGCTACTTATTCAGCAATTTTTATAACCCTAACAGATAGTGAAATGGATTTGTTGAAATTTTAGGACAAGTATGGTTGGGAGTTAAAATGTCTCAATATTTAGGGTATGTACAGTATTTTATGTCCCACTTAAGTCATGAAATGATTATACAATGTATCAACCACAAGCTACATGAACCAGCTAATTACTTTATAACAAGTTGACCTATAAAAATTTCATGCTTGATGTTAAATGTAATTCTAATGTGTAAAAAGAAATGCTGTACTGTACAAAGAATGATAATGATTTAGTGTTTTACATCTCTTTCAACATTTTTAAGTCATATCAAGCTAATGGAAGGGTGGTAATGAGGATGAAGACTTGGCGTTTTAAGTACTTTCAATATTACTTAAGTCATATCGAGATAATGGAAGGGTGATGATGATAATTTGGTGTTATAAGTCTTTTCAACATTATTTAAGTCATATCGAGATAAGAGAAAGGTGATAATGATGATAATTTGGTGTTTGATGTCCCTTTCAACATTATTTTAGTCATATCGAAATAATGGAAGAATGGTAATGAAAATGCACATTAGAATTTTTTTTTTTTTTTATCAGAATAAACATATTTAAACCAATTAACTTTCTCATAAAAGGTATTAACAATGCCTATGTGAGGTTACAGGAAATTTTAAGGAAAACGTGTATGAATTACGAAGGTTAGCTGGTCTCTACTGTATAGTCAATAAGTATGTAATATGATGACTTTGTAAAAATGAGCAAATTAAATCAATGCCTTTGTAACTAATCGGCTTCCATAAATATGATCACATCTATGGCAATGTTGATAATTATGTCAAGAATTAGATAGCACCAGGAAAATATTTTTCTTATTCTTCGCGAAAACATATGTTGAGGATACTTATTAAAAGCGCCTCAATGAGGCACTTCTAATGAGTACCCACAATATATGTTTTAGTGGAGAAATAAGAAAAATATCAACAATTTTTGGCTGAAAAATTCTTTATCTGGAGCTATGTAATTAAGTCTGTAATAAACCCTAATAATAATCAGGTCTATAATCATGTCTGTTGAAAATAATAATCAGGTTTTGTACAGCAAATTGAAATTATGTCTGTGATGATATCTGTATGTATGCCTGCATGCATGCCCATGTGTACAACATGACTTACCGTATTTACCTTAAGTATTTGCACAGAGGGTAAATATTCACTTCACTGTAAACACTTATGATAAATACAGTAAAATCACTTTTATGTCCTATATGTCTTAACCCTTGTCATGCTGAATAAATTAAGATGCCACGCCCACTTCTAATTTTCAGCCAATCAGATTACTTGATCCACATTGCTGATATAAATTCACATACTTGATGGCAAACAGTGCAGATCCAGATCAGTTGGCTTTTTCAGAAGCCAACTGATCTGGATCTACACTGTTTGCAAAGGCAGGGTATATCAGAGTTCAGCAGGACAAGGGCTAAGTTATGTCAGTCAAAGTGTTCAGTGTTCCCAAACACTAATGTATTTGTTTTGAATTTTGAGCTCGTTTGATATGTCCACCCCTGTGGGTCATTTTGTGTCCCTCCCAAGGAAAAGGAAAAAGAGGGGCAGAGGAACTAGTACATGACTAGTAAGAGAGAGACAGTGGAGGACGAGGCAAAAAGGGAATGGCAGTACAGTGCACATGCCCCCTTCCTCCAGATGCTGCCAGTACAGCAGGTCCTTGCCACCACCCTACCACCCCATATACTGCATTTGTCATTATTATTCCAATTATCTTGTCAAAAATGTTCATCTGGAATTAGCCTTCAAATAATGGTTGAATGTATAGGGATGTCATTAGTGACCGATGCTTTAACTCTTGTCATGCTGAATAAATTAAGATGCCACTACCACTTCCAACTGTCAGCCAATCAGATTGTTTGATCTAGGTTGTTGAAACAAAATCACATACTAAATGACAAACAGTGCAGATCCAGATCAGTGGCTTCTTCAGAAGCCGACTGATCTAGATCTACACTGTTTGCAAGAGCAGGGTATATCCGGGTTCAGCATGGCCAGGGTTAAGTGCCTCTTGTGGACAGGAAAAACATCCTCATAATTATGCTGTATGTTTGATCTGCAAAGACAAGACATTTATGTTAATGCTGACATCTGGGGGTATGTCCCACTTGATATCTTTTTAAGGGGAATGGACTCTTTGTCAGAGCAGGTAACTGTCAGAATTCTTTGCCTCCCTTCTGAAAAGGGGTCTGCTCTAAAAGGGAAGAATTTGCTCCAAGGGAAGCAAATTCTTTATTTTTACAGTAGACCCCTTTTGGGAACATTTTTTTTCTCCTCTAAAAGTAGACCTGTTTCAACATATTGTTTTTTGTTGTTTTTTTAACTGGGTTTTACGGCCCTTTCAAAAATATTTCACTTATATCGAGCCGATCTTTCATCAAAGGTGGGCGAAAACCGGAGAACCCGGGGAAAACCACCTGACCATCCATAAGCAGAACTTGGCTTACCAACATGTGACCTGAGCAAGGCTCGATCCACAGTGGTGAGAAACCTAATGGATTAAGAGTCAGCTCTCTTATCAACTAGGCTATGGGGGCCCGCTGACCTGTTTCTAGAAGGAAAGCAAACATAAAGTTACAAAAAAAATAGATGTCATCTGCTACAAATTTTACTTGGCACCTTAAAGGTTAAAGGAAAAAGCACATCAAATAATAAGCATGTTAAGAAATAGAGAGCATGATGAGCTGAGCAGTTTGGTGAAAGAATATGAAAATTTGATAAATAAGAAAGTTACTGAATTTTAAAATGCTAGAAAATGCTGACATGGAAGCCGCCCTGTTTGTGAGTTAGTGATGTCATAACCACCCAATTAAATACAAAAAAATTGAATAAATCACATCTGAAACAATATTTTGTTGTTGAATAACTGTAAATGTGTTAATTTGCACATAAACTGTCAACTAATTCACAAAAAAAACATAATCTTCCTGTCAACAGGCTTCTTTTATTTGTGTCTTACAAAAAAGACATTTAATTGAATATTCAAAATGGTGGCACCCATGCTCACGATTATATAAAAGATGTAATAGAATATATTTCTTATTTCTTAACTGATTTTGTTCAAATTTGTGCCAAAATGCTTGTTTTCTAAAGCTGGATACTTTAACCCTTAAAGCGCCAAGAAAATCTGCATCTGAAGATGTCATCTGCTTATGCCGTCTGCTGCATCTTCTTGCAAACTTTTCAAACTTACATTTTGCATATAGGCAAACAGTGTGGACCCAGATCAGACTGCTTCTAAAGGAGAAGTCTGATCTGGGTCCACACTGTTTGCAGAAATGACTTTTAAAATCACAAGCAGAATACAAAGCAGACAACAATTGTTGTGATTGGCGCTTTAAGGGTTAAGACATACTTTGCATCAAGTGGGCCTTTCCCTTAACCCTTAAAGCGCCAATCACAACAATTGTCGTCTGCTTTGTCTTCTGCCGGTTACTTTAAAAGTCATTGTTGCAAACAGTGTGGACCCAGATCAGATGACTGCTCCTTTAGAAGCAGTCTGATCTGAGTCCACACTGTTTGCCTATATGCAAAATATAAGTTTGAAAAATATGCAAGAAGATGCAGCAGACGACATAAGCAGACGACATTTTCAGATGCAGATTTTCTTGGTGCTTTAAGAGTTAAAGCAACTAAAGCAAAATGGCAAAGAAGACTTTTTTAAACTCATAGAATGGCTACGAAGTGGATGAAAACTTAATGTTTGATGCAAAAATAGGAACAAACAAGAAACTGCTGATCAGTCAGTGATGGAAACCTTAGCTAACACCCATCAATAAACAACTGAGGCAAATGGTTCAGCAGATAAATAAATAAATCATTTAAATGCAAATAGATGGGCAGGTAAAGAAAAGTCTAATGCAGATAAATGAATATGGTTTGGTGATTTATGTCCCATTCAACATTATTTAATTAAGTTATATCAAGTCGATTGAAAGATGATAATGAAAGGCTCTGTGCAATAAAGCCCCGTACAGTCATGAGCTGAATTCCGCCTCCTGTGGAACTGAGGCCCTCATGATCAAAAACCCAATGCTTCAATTAAATGACACCCTAACTGCTACATACTAACACTTATTCATCATATTTTATACTTGACTGACCTGAGTAAAATAATGAGTCTGTTTTGTTTTGTTCTTAACTTCTTATCATACGTGTCCTCGAATTTGAACAGGTCCATTTATCTACTGTTGCTATGTCTTGTTTGTTTGTTTTGAGGTTTTACAGCCCAGTCAACCTATTAGGGTCATGTCGAGTGCGATCAGTACTCCTAACCACACTTTTACTGGGCAGGCTTAGTCCTCTAAGGGGTTAACCAGTATTATGCATATTCTTTCAAAAGAAACTGACAACTGCCCTTCTGTTGTTGCTATGTCTAAAAACTGACAGATGATTGACAAACAGTGTTTACCCTGACTGGATGTCGTGTTCTGCAGCATCCGTTTGTTTGTTAGTGTTGAGGTTTTACGACCCAGTCAACCCAATGGGGTCATGTCGAGCGCGGTCAGTTTACCTAGCCACATCTTTACTGGACAGGCTTAGTCTTCTAAGCGGTTAGCCATATTGTGCACTTTCTTTCGCCAGAAACTGACAACTGCCCTTCTTGAATCAGCGGAAGGGAGAGAATGACCGTAGAAAGTATTTCACGATCAATCTGGACGAAAGAATGTTGCCGACCTCAGCGGGCATTGAACCTGCTACCTCCTGGTCTCCAGTCAGAACTGCAGCATCTGATGCATCTACACTGGTCATTGGTGAGTTGAAGTTTTATGGCCCAGTCAACCCATTTGGGTTATCATGTCGAGCAAGTCAGTTTACTTAAAAGCACTTTTCCAAGGCAGGCTTAGTCCTCTTAGCGGGTTGAACCAGTATCTGCTCACATTCTTTTGCTAGAAACTGACAACTGTCCTTCTTGAATTTACACTATTCACTCAGGAGTGTCAGTCCCAATACTTAGGGTATATACAGTATATTTTGCAGTCTTGATTAAGAGGGCCATTAACTCATTGTAGACGGAATAGACTCTCCCAAACTATATACTGGAAGAGTCCAATGAGATTTGCATATTCCTAGAGAAAAATGGCTAAACTATTTGTAAACAGTGGAGACCTTGATCAGATGGTGTCTGACCTAAGTCTGCATTGTTTGCCAATTACCCTTTTACAGGTCTCCTTACTACAATGGGTTAAGGGCAACACACGTGGTTTGGCTCAGACCTGTCTGTTTAAATACTTAGGGTATGTAGGTTAAAAAATGTATTGGTGTTGATTAGGCCTCAATTAATGGAAATTAAATTAAGGGTAAAGGATAAACTTTCAGTGGCAGTAACTCTGTCAAAATTGTTTTGTCTCCCTTCTGAAAAGGGTTCTCTCCCACAGGGACCAGATTCTTTCCTTTAAGAGTAGAACCCTTTTCAGATGGGGATTAGAATGTAGGAATACAAAAAGGAAGTCACAAGAGTTATCTCTGAGCTGGAACTGGAAGTTTTACGGCCCAGTCAACACTATGAAGGTCATGTCGAGCTGGTCAGTTTACCTACCCACACTTTTACTGGGCAGGCTTAGTCTTCTAAGCGGTTAACTAGTACTTGTGCATATTCTTTTGCCAGAAACCAACAACTGCCCTTCTTGGGGACAATGAACGTAGAAAATATTTCATGATCAGTCTCCACGAAAGAATGTTGCTTGACCCAGCGGGGATAGAACCCATGACCTCCTAATCACCAATCAGATGAGCCAAAGGAGTTGGAAAGTTATCTTTGTGCAAAATGGCAGAAAAACAATCATCTGAATCCATGCCCCATAAGAGAGGAAACACTGGCTGGCATAGAAAAAAATGAATAAGCTTGCATCTAGATTAGTGGAAATAAATGAACTGCTTTGACAATGATTAGTGAATATTAATTAACTGCTAAAAGATGGATTGTTACATTCAAATGATTAAGTGAGACCTTGAACAATGTAAAATAAATAAATAAATAGAAAATAAATGAACAAAAAAAACCCCAAAAAACTGAAACAGTGAGGACAGAGGAATCAAAGATGACTACAGCCTTACCAGATTGAAGTAAGTTAACCATTAAAGCACTAATCACAACCGCAGCAGACAACATTTAAATTTTTTTCGGAGAAAATAGGGTGTAATATTTTATGTGAATAGCATGTCTTACTTGGTGCTTTAAGAGTTAAAAGCAATGGCAATGTGGATACAAAATTTTATGAGTAACTATAAATCTGCCTTATTATATGCTAACATTAAAGAAACAAGTTTCAGAGTTAATTTGTTAGCCTAAAATTAATATACGGTAGAAAGCACAAACAAAACATATTTACAATATATTTAAGTTGTGCCATGACAAAAATGGTTTCTTCCAGGCATATGCGAACAGTATAGATCCAGATCAGCCAGCACGTTACACAATCAAGTACAATAAAACCTGTGTAAGAGAGCCACCTTCGAGACTGACTTTAAATAGTGGTTGAGTGTTGAAAAGGTGGTTGTCTTATAAAGGTACGTCATGTAATTTTGCTAGCAAAATTACATGACATGTACCTTTATAAGACAGACAACTTTTTCCACACTCAGCCACTATTTAAAGTCAGTCTCGAAGGTGGCTCTCTTACACAGGTTTCACTGTAAGTGCCTTTGCTATACCATGGTTGGATGGCTTGGAGTTTAACAGCCAAGTCAGAACTATTAAGGTCATGTCAAGCTGGTCAGTTTACCTACACACTTTTCCTGGGCAGGCTTAGTCCTCTAAGCACTTATTTAGTACTTGTGCACATTCCTTCACCAGAAACTGACAAATGCCCTTCTTGAATCAGCAGAAGGAGGAGAATGACTGTAAAAAATATTTCATGATCAATCTCCACGAAAAACTGTTTGGTCTGACCGGCTGGGAACGAACTGGCGACCTCCTGATCACCAGTCAGACGTGCATCTAACTGAGCGATTGAAGCTGGCTTGCTATACATTAATAGATTCTACAGTATCCAATGATTCTGTTAGCAAACAGCATAGACCTTCGTCAGAGAGCGTGCAGGCACAGGCTGATCTTGGACTTTGATGTCCGCAGATGCCCCAAAGGAACATTTTCACACAGCATCACTCATTTCTAATTCTCAAAAAGCTCAAGGGGACTGGATACACTTGGTTGAATTTATGCCATTCTGTATAAGGGAGACAACTTTTGAGACTTTCTGATTGTCTTCCAGCACACCAAACCCCTTCTAAAAATGGGTCTACTCTAAAAGGGAAGAATTTGCTCCCAAGGGAGCAATTTCTTTCCTTTTAGAGTAGACCCCATTTCTTATAAGTGTATCAATTCCCCTTAAAAAATTCCTCTTACCTTTAATTTCTAGATTAAGAGACTTTATCTGACTGACTTTGAAAACAAAATATCAAGCTTTAAGCTGGGGTGTTCTTTACAGGCATTAAAACCAAATACAGTTACTGGACTCACCTTAATCTTGAACACTAAACACAGAAAGAACCTAGCACACTCCAGATAAGGTACTTTTTTTAAAAGTATTGATATTTTTCTTTTTTTCTCCATGAAAACATAAGTTGGGTACTCAATAGAAGCACCTCAATAAGGTGGTTATAATGAGTACCTACAACATACGGTTTCATGGAGAAATAGGACAAACATTCATCTGGCTTCTCTTATATGGAGCTATGACTTTACTGTTCTACTGACAAAGCAAATGAAGCAGAAACACAGCCAATATTTTGACAGAAATTTGTGGCAGCACATGCCTTTGCCATTCTGGGCCCAGTTGTTCAAAGCGTCGTTAGCTTAACGAGCTCGTTAAGGATCATTTCGTTAACTGTTTTAGCGGATTCAATATACAATATTCTGATATTTTTTGCTGAAAAAATGTGAGTAGCTTTTGCAATGCAAAAGCTACTCACATTTTTTCAGCAAAAAATTTCAGCATATTTGCGTATCACTCGATGTAAATTTTAACGAATCGTTAACTAACGACATTGTTAGCTTTGAACAACTGGGCCCTGAAGTGAAAAGCTAGGACATGCTGACAATACAACTTGAGAAGATGCTACCAGTATAATGATGAATAGTGGTCTAAAAACAAAAGCAAGGAAGAGAAAGTAATGTGTTGATGAAAGCAAAGAAGGATACCACTTTCATATAACTTTCCAGAGGGCATAAACACCTCCTTGGACCAGCACAAAAACACAAATGCAATCCTCAATGAAATTTGAGCCCGAGGGTCATGTCAAGGTGGGATGCTGTTCCCAGGGAGATTATTGCTGACAAGGAGATTAGAACAACAGATGCTACCACACAGTGACAGATAAGATGCTTCTTACAACCAAAAATGTATTATATTCTTATATCTTCTTGAAAACATGTTTTGACTACTCTCATTAGACATGTCTCATCAATAAGATTATTTTTTTTGATTTCTGCATGAAAATATATGTTGTGGGAACTCATTAGAATTGCCTTGGCGATGGGCTTCTAATGAGTACCCACAACATGCATTTTCATCAAGAATTAATTTTCTGGATACTTCTCTAACCTTAACCCTTAAAGCGCCAATCACAACTGCAGCAGATGACAATTTTTTTTTTTTTTTTTAATTTTTCAGAGAAAACAAGTCTTGACATTTCATGTGAATCGTCTGCTTGGCAGACGGTTCACATAAAATGTCAAGACTTGTTTTCTCTGAAAAATAAAAAAAAATAAAAATTTGAATGTCGTCTGCTACAAATTTTGCTTGGCGCTTTAAGGGTTAAGCTTTGTATGACTAGAGTGACATAAACAGATTAAGTCCATAGTTACAAGCAGCACCATGCATCAAGTAAGCAGCTCTGATATGCTCACAACCTAACTGAAGTAGTTTGAACGCTAAGTACACTGGGTAAAATTTTCAGCAGATGACATATTGAAATATTTTTCTTATTTTTCTCATAAAACAGGTTCTGACATTTCATGCAAATTGTCTCCACTGGAGACAATTTGCATGAAATGTAAAATCCTGTTTTCTGGGAAAAATAATAAAATATCACAAAATCATCTGCTGAATTAGCTATCAGAGTGGTAAAGGTTAAATAATATAATGGCTGAAGAAAAGATATGCTGACAACTGAAGCAAATATATAACTAGTATACTGATTTAATGCTCAGCATGCTGGGTAAACATTTAAGCAGACAGCATTTTAAAATATTTTTCTTATTTTCCCAGAAAATAGGTTTTGACATTTCATGCAAACTGTCTCCAGCTGGTATGCTGACAATAGATGAAGACACCAGTGCTATGCTGATAAAGTGAATGAAACAAGCTGTTATGCTGACAGTAGATGATGGCACCACTGGCATGTTCGTGAAGCGAATGAAACAAACTGCTATGCTGACAGTAGATGAAGACACCAGTGGAATGCTCATTAAGAGAATGAAACAAATTTCTATGCTAACAGTAGATGAAGTGAATGAAACAAAATTTCTATGCTGACAACTGGTATGCTGACATCTAAGACACTGTTGACATGCTGACAGTTGATGAAGACACCACTGGTATGCTGATAAAATGAATAATACAAATGGGTTTGCTGACAGTAGATGAAGTGAATGAAACAAATGGGTTTGCTGACAGTCCCGTAGTCCCGTTGTGACCCACCAACAATATTTCAGCTATTTACTCAACAACCATGACTAATACTTATAAAGTGAGAAGGACAATACAGATATCTTTTACCAAAGTCTTTTCAATAAAATATGTAGTCTTGACTTCACTAGAACACAAACTACCACAAAGTACAGCCATTTTTCCTTCATACATGCTCTAAGCCTGAAGTGGAGGACATAAAATTTCCACTTTGCAGTGTCTACAATAATCATTACTTACCTCTACTCTGGCCTGACACATGATGGAACATTTTCATCATCAACCATATTAACTCTAAGTATTGGGACAGAAGGGCCTAAGCAAACAACGTAGAGCCAGATCAGATGCCGCAAAATGCGGCATCTGATCAGGGTCTACATTGTTTGCCACCCACCCAGCAATTTTTAGACACATCAACAGGCGATAAAAATGGAATTATCTAATTTTTAGGACAAGTATGGTAAGGAGTTAATGTGTCCCAATATTTAGGATAAGTGCTGTACTTGTAACCTGCTAGATTTTCTTTCCAAGGTCTGACAAAGCATGACAATATAACAATTACCTGAACAGATCCACCGTGACGATCTGCCGCTAGGTTGGCACCCAGGTAGTTACCTGTGTGCCGTGGGGGCTCGCACCAAGCCTGGCCCCGTTGATTTGAACTTGTCTGAAACGCAAATATGTGTGAGTGGGTGAGTAAAGACAAAATCCACTAAAAAGACCTAGCTATGAGACAACTCTAAGAAAACTGAAAAGATATTCGTAGACTGGACACAACTAAAGTTTAATCTGTCTAATTTACCACTTCACCAGGGAAAAGCAAAAAAAAAAAATTATGGCAAATGTCCTAACATTTCGTAAACCACTTGACAAAATGGCATATGCAAACAGTGCAGACCCAGATCAGACTGCTGATCAGGGTCTACACTGTTTGCCATTCCATTTAGTATTTTAAGAAACAACTCCATAAAAAGCAAAATTAGGGGGAAAAAAGTAAGGAATAAAGGGTTCAAAATTTTAGGACATTTACCGTACTGCATTTAACCTAAATATTGTGACACCTTAACTCATTGCCATATCTGTCCTAAAATTTTAAACAAGTCAATCTGACTACCTGTTGACTAAAACTGATGGATGAGTGGCAAACAAAGTATGGTTTGTTTGAGTTGAGGTTTTACAGCCCAGTCAACCCAATGGGGTCATGTCGAGCCCAGTCAGTTTACCTAACCACACTTTTACTGGGCAAGCTTAGTCATCTCAGCCGTTAACCAGTATTGTGCGCATTCTAACACCAGATAACTGACAACTGCCCTTCTTGAATCAGCAGACGGGAGGGAATGACCGCAGAAAATATTTCATGGTCAAATCTCGACAAAAGAATGTTGCCGACTTGGCGGGGGTCGACCCTGCAACATGGCCACTGATGTGGTCTATCCCAATAGTAAGGGTAACTTAGAGAAGAAGCTTCACTCTTTTTCGTTTTTTTTTTTTATTTATTCTGACTTGGGTTTCAGGTCCCTTTCAAGAATATTTCACTTACGAGAGTCGTGTAAAAAGTTCTGTCACTAATAGGCTTCCTAAGTTTTATCCCTGGTATATTTTAAAATGATTCACTGCACTTGAATGGTGTGTTGAATAGCTAACGATATCCGTTTATTTCATGCAAACTGCTTTCCAACTGACCGAGTTATTTCAAATTGAAATAGATGCAGTCATATACACTGACCAATTTACTTGTTACATTAAGAAACGACCAAGCAAAGGATGGTCAGGAGTCCACCTTTTACACGACAATGCCTCCTCTCATAAGTGAGAGGTTGTTAGGTCTTTTTTGGCTTCTGAAAAGGTGAAAGTTTTAAACCATCCATCTTATTCACCTGACTGAGTCTCTGTGACTTTTTTTTTTATTTCCAAGGCTTAAGAAAATGCTTTTTGGAAATAAATATACATCTAATAAAAATTCTCTTGGCAGCACTATTTATCAGTGTCTCCAACAGATACCAAAAGAAGACTATTTATCTGCTTTCTGCGACTGGGTAAAAAGGTTACAAAAATGTGTTTCAGTAAAGGGGAAATACTTTGAAGGTTTGTAATAAAAATATGTTTGATAAAATGTAGCACTGAAGTAATTGGAACCCAGTGACCAAACTTTTTGCAGGACCCTCGTATATCGAGCTGATTGTTCATCAAAGGTGGGCGAAAACCGGAGAACCCGGTGAAAAAACCACTGTCCATGAAGCTTCACTCTGACCAAAGCTCCAGTTACGGTGATAGCTGAAGTGACAAATTGAAACTTTTTGGTATATTTGGCAACAAAACTTGTCTTGCAGAACCTCATACCCAGAGGAATCCCCTTGGTGAGATGCTTACATTAAGTACATTATGTACTTTATTAACCAAAAAGTTCACTGGAACTTCTTTATAAGACAATTTTGGATAGAAGATGGTTTAAAGGTGGACCCCTAAAGAGCTGTATTCAAACAAAAATGTATAGATTATATAGAAAAATGACCATTCATGGACATTTTTCTATAAAATCTATACATTTTTGTTTGGATGCATTACAATTATTTGGTGTTTTACATCCTTTCCAACATCATTAAAGTCGTACAGAGATGATGGAAGGGTGATAATGAAGGGCTCTGTGCTATGAAGCACCATACAGCCAGATTTGAACCCGGGACCTCAAGATATTTCTGTTTGGATGCAACACGGTTGTTTAGCTAACAAGATATTTGCTTTGATCCCAGCGTTATAAAGAGGTTATGGTGTATTTGGACAGACAAGGTCTGAGCAAACAGTACAAAACATGCCACAGGGTCTGTTCAGGGTCTACACTGTTTGCCACTCATCCAGCAATTTGTCAGACACATAAACAGGAAGTTAAATGGACTTGACCCAAAGTTTAGAACAAGTATGGTAAAAAGTTAAAGTGTCCTTATACTTAGGGTAAAAACAGTACCCATAGGCTACGTTTTTGGTGCAAAATAACAAGAACTTTTTTTCTTAACACTCCCTTTACCTAGACCCATGATGACACACCTTCACCATAATGTAAGTTTTTTTTCATATATAAAGAAAGTAATGCCAGGAAAGATAATTTATTACGAAATATACTGTCATTGTTGTTTTGTTTGTTTGTTTTTTTCCTTCAAATTACAGTGTATATGAAAACAAAACTAGAGCGGTGTTGATAATATAACAAGAGTTACGCCTCTTCTTATTCAAACCATCTACATAGCTCCAGATAAGAGGGGGGTATCAACATAATATTTTTCTTATTTCTCCATGAAAACATATGTTGTGGGTACTCATTAGAAGTGCCTCACCGAGGCGCTTCTAATGAGTACCCACAACATATTTTTCGTGGAGAAATAAGAAGGTTATCAGCATTTTTCGGATGAAAAAAGTGCCTTATCTGTTGCTATGCATCTAGAAGCCTACGACAACAGTAATCACCATTTAGTGTTCTGTGCTCCAACAGTGCTATCTATGAAAGCAAACCAGTGGCACTTAAGCTCAATTGGCACTAAAGGAAACCTTTATCTACTCCAATAATCCAAAGGACTGTGACACCAGATGGTAGCATCGCTCTATGCTATACCTACTACCAACAATCTAGAAGTATATGGCCCTAATGTCATACCAATCTAATGGCCCTAGGTTCAGACGGTACTAAGGCAGTATCTACTGAAACAGAAGTGGACCCAAGCTCAAGTGGTGCTAAAGCTACTGTTAAAACGAATATACACACAGGAATTGTTAAGGAGAATTATTTGGTGATAATTATAGATTGTTTGTGTTGAGGTTTTACGGCCCAGTCAACCCAATGGGGTCATGTCGAGTGCGGTCAGTTTACCTAACCACACGTTTACTGGGCAGGCTTAGTCCTCTAAGCGGTTAACCAGTACTGTGCACATTCTTTCGCCAGAAACTGACAACTGCCCTTCTTGAATCAGCGGAAGGGAGAGAATGACCATAGAAAATATTTCATGATCAATCTCCATGAAAGAATGTTGCCGACCTCGGCGGGGGATGAACCCGCGACCTCCTGGTCTCCAGTCGGACGGCGCATCCAACTGAGCCACCAAGGCCGCGATAATTATAGAATAATTTTCTCCAGTTCTGCATAAAAACATATGTTGTGGGTACTCATTAGAAGTGCCTTGGTGAGGCGCTTCTAATGAGTACCACAACATACATTTTTATGGAGAAATAAGAAAAATTATCCCGGAATTATCACCAAATACTCCTCCTTAACAATTCCTCTGAATTACGGTCAATTGGCCATGCTCAAAGGTAGTAAAATTTTTACAGACAAATGGCTCTAGGCTCATGTGGTACCACAGCTGTAACTACTGAAACAATATACAGGCAAAAGGCAATAAGACGATGATTTGATGTTTTTTATGTTCCTTTCAAAATTACTTAAGTCATACTGAGACAAAGGAAGTGTGATAATGAAAGGCTCTGTGCAAAGAAGCACCATACAAACATGAGCTGAATTCTGCCTCCAGCAGGATTCAAACCAGGGCCATTGTGATCCGAAGTGAGCAGTGCTACTACTCAGCCACTTCTCAAGTGCCAGTAAGCTCAAGTAGTAATAAGTGTCCTATAGCCCGTAGCTATTGGGGTGGCTTAGGTAGAGTATATGCAGGATGGGAAACAATCTGCCCTTTTGCCTTTGAACTTTGGTGAACAGAGTAAGCATTTCAGTTGTGAGACATGTTTGAACCCACAGCCTTCAGCACCACAGTCAAATGCCTTAACCACTAGGTTATGGCACCTCTCTTAAGGCTCAGGTGGTACTGAAGCTATATCTTACATATAGGTAAGTGGACCTAAGCTCACTTGGTACTAAAACTATATCTACTATAAATACAAAGCAGAGACCAGCAGCCCAGGACTCAAGTGGTACTACAACTGTATCTACACAAACAACCCCAAAAACAAATGGCTCTTGGCTCAAGTGATACTATTAGCCAGTATTTACATTAGACTGGCTCCAGTCTCCAGTGACTAAATATTTTTACTTATAATCCTGTTTAATAATCCACTAAAACAAAACCAAAATAATATCATGACTAAAAAGGCTGGTCACTAGTGACCAGCCTTTATAGTCATGATATTGTTTTTTTTTTTTTTTATTTATTATAGTGGATTATCAAACAGGATTATGCGAAAAATATTTAGTCACTGGAGACTGCAGCCAGTCTATATTTACATCTACACTAAACCATCCAGAGGCAAGTGGCAAAAGCAAGGAGGGGTACTAAAACAAATCTGTATTTACTCAAACCACACAAGGCATCTGCCCTATCAAGAAGATTTCCTTTTTACAATTAATTCCTCAGGCTTAGTAGTACTAAAGTGAAGCTTTACCTCACAAAATAATCCAAAGATGTTGCCATGGACTGAAATGGTGCTAAAGTAAAAATGTATCTACTTAATTAAATCCTGAGGCAAGAAGCTTAAGACTGAAGCATTACTGAAGCAAAAAGCTGTAAGTAATACAAGCATTACAAAATGAAACTCAAATTCACCCTAGCTTGAAAGTATGTTCCAGTAAAACTTTGCCCACACAAAAAATCCAGAAGAAAGAGGCTATTGAACAAAGTGAGATTTAAGTGGTACTGATACACTTTCAGGGGAAACAACTCTTCCAAAATTGTTTTTGTCACTTTCTGAAAAGAGTTCTATTCTATACGGAAAGAATTTGTTGGGAGCAATTCTTTCCTTATAGAGTAGACCCCTTTTCAGTAGGGGCTTGGTGTGCAGGAAAGCAAACTGGAAGTCACAAAAGTTGTCTCCCTTGTAAAAACAGAGGAAAATGTATCAAGTGTGTCCAGCCCCTAAAAACTAATAAATGAAAAAAAAAAAACAAAAAAAAAAAATCCATGAGTATACTTCTAGATGGGCCTGGTAGTAAAGCTGGGTATGACCAACTAAGCCTAACTTAGATTAAACTGTGTGTTTGTTTGTTTACTTCAGCTGAGCAAGAAGTTTGACAGAATATTCAGTACAGCAATCAGCACTTAAAAATTCCCCATCCCACTTTCATGTTGTGAGCAAAAGCTGATGTGGTATAACCTAGGTTACCATATTCAGTGCTTGCATTAAGGGAAGTCTGGGAGTCAGAGACTCCCAAAAATTGCCCTGGGACTTCCAAAAATCAATGCCAGAAGTCTGGGACTCCCAGCTTTTAAAGATATTTATCATTTATAACAAAAATGTTGAATGAATGTATGTGTTATTTAGCTTAAGAATGGCAGTTTTACTCCGTAAATGAGAGTTTAAGAATACTGAGGTTGAATTTCTGAAAGTGAGTGAAAAAATTTGATCGCCAGGACTTCCAGATATTGGAGCTAGGAAGTCCTGGGACTTCCTGATTTTGACAGTTAGTGCAAGCACTGCATATTTATCCTAAATACTTGAAGAGACCCATCAGAGGAAACAGATCAGGACATAACTCTTCATAAGATGCTTTTTTCAATAAAAAAGTAGTGATATTTTTCTCATTTCTCCACAAAAACATATCTTGTGGGTTACTACTCATTAGAAGCACCTTGACGAGGCACTTCTTATGAGTACCCACAAGCTATGTTTTCGTGGAAAAATAAGAAAAATATTTACCTGATACCCCTCTTATGTAAATCTACATCAGGATATGTCAGAATCTACACTGTTTGCCCACATCAGTTTTCAGACACATTAACCAGTAGTAAAATAGATTTGTTCAATTTTTAGGATAAGACTATGGTAAGGAATTAACCCTTGTCCTGCTGAATAAATTAAGATGCCACACCCACTTCTAATTTACAGCCAATCAGATTACTTGATCCGGATTGTTGCTATAATTTCACATACTCAATGTCAAACAGTGCAGATCCCAACTGATCTGCATCTGCACTATTTGCAAAGGCAGGGTATATCCAGGTTCAGCAGGACAAGGGTTAATTAAGATGCCCAAATATTTGAGGATAAATATGGTATAGCTTTTGCTTTAACTCAGCCATGCTGAATAAAGATGCCCCACCCACTTCTAATTTTCAGCCAATCAGATTATTTAATCCAGGTTGTTGATACAAATTCTCACACTTAATGACAAACAGTGCAGGTCCAGATCAGCTGGCTTCTACAGAAGCCAGATGATCTAGATCTATACTGTATGTAAAGACAGGGTATATCTGGGTTCAGTAGGACTAGGGTTAAAGAATTTTGGTACTTTAGTCAGAGCTCCAGATAATAACATTTTTCTTATTTCTCCATGAAAATGTATGTTGTGGGTATTCAACAGTACCTTTAGAAGCGCCTTGGTTAGGCTCTTCTAATGTGTACCCACAACAAATGTTTTCATTAAGAAATAAGAAAAAAACTAACAATACTGTTGTGCTGAAGAAGTGCCTTTAATGGAGCAATGCTTTTAATAGTGTTGGCTTTTTTTTTTTTTTTAAATTTTTATTCAAGACTGACAAGCACCAATTCATTCAAAAGATGCAATTCAGTCCAGTGACAGTTCTGATTTCCTAGTTGTCTCATAATTAAGTCCTCACCACCATATTAATCAATATATACGATTTACAGAAATACAGCTATGTTTTACATGTTCATTACCAAATATTTTCTCTCTTTTTTTTTCTTTTTCTTTTTACTTTTCTTCCTTTTTTTCTTATAAAACTTCTCAATAACAAAGCCCATAACATTTTTTTTTTCTGAAAATACCTGTTGCTATATAATGATATAACAGCAATTCTGAAAGAATAATTTAGTTGTTTTTCTTGTTCCCCTTTTTCTGTTTATGACTAACAGAAATTGTCACAAACTTACAACAGGAGATAACATGAAACAGAGACAATTAAAGATGCCACTCAAGATTGTATTCTTTTAGCCGATATTAAAAAAAAAAATAAATAAAAAATAGTATGGCTGCCGGAATGTTGCTATTTCGGAAATGCATTTACAATTATTTCCTTGCTGATATTACATAAAGAAACCCTGACAAGTGATTCCAATGAATACTTACACATAACTCCAGATAAGGTGCTTTTTTAACCAAAAGGTTCTGATATTTTTTCTTATTTCATTCAAAAACGTATGTTGTAGGTACTCATTAGAAGCACCTCACCAAGGCACTTCTAATACAGTGGAACCTCAATAATTCAAAGTCTAAGGGACCAAACAGTTTTGTTTGAATTATTGAGACTTTGAATAATCGAGGGTTAAAACGCATGCATATATTTAAGTCTGGACTTCAAAATGATTTTGAATTACTGAGAATTTTGAATTATTGGAGTTTGAATTATCGAGGTTCTACTGTAGGTACCTACAACATATGTTTTCATGGAGAAATAAGAAAAGAATTTATCTGCATACTTCTCTTATCTGGAGCTCTGCTTACAGCATTTATAACAAAAATTATCCTCTCAATAATACTCTACCCCACTCTTACCCATCTTTTCCCTACAGCCTTGAAAAAAAACAACAAAAAAAAAAAACATTCAAATGCTCTTTTTATTCACAACCCCGGTGGGAAACAGATTTCATATAGGTCTTTAGACTTTTTTTTTTCTGAATCCCAATGGTATATGCCGTTAATTTTATGTAGGATTATTCCTAAATATAGATTATTTATAAATATATATTTGAACTTATACAAATAACATATGTTTAAACTATTCCCGAAGGAATAAACCGGAATGTGATAAACTGTTAGATAATTATTATTCAAAGAACATGCATGTATAAAACAAAGCTTGTATTTCATGGTTTAGTATGTTATTTCTTTAGAACAGTCTACATAGTATTATATAAGTAATCAAAGTGGACAATTCAGAGAGAAAGATGCACCATAAAAAGCATATGCACAACAATGACAAGTCTGCTAACTGTTAGAGAATATATAAATACCGCTATTAAGACTACCTTTAGCACTGCCAAAAAGTGGTCTTATCAGTGAGGTGGTCTAAATATTAAATATAGCATAGTAAGAAATAAACCATTTGGGATTGGCAAAAGCTGCTCTTAACACTTGTCATGCAGAATAAAATAAGATGCCATGCCCACTTCCAATTTTCAGCCAATCAGATTACTTGATCCAGGTTGTTGATATAAATTCACATACTGAATGACAAACAGTGCAGATCCAGATCAGTTGGCTTCTTGAGAAGCCAACTGATCTGGATTTGCACTGTTTGCAATGGCGTTGTATATCCGGGATCAGCAGGACAAAATTTAATTGTGGCGTGGTCTTTAACTTTTAGTGGTCTTAATAGCGGAATTTTACAGTATAAACATTTTTGTATGCAAAAATAACAAAAAAAAAAAAAAAAAATTCAAAATTATTGCCCCATGCATCATCCTATGAAAATCCTAACTAGACTGTGCAGATGTTCAAGCAGCTGTCCGCAGCTAGTTTACTTGTTCCTTTTCCTTTGAGAAGCCCCAAACAGTCATTATGTACCATAATAACCGTAAAAATTCGGACACTGTAACTCCTAGTGTACCTGTATTTACACTAAATATTGGGACACTTGAACTTACCATAACATTCCTTAAATTTCCTGTTCATGTTACTCCCTGTTTATGTGTCTAAATCCTGCTGGATGTGTGGCAAGCAGTGTAGACTCTGATCAGATGCCGCAGAATGCGGCATCTGATCAGAGTCTACACTGTTTGCTGTAGACTACACTGTTTGCTTAAGACTGTCTGTCCCAAACTTAGGATTATTATAGTATCCTCAAACTTGAACAAATCTTCTTGGTAGTAAGAATGTTTAAAAGGGCTGGCTGAATGTCAGATTGTACAGATCATAATCATGATCAAACTGCTCTAGAATACTGCTCTAGAATACTGCTCAGCTAGCTCTGGCATATCTGTCGCAATATTTAGTGGGGAAATAAGATATACATGGTACAGAACATAATGAATCGGTCAACAAGAGCTGTCGGAGGACAGCGAGCTCGCCTGCTGGGTACATTTTATATTGTAACATTTTTATCATTAAGCCATATAATATAGGTCACACTGACCTAGATGTATTTGTATGTAAATCATTCTGTCACATAGATATAATAATCCAGGTATGACAATTCTCCATGAAATAGTAATAAAAATAAAAGGCAAAATCACTGAAGCATGAAATATAGGTCACAATGACCTAGATATAGTAAGTGGTCATTCATTGGGTCACATGGAACTAATATCCCAGGTGTGACATTTATCCAACAAATATTCAAGATATAAGGCAAAATCACTGAACCATGAAATATAGGTCACACCAACAGAGATATATTTTGACGTCAATAATCGGGTCACAAGGAACTAATATCCCAGGTGTGACATTTATCCAACAAATAGTATTCAAGATATAAGGCAAAATCACTGAACCATGAAATATAGGTCACAATGACCTAGATATAGTAAGTGGTCATTCATTGGGTCACATGGAACTAATATCCCAGGTGTGACATTTATCCAACAAATAGTATTCAAGATATAAGGCAAAATCACTGAACCATGAAATATAGGTCACACCAACAGAGATATATTTTGACGTCAATAATCGGGTCACAAGGAACTAATATCCCAGGTGTGACATTTATCCAACAAATAGTATTCAAGATATAAGGCAAAATCACTGAACCATGAAATATAGGTCACACCAACAGAGATATATTTTGATGTCAATAATCGGGTCACAGGGAACTAATATCCCAGGTGTGACATTTATCCAACAAATAGTATTCAAGATATAAGGCAAAATCACTGAACCATGAAATATAGGTCACAATGACCTAGATATAGTAAGTGGTCATTCATTGGGTCACATGGAAGTAATATCCCAGGTGTGACATTTATCCAACAAATAGTATTCAAGATATAAGGCAAAATCACTGAACCATAAAATATAGGTCACAATGACCTAGATATAGTAAGTGGTCAATAATCGGGTCACAAGGAACTAATATCCCAGGTGTGACATTTATCCAACAAATAGTATTCAAGATATAAGGCAAAATCACTGAACCATGAAATATAGGTCATAATGACCTAGATATAGTAAGTGGTCATTCATTGGGTCACATGGAAGTAATATCCCAGGTGTGACATTTAACCAACAAATAGTATTCAAGATATAAGGCAAAATCACTGAACCATGAAATATAGGTCACAATGACCTAGATATAGTAAGTGGTCATTCATTGGGTCACATGGAAGAAATATCCCAGGTGTGACATTTATCCAACATATAGTATTCAAGATATAAGGCAAAATCACTGGACCGTGAAATCTAGGTGACCTGGACCGTAAAATGTAGGTCACCATGACCTTCACTCTCTTACACTTAAACCGATGTCACATAGTTAGCTGATGTATAACCAGTTGTGTCTATAACCTGTAGGCATATAAGATTTTACAAATGTGTCCTAGATTTTGACCCCTAGCCCCACCCCAAGGCCCACCCTGAGGTATGAACCCAGGGGTATGTTCTTTTGGAATCTCAGAAGACTCGTCCAGGTACCCAAATTCTAAATATGAATGCTCTATGAGGAGTGAAAGTCAAGATATAAGAATTTGAAAAACTTTAACACAGTATTACAAAGGTGTCCTAGATTCTGACCCCTAGCCCCACCCAGGGGCATGAACCCAGGGGTTTATTCTCTTGGAATCTCAGAAGACCCTCCAAGGTACCTAAGTTCCAAATTTGATGCCTCTGTGAGGAGTGACTGTTGAGATATAAGCATTTGAAAAACTTTAACGCAGTGTGACGGGAACGGGAACGCAAACGCAAACGCAAACGTGGACGACCGGGGTGACTACAATAGCTCTCCTTGTACTTCGTACAGGCGAGCTAAAAATGAACAGATCTTAAGTAGAAATAAAATAGAAGGGTTTATGACAAATTAATATTTCTGTATGTCAAGAATTTCTGCATTTCATCAATGGGATAAAAAATAGACAAACTTGAAGATCCAGATCAGCCAATTGGTTTGGAGTTTAATGGCCCCGTCAATATTATTAAGATCATGTCAAGCCAGTCAGTTTACCTCACCACACTTTTCTTGGGTAGGCTTAGTCCTCCAAGCGGTTAACAGTACCTGTGCACATTCTTTCGCCAGAAACTGACAACTGCCCTTCTCTGCAGAAGGGAGAGAATGACATTGGAAAAAAATCAGCCAGTATAGTCGGGGCTTTCCACCTGCAAACTTCCACTGGACAGATAATAAGAGTTAACAGTTACTTCAGCTGCCTGAACATGCAGTGTTTCCTTATAGAATTCTTTCTTTTTATGTATAACCTAACTCAAACAAAGTTCTATATATCTGTATGTGCACTTATACAAACAAGATCTGTTGATAGGGCAGGAGAGCATGCCTTAACTTGTACTTGTCCATAATATGATAAATTTCGAATCAACCTGTAAAGGTGACCTCAAGGTTGCTGAGAGGGATGGGGTTTATGCTGAACATTTTCGAAATCACTGTATTCCAACAGCAATGTAGTAACTAAGTAACGTCTCAGACTGATTAATAACATCATGCCATAAAATAAACCAGTAAATATCAACTAATAAGATAGAGAGCTAATAAACTGAAAATGAGGGATGATGAAACAGTTTCTAAACTATTTATACAACTTCAAACCATATTAGGGGAAAATTTTAAATATGTGATATCTAACATTCAGTGAGCATATCTAACATTGTGAACATGCTTCTGTTGTGACTGACAATTAACATTTGGCAAAATAAGAACAAGCCTCATGATTTATGCCAACATACTACAATGTTCCTTTTTTTTTTTTTTTTTTTTTTTTGTTTGTTTTTTTTTGTTCTTTTAATTTTAAAATTTTCATCACCTCTTGCATCTACAGTGCTGAAAACAAGAGGCCCACGGGCCACGGGTCGCTCACCTGAGTGACATAGCCACTGCAGATATGCAGATGTTATGCAACATTTTTCCAATCCTGTCATCGCAACTAATGAAAAGATCATCATTTAAGCAGTTCTTTATTTTGAAGAAGAAGATATATGGCATGCCAGTCAATTGAGCGTGATCATTTGAACAAACTCTAAATGGCAGCCAACTTGGATTTACGATCAGCACGATTTTAGCTATTTTTGATCTACAAGTCACCCCAATGCTTCCTACCAAGTTTCGAGTCAACTGGCCTTTCAGTTCAGGAGAAGAGGCGAAAAATAGATTTTCAAGATGGCTGCCATGGCGGCCATCTTGGATATCCGATTGCACGATTTTAGCTATTTTTGATCTACAAGTCACCCCAATGTCTCCTACGAAGTTTGGAGTCAATTGGCCTTTCGGTGCAGGAGAAAAAGCTAAATAGATTTTCAAGATGGCGGCCACGGTGGCCATCTGGGATTTCTGATCAGAACGATTTTAGCTATATTTGATCTACAAGTCACCCTGATGCTTCCTACTAAGTTTCGAGTCAAGTGACTTTTGGGTTTAGGAGAAGAAGCGAAAAATAGATTTTCAAGATGGCCGCCATGGCGGCCATCTTGGATTTACAATCGGCATGATTTTAGCTATTTTTGATCTACAAGTCACCCAAATGCTTTCTACCAAGTTTCGAGTCAACTGGCCTTTCGGTTCAGGAGAAGAAGCAAAAAATAGACTTTCAAGATGGCTGCCATGGCGCCCATCTTGGATTTTCCGATAGGCACGATTTTAGCTATTTTTGATCTATAAGTCACCCCAATGCCTCCTACCAAGTTTGGAGTCAATTGGCTTTTCGGTTTAGGAGTAGAAGCGAAAAATAGATTTTCAAGATGGCGGCCATGGCGGCCATCTTGGATTTCCGATCGGAACGATTTTAGCTATTTTTGATCTACAAGTCATCCTGATGCTTCCTAGCAAGTTTGGAGTCAATTGGCCTTTCGGTTCAGGAGAAGCAAAAAATAGATTTTCAAGATGGCCGCCATGGCGGCCAGCTTGGATTTCCGATCGGCACGATTTTAGCTATTTTTGTTCTACAAGTCACCCCGATGCTTCCTAGCAAGTTTGGAGTCAATTGGCCTTTCGGTTCAGGAGAAGAAGCAAAAAATAGATTTTCAAGATGGCGGCCATCTTGGATTTCCGATCGGCACGATTTTAGCTATTTTTGATCTACAAGTCACCCTGATGCTTCCTAGCAAGTTTGGAGTCAACTGGCCTTTCGGTTCAGGAGAAGAAGCGAAAAATAGATTTTCAAGATGGCAGCCATGGGGGCCATCTTTCCGATCGGCACGATTTTAGCTATTTTTGATCTACAAGTCACCCTGATAGTTCCTAGCAAGTTTGGAGTCAATTGGCCTTTCGGTTCAGGAGAAGAAGCGAAAAATAGATTTTCAAGATGGCTGCCATGGCGGCCATCTTGGATTTCCGATCGGAATGATTTTAGCTATTTTTGATCTACAAGTCACCCCGATGCTTCCTACCAAATATCAAGTCAATTGGCCCAGGGGTGTAGGAGAAGTAGGCTTTTAAAGCAATTGTTGACGCCGCACGACGGACGACGCACGACGCACGACGGACATTGACTGACCACAATAGCTCACCATGAGCACTTCGTGGCTCAGGTGAGCTAAAAACAAGACTACCAGCTTATACAAACAAAATATATTGTTTGTGGTTGTTTGTTTTTTTTAAATTCATTTTTCTATCACCCCTTGCAAGCAGATCTACAGTTGTTTGAAATGTTACTTTTGTGCAAAGACAAAGTAAAGTTAACTTATTTAGAGCTAAAAGTGTAGACCCAGATAAGACATATCAACAGGTAGTAAAATGGACTTGTTTCCAAATTTTAGGGCAATGCGGGTTAAACAAGAAAGTTGTCCCAATACTTAGGGTAAATATGATATGTTGCTGAATCCAAACAATATAGATCTGTATAAAAAACGTGCAAAACATTTTCCCTCATTACTACACATGCAATCTTATTTAGCTTCTCCAAAACAGCAGTTTTAGTAGTTAAGGCATAGCTCGAGATAAGGCACTTTCTTCCCAACCAAAACCAAACATTGTTGATATTTTTTCTTATTTCTCTACAAAAACATATGTTGTGGTACTAATTAGAAGTGCCTCACTGAGGCGCTTCTAATAATTACCCACAACATATGCATTCATGAAGAAATAAGAAAAAATATGTCCGCGACACATCCTCATCTCTGGAGCTATAGTAGGGGCATGCGTTTTTATTGATCTACGGGTAGTGTTACAGAGAAATTAGCTGTAAGTGCCTATCTAATTTCACAAACTATATGACAATTCTTAGCTAAACTACAAAACAACATGCTACCACAGTTTAGTCTTGATGTTTAATATTACAATTTACATGTAACCTTTTATTTTAAAAAATTAACATACAGTAATAAACCTAAGTATTATGATAGACAGGCCTAAGTAAACATCTTTCCCTTGAGGAACATGTTGTGAGGAAAACTAACCTACCGTATTTATTCTAATATATGCCCAGGCATTGCAATTCATTACTGCTAAAATGACAGTATTGAATCAGAATTTGAGCTAAAACAAAGATATTTTGATGACCTTAACCCTTGTCCTGCTGAATAAATTAAGATGCCACACCCTTTTCAAATTTTCAGCCAATCAGATTATTTGATCCAGATTATTGATATACATTCACATTCTGAATGGCAAACAGTGCAGATCCAGATCAGTTGGCTTCTTAGAAGCCAACTGATCTGGATCTACACTGTTTGCAAAGGCAGGGTATATCCGGATCCAGCAGGACAAGAGTAAGTCAATTTTGCATGTGTTTGGTAATGTTTTTCTCCTGGAAAGGTAGGAGGGGGCATTTATTAGAGATGGGGTTTATATTAGAATATATAAGGTATAATATGTATTTCTCATGAACTTAAGAGCCCTTTTCCTCTGATGTGATCCAGATAATGTTAGTTTCCCCACAGACTGATAAGTACACATGTACCTGAGGATTTGTTCAGGAGGAATATTTAGCGATAATACTGGGAGATTTTTTTCAGTTCTCTGTAAAAACATGTTATGGGTACCCATTAGAAGCGCTTTGTCGAGGTGCTTCTAATGAGTACCCATAACCTATGTTTTTTAAGGAAAAAAAAGAAAAATTATCTCCTAATTATCATTGAATACTCCTGCATTATAAGTCCTATGTTGCACATTCATCCAAATAAAAAAAAATGAGAGAAAAAAAAAAAGAAGTATAAAAAAACGAATAAAATGAAAAAGGAAAAATGACTGTTCTGTTCATCCTGCAAGAATTTTCTTCCTCCATATTCTGAAAGATTATCATGATAAGAATATGCAGGCTAATCTGGTTTTCCACAAATACTAAAAGTGTTCTTGGCCTGTATGGCTAAATTAAGATGGGCACTTAAGAAGAAGGCTCAGAAGACAAAAAGCGACAATGGCAACCTGAAGGAAGATGAAATGGAAGTGGGAGTAAGTGAAGTGAAAGTGAAAGGCATGCATGAGGCGGGTTTGGGTAGGGGTTGGGAAAGGATCATGCATCATCAGCTTTCACACAACACACATACTCATACAGTAACACACGGACAGTGACAGTACAAGCACAAAGACAAGTATGAACAAATAAATTAACATATCATTAGAGGACTTGTTAAGCAGGACTACAGTAAATGTCCTAAAATTTGGAACATCAAAGTTTCTGACAAAAGGCCATATGCTAACAGTGCAGATCCAGATCAGACTGCTGAAGGAGCAGTCTGATCAGGGTCTTCACTGTTTGCCATTCCACTAAGCATTTTAAGAGACAAAAACATAAAAAGCAAAATTTAAGCAAAAAAAGTATGGAATAAAGTGTTCGAAATTTTCGGACATTTACCATATGGCAAAATGTCCTAACATTTCAAGCAAATCATTAAATACTGTTTTTTTTTTGCCTATTTTTTTTTTTTTTTTTTTTTTTTTCATTTACTTCAGCAAATACTTGAAGGAATGGTAAACAGTGTAGACGCTTATCGGACCGAATCTGATCTAGGCCTGCACCGTTAGCATATGTCATTTTCTCGGAAAAGCTGGCTTCCCAAATTTAGAACAGCTACCATACTTGATAATAATTCTGGGACAGTTTTTTCCAGTTCATCACAAAAATACATGTTCTGGGTACTTGACTCAATCATCTAGATAAAGTGATTCTAACAAGTACCCACGACATATGTTTTTATGCAAAAAGTATAAAAAAAATGTCCCAAAATTATCACAAAACATCCTCAGACATCATACAGACTCCAGAAGGATGTAATGTTCATAATTTTTATTATTTTGGCACATTATGGGTCCTCATTAGAATTGCCTCACTGAGAAAATTTAATAAGAACCCAAAAATATGTTCCTGTGCAAAAGTAACAACAATTATCAAAAATATTATCAACTTATCTCAAGCTGTTATCATACACCGTTAACTCTTAACCTTTACCAGTATCTGGGGATTTCCAGCAGATGACAAATTGATGATATTTTTCTTATTTTTTTTCCAGAAAACAGAATTTGACATTTCATGCAAATTGTCTCCTTAGACAATTTGCATGAAATGTCATATCCTGTTTTCTGAGAAAAATAAGAAAAATATTTCAAAATGTCATCTGCTGAAAATTTTACCCGGAGTGCTAAGCGTTAAAGCGCCAATCATAACAGCAGCAGGTGACATTTTGAAATATCTTTCTTTTTTTTATTTTTCAAAGAAAATGAGTCTTAACATTTCATGTGAATTGTCTGCCAAGCAGAGGACTCACACATGAAGCAGACCATGATGGTCCTATATCACTCACCTGAGCAAACAGACCTATTACATACTTACTATTGAAGTTTCACCCAAGTTCACTGCCTTAAGATTTTTGTATAAATTTTATGTTCAAAAATGATGTGATTGTGATAAAATGGAGTAGCAATGCCATATATGGCAAGCAGTGCCTCATGTTTTAAAATCTGATCTTCAAAATTTCTATAAAGATACATAATGAAAATAAGCCCCACCCATAGGGTCCATGTTGTTTGACGCATCTTGATGGCTTGAACAATCTTGGTAGAGGGTCACCAAAGAAACAGTTCTAATAAATTACATTCAAACTGGTCCAGTGGTTTCTGACAAGAAGAGTTTTAAATTTTTCTATATATACAAATATAGAGAAAATAAGCCCCACCCCTGGCAGGCATGATTTTTAACAATTAATGATGGTGGCTTGAACAATCTTGGTAGAGGGTCACTGAAGGAACATTTCTGATGAATTATACTGAAATTGTTCCAGTGGTTTCTGACAAAAACATTTTTAAAGTTTTCTATATAGATACATGTATATAGGAAAAATACGCCCCTACCCCTGGCAGCCATGTTTTTGATGAATCATGACTGCTTGAACAATCCTGGTAGAGGGTCATCAAAGGAACATTTCTGGCAAGTAATATTAAAATCGGTCCAGTGGTTTGACAAGAAGATTTTTCAAGCTTTCTATACAGATTATATAGGGAAAATAAGACCCTGCCCGTCCGTCGACCATGTTTTTTGACGAATCACAATGGCTTGAATAATCTTGGTAGAGAGTCACAATAGAAACATTTCTGCCAAATTATACTGAAATCGGTCCAGTGGTTTCTAACAAGAAGATTTTTCAAGTTTTCTATACAGGTATATTGGGAAAAAAAGCCCCACCCCTTAGCGGCCATGTTTTTTGACGAATCATGATGGCTTGAATAATCTTGGTAGAGGGTCTCCAAGGAAACACTTCTGCCAAGTTATACTGAAATTGGTCCAGCGGTTTCTGACAAGAAGATTTCTTAAGTTTTCTATATAGATATATAAATAAAAAGAAGCCCCTCCCCCTAGCCGCCATATTTTTTGACAAATCATGATGGCTTGAACAATCTTGGTAGAGGTTTACCAAGGAAACATTTCTGCCAAGTTATATTGAAATGTGTTAAGTGGTTTCTGACAAGAAGACTTTTAAAGTTTTCTGTATAAATGTATAGGGAAAATAAGCCCCGCCCCCTGGCAGCCATGTTTTTTAACAAATAATTATGGCTTGAACAATCTTGGTAGAGGGTCACCAAAGGAACATTTCTGATACATTATATTGAAATCGATCCAGTGGTTTCTGACAAGAAGATTTTTAAAGTTTTCTATAAAGATATATAGGGAAAATAAGCCCCGCCCCTGTTTTTTTGACAAATCATGAAGGCTTGAACAATCTTGGTAGAGGGTCACCAAAGGAACTTTTCTGCCAAGGTATGTTGAAATCAGTCCAGAAGTTTCTGACAAGAAGATTTTTCAAGTTTTCTATATAGATATACAAGGAAAATAAGCCCCGGCCACTTAAAAGCAGCCATGTTTCTTGACGAATCATGACGGCTTGAACACTCTTGGTAGAGAGTCACCAAAGGAACATTTCTGATAAAATATACTGAAATTGGTCCAGTATGTTTTCTACATAGATATATTTGGAAAATAAGCACCGCTCCCTAGCGGCCAAGTTTTTTGCCGAATCATGATGGCTTGAACAAACTTGGTAGAGGGTCACCAAGGAAACATTTCTGCAAAATTATACTGAATTGGTCCAGTGGTTTCTAACAAGAAGATTTTTGAAGTTTTCTATATAGATACATAGGGAAAATAAACCCCACGCCCCTGGCAACCATGTTTTTTGATGACTCATGATGGCTTGAACTATCTTGGTAGAGGGTCACCAAATAAATATTTCTGCCAAGCTTTATTGAAATTGGTCAAGTGGTTTCTGACAAGAAGATTCTTAAAGTTTTCTCTATGGATATATTGGGAAAATAACTCCCCCCCCCCCCTCCCCCCCCCCTCCCCTCTGGCAGCCATGTTTTTTGACGAATCATCATGGCTTGAAATATATTGGCAGAGGATTACCAAAGAAACATTTCTGCCAAATCATATTGAAATTGGTCCAGTGGTTTCTGACAAGAAGATTTTTTTTTTTCTTTTGGTTGCCATGGCAACCAGAATCCTGCATGGATTCCAAATCCTTTTCAGTCAAGGATCAATCCTGTGAAATTTGGTTAAAATTGGCCCAGTGGTTTAGGAGATGTTGTTTAAAGACTGTGGACAGACAGATGGATGATGATGACGACGACGAAGATGACGGACGTTGAGAGATCACAATAGCTCACCTTGAATCTTTGGCTCAGGTGAGCAAAAAAGTTAATACTTATTTTCTCTGGAAAAAAACAAACAAAAAAACTGGAATGTTGTCTGCAACAAATTTTGCAGCTGAAGGGCTACTTAACTCCATTTGAAAGCATTTTTCTTTTTCTTTTTTTTTTTTTTTTTTTTTGTTAATCAAGTTTTATCAGAATAAACAGAGACTGGACTCAGTATCAGAATTATTTTGAAACTCAACAGTATAGAGGTCTAAAAGCAGAAAATTTTCAGCAAAAGACTGAGCCCAGTTGTTCAAAGCGTCGTTAGCTTAACGAAGTTGTTAAGGGTCATTTCTTTAACTATTTTAGCGGATTCACTATACAATATTCTGATATTTTTTGCTGAAAAAATGTGAGTAGCTTTTGCACTGCAAAAGCTACTCACATTTTTTCAGCAAAAAATTTCAACATATTTGCGTATCACTCGATGTAAATTTTAACGAATTGTTAACTAACGACTTCATTAGCTTTGAACAACTGGGCCCTGATGTGTAAGCTGATCTCTTTGTATTAATTCTTACATTTAATTCTTTCTAATAAATGATTGTATATTCATCCATCAATTCTTATATTTATTCACAGCTCTAGATAAGAGGGTATCTTTTGATTTGATTTGGATTTTTATGGCCCAGTCAACAGATAAAGGTCATGTTGAGCTGGTCAGTTAACCTACTCACATTTTTCCTAAGCAGGCTTAGTCTTTTAAGCAGTTAACCAGCCAGTAACTGACAACTGCCCTTCTTGAATCAGCAGGAGAATGGGAGTAGAAATTATTTCATGATCAATCTTGAAGAAAGTTATGTGACCAAGCTGGGATTTGAACTTATGACAATTGAAGCCAGGCAAATATTTCCCCATGAAAATATTTGTGGTGGGTACCCTAGCTCCAGCTAAGGCGCTCTTTTCAACTGAAAAGTACTGGTATTTTTTCTTATTTTTCCATGAAAAAATATGTTGTGGGCACTCATAAGCTATGAGTACACAACCAATGTTTTCAAAGAGAAACAAAAAAACATATCAATACTTTTTAGATTGAAAAATTACCTTATCAGGAGTTATGTTTAATCATAGCGGTAACCATACAATTTTTTATTTATTTCTCCATGAAAAAATATATTGTGGGTACTCATTAGAAACATCTTGTCTCTAGAGGCACTTCTAATGAGTACCCACAGCATTTGATTTTGTCGAGAAATAAGAAAAATATCTGATTTTTTATTGGAAAAAAGTGCCTTATCTGGAACTCTGGGCCCAGTTGTTCAAAGCATCATTAGCTTAACAAGTTTGTTAGTGGTCAAAATGATAACTGTTCTAGTAAGGCCAAAAAAAAGTTATTAGATTCTCAGACACTTTTTTAAAAAACAGATGCGTGCGGGCATTTTTTTATTTTTATTTTTATTTTCCGGTTGGGTACATTCTTGGACATTTGGGTTTGTTTGGCTTAACAAAATGGCTACCGGAAGTATCTAAAATCTATCAACATCTGCAAGTTTAAAGTCTCAAACAACATAAACAGATTGTAATTTACCAATTTTTTTTGCAAGCAAGTAAGAATGCCATATGTTTGTGGTCTAGATTGCAAATTTGGTTAGAAATGATTCTCAGATAAGCGAGTAAAATCCAGTGTCACGTATTTTTGTGGGTCAGAAAAAAACTTATCACTGAAAAAAAAATCATATATGTGGAACCTTTTGGACAGATGCGGTGGTGTCTGAGAATCTAATACTTTTTTCTTTTTTTTTTTGGCCTAAGTACAATATCTAAGTCACAGGTGCTGAAAAAAATGTGAGTAGCTTTTGCATTTGCAAATGCTACTCACATTTTTTCAACAAATATTAGCATATATGCCATATTTAATAATCAGTTTTAACAATATGTTAACTAACGACATCGTTACTGAATTAGTTTTGAACAACTGGGCCCTGTTTTATAAATCATTGGGCTATGTTACGAAAGTGAGATCAAGTGACCCTAACTGATATTAACAATGACATTTACTTTCATACATAAATATAGCTCTAGAAAAGGCTTTTTTTTTTCAACCATAAAGTATTGATATATTTTTCTTACTTCTCCATAAAAATTTATGTTGTAGTACTCCTTAAAAGTACCCCGGCAAGGTTGTTCTAATCATTACATAATGTATGTTTCTTGGCGAGAAAATAAATACTGTTTATCCCACTCATCTAAAGCTACGAGTCCTATAGCTCCAGATAATAAGGATGAATCAGTTAAATATTTTTCATATTTCTCTACGAAAACATATGTTATGGGTACTCATTAGAAGCGCCTTGCAGGTGCTTCTAATGAGTACCCACAACATATGTTTTCATGGAGAAATAAGACAAATATCAACTCTTTTTGGTTGAAAAAAATAAATGCCTTATCTGGAGATAAGTATAACTATATGTCAAGTGAGCTTGTTTGGGCAGGCTTTATTTCACTTCCTGAACCATAATCAAGACATGACTCTGTGGTCTGAATCTGAATTGCTCTTTCTAAACTTAGAATAACAAAAACTGAGAATTAGTGACATCATTCAAATGGCAAGAAAAGGAGGTTCATGAATCAGATAATGCAATTAAAGCACTTGATAACTAATTCAGACAAATAATCATGAGTTGTATGCTTCCAGGAATTATTTAAAATTATTTTAAAAGATAGGGAGGAGAAACGATGTTCATTTCTGACATTACATCACGAAAACATACCTATATAATTTTGACCCCCCTTAAACCCCACTTTTATATAGTAAAACTGGGGTTTGCAGGGGTATACATTATTTTTCTTATTTCTGCTCAAAAACATAGATTGTGTACTCGTTAGAACCGTCTCGGCAAGGCGGTTCTAACGAGTGCCCACAATCTATCTTTTGAGCAGAAATATGAAAAATATCAAAATTTTTATCTGAAAACTTTCAGTTTTTTTGGTGGTGAAATTTTCAATGTATTTGAATAGTCGTGTTTTCGTAACGATTTACCCTAGGTATCAGATGGGACAGGAACGAGCAAACAGTAGATCCACATCACATAGTCCCAGATAAAGTGCTCTGGGGTTGGGTTGAAGTTTTACAGCCCAGTCAAACCATTAGGATCATGTCGGGCCGGTCAGTTCACCTAACCACACTTTTCCTGGGCTGGCTTAATTTTCTAAGCAGTTAACCAATACTTGTGCACATTCTTGACAACTGTTCTTCTTAAATCAGCAGAAGGGACAGAATGACTGCCAGATTGCTTCTCTCAAGCAAAAGTACTGATTTGTTAATACTACATGAAAATGTATATTGTGGGTACTCATTAGAAGCACCTCAGTGAGGCGCTATTAATGAGTACCCACAACATAGATTTTGTGGAGATATAAGAAAAATATGATGCAGATACCCTTTATTATCTGAACTTATGACATATGATTAGCTGCTACAAAATCAGGCATCTGAGTATTTTGCCACTTCTACACCAGCTTTTAGACACATCAACTGGCTGGAAGACATATTTTTTTCAAATTCTGGACAAATATGGCAAGTAGAGTTTGTGTCAAAATGTTTAGGGCAAATACAGTCACTCACGAGGTGTGTCACAATTATCTCGATACTCTTCTTATCAAGAGCTATGATGTCTGAAAAGACTGACAGAGGGGCAACACAATTCATCAGCTGAACAAAGCTTGAACTACAATAAGCAGTAAGTGACCGGTTTCCCTGAAAAGACAGGGATGTTCTACTTGCATGCTGAAGACAGAAGTACAGTAAATGTTCTAAAATTCTGAACACTTTATTCCATATTTTTTTTTTTTTTTAATTCTGTTTTTTATGCAGCTGCTTCTTAAAATACTTAAGTGGAAGACCCTGATGAGTAGTCTGATCAGGGTCTGCACTGTTTGCATATAACGTTTGATCAAAAACTTTGGTGTGCAAAATTTTAAGACATTTACCGTAGACTATGCTCTCTATTTTGAAGACTTAGAGCAGGCCCTGAGAAAACCATCAGATGTATGAGTTTTTGACCTTTACCAATCTCTGGGCTTATTCAGCAGATAAGAAATGGGCGTTATTTTTTTAAACATTTCTTAAATTTCCGTAAAAGAAAAAAAATAATGAGTTGTCATCTGCTGATTTTGCTGTGAGTGTGCTAAAGGTTAATTTTAAAATGCTAACTGGTGAAGAATAACTTTCATTTGAGGCAGCGCACGGCAAAACCTACAATAAGACCTGTGTGACCAGCAAAGACTCAGATTAGCATGAACATCCACATAGTATGGCAAGGGTTCTCATTTATCCCTCTTTGGATAGCCAGGAGGCTGTAGAAGGCACATACGATCAGTGACGACTGATCAGACTGCATGGATGCGCAGGCTGATCTGAGTCTTCGTTGGTTTCACCAATCTTATTTTAGGTTTTGTTGTGCGCTGGCACATTTTCTTCTGGTCTATAAACCCAAAGCAGCATCACCCGAAAGCTTGCCTCATGCAAGAGGTTAGCAGAGAAGACCAATATAAGCCTGGAAATCCTTATTGTACCAGACTCTATCAGAGCTCAAGACAAGGCATTATTTTTATAACCAAAAATTGCTGATATTTTTCTTACATCTCCACAAAAATAGATGTTGTTGGTACTTATTAGAAGCTTTTAATGAGTATCAACAACATATGTTTTTGTGGAGAAATAAGGAGAATATTTATCGAGATACCTTTCACATCTAAAGCTGTGACTATGGTTTCTTATTAGATTTTTGCAGAATACAAAAAAAAAGGCTGTGCTTATCAGATACACGCTGGTCTGGGCTTTCGCTACAGTCGCGCAGCAAGAGGCAAGCTTTGCAGTGACAGAGAAGCAATCATGCGATAGGTGTAAGCTGTACCTTGTTATTGACAGGCTTCTCCCGGTAGTCTCCCCTGTTTGGAGATACTGTCGTGTCGGGCTGTACTGGAGTTTGCTAGTAAAAGCAGAGAAAATGTTAATACAAAACACCATCAAAGAAAAGATTGCTACCAAGACTCCAGATATGACTCCCTTTTTTTTACTTCTGAACAAACATCAATATTTTATCTATATTTATATACATACTGGAACATCTCTATAAGTCCTTAAGATGGCTTAAAGGTGGACCCCAAAGGTGTTGTATCCTAATAAAAATGTACAGATTATATAGAAAATGACCATTTCAAAAATGTATAGATTATATAGAAAAATGACCATTTTCAAAAATGTATAGATTATATAGAAAAATGACCATAAATGGTCATTTTTCTATATAATATATACATTTTTGTAGGATACAACACGGCTGTTAAGCTAAGATGGTTTTTGCTTTGGATTCCAGCAATGGGATTATAAAGAGGTTGTGCTATGTATATATTTTCGCGCAGAAATACGGTGACTGGCAACATGAGAAAATGTAGACATAACGCCCAGTGAAGACTCATCACATCCCATATATTGATCAGTCTTCCCTGTCAACCTGAAGAAATGTTAGAACTTTGGCTATCCGAGGAGCATATACCAAGAATCGCAGAAAAACTTACAGTTGTTTCTTTTCATGTGGAGAAAGGAGTCAGTTCTACAGGAATTAATGGATGCATGCATAATCCACCTCTACAAATAGAAAGGAAGTTGCAAATATGTGATACCCATAGGGGCATCTCTTTACTATCAGTTGCTGGAAAGATACATGCAAGAGTCCTTTTGAATCAACTGAATGTACATCTTGACCAGAATGGACTAATATCAGAAAATCAATGTGGATTCAGAAAGGACAGAGGAACAATAGACATGATCTTTACAGCGATAAACTCCAGAAGAAATGCAAAGAACAAAATGTAGACTGCTACATGACCTTTGTCAGCGTCACCAAAACATTTGACTTAGTTTAGTAATGAAGGACTTTGGAAAATCATGGCAAAGTTTGGCTGTCCACCCAAGTTCATAGCAATGGTATAACAACTCAATGTTGGCATGCATACAAGAGTCCAAAATGGTGGAGAGTTCTCTGAACCATTTCAGGCAACGCATAGAGCAAAGCACGACTGTGTGCTGGCACCAACCATGTTCAGCATGATGTTCCATGCCATGCTTGCGGATGCTTTTCAGGACTGAGAAGATGGTAATCAAAGCAAATACCGCTTTAACTGCAAGCTATTAAATCTAATGAAGTTGCAAACCAAAATCATAGTGCAGTGGGAAATGCCAGATAAACTTCTCTATGCTGATGACATGGCAAAAGATGCCTCAACAGAAAGGAAAATGAAAGAAGATATGGATCAAGTTTCACAAGCTTGTGAAAACTGTGACCTAACAATCAGCACCCAGGCCCAGAGGTTATAAAACTTTTTTCATGCTCAACTCAGCAGAGCATGAAATTTATTTTGCTCATATCTTAAAATACTGACAATTGTTTTAAAACTTCTTTCATGCTCAACTCAGCTGAGCATGCTCAGCTGAGTTGAGCATGAAAAAAGTTTTAATTGTTGGTATTTTTATTTTTATGACCAAGTGAAATTTCATGCTCAGTTGAGTTGAGCATGAAAAAAGTTTTATAGCCTCGGGGCCAGATGTCCCAGGCAGTGCATAAACCTGCACCTAACCATCACTGGAAAAGGACAAAAAAACTGCAAGTTGTTGACAAATTCACATATTTGGGAAGCACTCTGTCAAGAATTGTACACACTGATGATGAAGTAAACAACCCAGCTAGCATTCTACGTAAATCTACATCGGGCCGTCATCGGCCCGTCAGGTACCCTTACGGGCCGATGACGGCCCGATATAGATTTACGTAGAATGCTGACTGGGATCAGGAATGCTAAAGCCAGTTGTTCAGAGCAGCATTTGGCAGGTTTATCAGAAATGTCTGTTATCAAAGTGGAATCAGGCTGGATATCAAGCTGAAAGTCTATAAAGGTGCAGTACTGCCAACACTCTTATATGCATGCGAGACCTGAACAATTTACCAGCATCATATTAAAAGACTTAACCAATTCCACACAAGCTGCCTGAGGAAACTCCTATATATCAGGTGGCAAGACAAGAATGTCTGATGAACGCTTACCAAAGAAAATCTATGAAGAACTTCAGACGGGAAACCGCTCTCAAGATGGCCAGAAGAAACAATACAAGGATACCCTTAAAGACTCCCTTAAGAATGTCAACATATCCTAGAATCCTGGGAAGAGACTGCACATGACTGAGCAAAGTGATGCTGCCTCATCAGAAAAGCAGCAGGGCCCAGCTGTTCAAAGCATCATTAGCTTAACGAGCTCACTAGTGTCCAAAATGTTAACTGTTCTAGTAAGTACAATATCTAATTCATAGGTATTTTTGCTGAAAAAATGTGAGTAGCTTTTGCATTTTTAGCTTTTGCAAATGCAAAAGCTACTCACATTTTTTTTTCAGCAAAAATGTTAGCATTTATGCCATATTTAATGATCAAAGTTTTAACGATGCGTTAACTAATGACATCGTTAGTTTTGAACAACTGGGCCCCCAGATGATTATGAAGCAAAGAGAATCTGCAGAGCTGAGAGAAAGCGTCAACAGCGGAAAGCCAAAGCCGATGTACAACCATCTGAAAAATCTTTGTCAAAGCTTTCTTACACAATATGCAACAGACAGTTCAGTTAAGATTGGTCTAATCAGTCATCAAAGAACTGACACAAAACAATTGCACTGCAGTCACCAGATTTAACCCATAGGTCTAGATTAATGTTTTTCTTATTTCTCCACAAAAACATATGTTGTGGATACTCATTATAAAGGTCTCGCCTAGTGCTTCAAATGAGTACCCACATTGTTTTTGTGGAGAAATAAGAAAAATATCAATACTTTTGGAATGAGCCCTGTTAACCTTTACCACTCTTTGGGCTAATTCAGCAGATGACAAACTGATGATATTTTTCTTCTTTTTCAAAGAAAACAGGATTTGACATTTCATGCAAATTGTGTCCAATGTCAAATCCTGTTTTCTGGGAAAAAGAAGAAAAACATTTCAAAATAAAATCCACTGGAAATTTTACCCAGAGTGCTAAGTGTTAAAGATTAAGTTGCTCGTAGTGAAAAAGACACATCAGCCAAGACTCTGATCAGACAGTGAAGATGAACAGTCTGGTCAGTCTTTGCTGGGTGCACATGTCCAACAGAGCATTTTCTCATGCTGCGAGTCATACAGAGTCAACTCTCATGATCGCAAACTCCAAGGGACCAGAATTTTGGGTTTGAGATAACAGTAATTTATGATAAAGAATTGAAATTTGAGCCAGGGCACAACAAAATCTACAATAAGGCCTGTGTGACCAGCAAAGACTCAGATCAGCCTGTACATCCACCCAGTATTGCAAAGGTTCTCTTGTATCCCCCTTTGGATAGCCCCGAGGCTGTAGAAAACACACGAGATCATTGAAGACTCTGATCAGACTGCATGGATGCATAGGCTGATCTGAGTCTTCCCTGGTCACACAAGTCTTGCTGTTGGTTTTGTAGTGTACTGGCTCATTTAAGAAATATATAGAGAAATTAAACCAGTATTAACCTTTATCAGAGCTGTGGAAATACCATGCCTGACTTGTTCTACTTGTCCCATTCCATTTCCCTGAGGACAAGTAAGAAATTTCAATTTACTTGTCCTGGGTTTCTGGCTAGAAAGAGTATCCAGATTATAAGATATATATTTTTCTTATTTCTCGAAGAAAACATATATTGTGGGTATTCATTAGAAGCGACTCAGTGAGGTGCTTCTAATGAGTACCCACAACATATGTTTTCTTTGACAAATAAGAAAAAAATGTCAATTATCTTGGTTGGACAAGTGGATTTTGACCATTTACTTGTCCATGGACAAATAATAAAATTTGATAATTCCTCACCCCTGCCTTTATTCAACTTGATTTAAGCAGTCGTTTGAGTAATCAGTGTTTCAGATATCTAAGTGTCAACTGTATATACGATGTACATTCTGATATCTTGTTTATGTCAAATATCTGGAGGGTTGGTTTCAACATTAAAGTTTTACCTGCTAAATTTCAGTATCAACAGATAATATTTTTCATATTTTTTTCCATGTGTGTGTATAATTCCAAGAAAATAAAGCTTGAAATTTCATTTCAACTTATCTCTACCGACAATCTAAATGACATGTCACACTCTATTTTCTCAGAAAAATACAAGAAATATTTTTAATTTGTTGTCTGCTGATTCAGCTTATAAAGAGCCTAGGGATAACCCTTAAAGTATGAAGCAAAATTGTAGCAGACAACATCCTAATTTTTTTTTTTTTTTTCAGAGAAAATAAGGTTTGCTATTTCATTAAATCATCTGCTAGGCAAACATTTCAATCGAAATCTCAAGCCTTTTAAAGAAAAATATAAGAAAGCGGTATCACAAGACAGCGTAGCTCGCCTGAATCATGCTTTGCCTCTAAAATTTCGAAGTCTGTAACCTTGACCTCAATGACACTGATGTGGGTTGGATGGTACAGCATAAAACTGCAGACCAGTATCTAACACCAGGCCCAGTATGAACTAGTTACTTCTATAGGTTTAGGAAATATACCATTTTGAAAACTTAAACTAAAACCTCTAACATAAAATTTTGACTGTGAGCTTGACCTAACTATGTATGGGGGTAGGGGATGGTGTATCATAAAAATTTTAGAGTAGTATCTAATATCAGGCAAAGTATCAATAAGATCAGGATAAACTTAAGAAGATATTAACCTGAAATCTCAATCAAAAACTTAAACATATAATTTTTTTTAAGTATATGACCTTGACCTCAAGGTCACTCATATAAATTTGGATGGTATGACATAAAACTTAAGACCAGTATTTAACATCAGGGCAAGTATGACCTACTTCTATCAAGAGGTTCAGGAGATATAGCCTCTTATAAACTCAAACCAAAAACTTTAACAAAGTGGACGCAGACACCAATGCCGGCACCAACGCCAGCACCAAGGCCGTGGAGACTGCTACAGCTCTACCTTTATTTTCATACAGGTGAGCATAAAATCAGGATGTCGTCTGCTGCAGTGGTGACTGGTACTTTAAAGTTTATGTTTCTTGAGGACTCTTCCATCTTTGCATTTAGTTTTAGTCCATTATTGCAAATAGGTGTTTCAGACAAAAAAATCAAAACCAACATGGCAATCAGTATAACTTAATAAAATCTAAGTATTGGGACAGACAGGCCTGAGCTAGAAGTGTAGATCCAGGTCAGATGATGCAGAATGTGCGTCTGATCAGGGTATACACTATTTTCCACTTATTCAGCAACTTTTTAGACACATCAACCCTGGTAAAATGCACTTGTTCAGATTTTATGACAAGTATATAGTCAGCAGTTATGGTGTCCCAATATTTAGGGTAAATACGGATGTATCTCGACTGGATGATTCATTATCAATAAATTGTTTGATCTATTGGTCTCATGGCTGCCATTGAAAGGGTAAAGAAAAAAAATTACAAAATACTTTATCTGTGGACATAAGTACTTGATGGGGAAATTTTCTATTTCCAAGAAGTTGATGACACCATCACATGATGCAGGGACTTTATATGAATTCAAAAGCAAAGCTCTAGATAAGGAGAAGTATTGAGTAAATATTTTTATTTTTACATGACAACACCTGTGTGGGTACTCATTAGTAGTGCTTCATGGAGGCACTTCTAATGAGTACCCACATGTTTTTGTGGAGAAATAAGAAAAATATCAATACTTTTTGACCGAAAAAAGCACCTTATCTAGAGCGATGTTCTAAAGGACAAAAATATGCAGGTATTGTGTAACAGATAATATGGAGCTATAAAAGGTCTATTAACTGCATGCCGTACATTTTGTAATAAATCTTGGACAATTTTCTTATTTCTCCATAAAACCACATTGTGGGTACTCATTTGAGGCACTTCTATTGAATACCCACAACATATGTTTTTATGAAAAACTGGAGAAAATTATCCCAGAATTATCAAATACTCTTTCCAAAGTCCTCTGACATAAGTCAGTGACCAGTCACCACCTCACTTCATAAGAACACCATGTGTAAAAGTACCTATAACTGACTGTTTTCAATGACACCTATAATGATAGCCTTTTTTTTTTTCCAAGCAAGAATTATTTGTGGCTTCCACCAGACAAGCTACAAATTACTGTAAATTGCCCTGAACAAGTAAAATCCAATGGAAATTAAGGAAAAATATATATAGAATAACATATGCTAAATATGAAAGTATGTCCTGGTAAACCAGCTCATACGGATACGAAAGCTCAGTTCAGGTAAATGTCCTAAAATTTTGTATACCAAAGTTTCTAATAAAATGGCATATGCAAACAATGGAGACTCCTATGAAGGTGCAGTCTTATCAGGGTCTGTACTGTTTGCTATTCCGTTAAATAACCCTAGTTCTGCTGAACCCGGATATGTCTTGTCTTTGCAAACAGTGTAGATCCAGATCAGTTGGCTTCTGAAGAAGCCAACTGATCTGGATCTGCACTGTTTGTCATGCAGTATGTGAAGTTGTATCAACAACCTGGATCAAGTAATCTGATTGGCTGATAATTAGAAGTAGGTGTTGCATCTTAAATTAAAACTTAGGCCAAAAATGTATGGAATAAAGTGTTCAAAATTTTAGGGCATTTAGCAAGTGATTAGCAACATATGCTTGTACAAATTCCTTCACCAGAATGAAACAGAATTACCGTATTGGCTCTAAATATTGGGACACCTGAACTCCTTACCATATTTAACCTTAACTTTGAACAAGCCCACTGTACTACCTGTTAGTGTGTCTAAATATTGCTGGATAACTGGCAAAACTGGCATAGACTCTGATCAGACACTGCATTTGTGGTGTCTGATCTGGATCTGCACGGTTTGCTCAGACCTGTTTGTCCATATACTCAGAGTAAATACAGTATGTAAGTTGCCTATAAGCAAGACATGCACTGAATAAATGATTATTTATACGAAATTTTATTAATGCAATATACAGAGTAGTTTCTGCAGTTTAGACAATTATGACAATGCAATCTGAGGCCAGAATAGATCAATAACACTGAGCAATACCCTGCTGAATGGTGTTTGCCTATAGTAGAGGCAAAGATCAGCTGGTGCACTGGTGCAGTCTTAAACCTTGTCATGCTGAATAAATGAAGATGCCACGCCCACTTCTAACTGGCAGCCAATCAGATTATTTAATCCAGATTTTTTTATACAAATTTAATACTGAATGACAAACTATGCAGATCCAGATCAGTTGGCTTCTTCAGAACACTGTTTGCAAAGGCAGGACATATCCAGGTTCAGGAGGACATGGGTACTTTCACTGGCCTATGAATCAATGAATCAAACTGACTTGCACAATTTTTTATATGGGGTCATTCTTGCAAAGTTATTTGAAAATCCATCTACTAGTTTTTGGTGAGGACTTCTTTTGAGATTTCATTATGGAGACAACTGGTCCCACACCCACAGGTGGCCATGTTTTTTTTGTTGTTTTTTTTTTTTTTTTCAACAAAATGGCAGAGCTTCAACTATTTTTGCAGAGAGTCACACAAGGATCATTCTCGCAAAGTTCTTTGACAATCCAGCTGCTGTTTGTTTACAAGAAGATTTTTGAAGCTTTCTATACAGACATACGGGAAGATCGGAGCTGAGTCCTGGCAGCCATGTTTTTAATGAATCAACATGGCTTGAATAATTTATACTGGAGGGGTCAACTAGGAATATTCTTGCCAAGTGATTTGAAAATTCAGCTGCTGTTTTTTACAAAAAGCACCCTGGCAGTGTGGTTTTTTCACACACTGACACAGCTTGAACAGTTTCTACAGAGCTTGAACAGTTTCTACAGAGGGTCACACAAGGACTTCTTTTGCAAAGTATCTGAAATCAAGCAGCTGGATTTTGACAATATTTTTAAAGTTTTCTATACAGACAAACTGGGAAAAATCCCGCTCCTGATGACCATTTGTTTTTTAGGAAACCACATGATCTTCACAAATTTTGTAGAGCAATCAGAAACAATTATTTCAAAATCTGGCATGGGAATTTTGAAAAGAAGCTTTTCTTTTTCAAGATTTTCCATTAAGTTGCCATGGCAACCAGAATTCTGCTTTAAATCAATTTTTATTCAATACAACTCAAGGATCACTACTGTGAACTTTGTTTAAAATTGGCTCAGTGGTTTAGGAAGAGATATCTAATGTTGACAGACGGACAATAATGGATGCCACATAACTGACCTATCACAATAGCTCACCTTCAGCATGATGTGCCCAGGAGAACTAAAAAGAAACATCTTATCTTTAGACATGCCGTTTTCAAGGAAATATCCGAAATATCATTCATTTTTCAGCTGTAAATTTTTATCCTAATGCATGTCCATGTTCAATTACCTGTCGTCCAACCCAGTCAAACTCCCAATCACAATCCAGATTCATCTTTTCCATGAGGTCTGTGAACAATTTCCGTAAGTAGTCATAGTCTGGTGTCTCGAAGAAGTCCAGTCTACGAACATACTGTATATATCTAGCTAATTCCTCTGAAAACAGACAAAACATTACAGTACAGTCCCTCAAACACTGATAACTCTACTGTTTTGGGTTATATTGGCTTAGTTTTAAGTCCCTGATATTTCAACTCTTTTTATCTCATTCCTGTTATCTCAAACAGAAAATTCTGGTCCCTTGGCCTTCGAGTTTGAGATAACCAGAGTCCACTGTATTTACCCTAAGTATTCACAGATGCCTGAGCAAACTTGTCAGATCAGATACCACAAAATGCAGAATGTGGTGTCTGATCAGGGTCTGCACTGTTTGATCAGGCTTTTCTGCCCCAATACTTAGGGTTATTACGGTACTATCTGGCAGTCATATGGACTTTTTTCAAATTTTACAACAAGTACCATTGATAGGGCATTACAAGAGTCCAAATATTTATGGTACTAATTGTATGTGAAAGACATGACATGCGTCGTAAATATTTTTACACATCTCAAGCAGAAAAGTGAGAAGGGCTCGAGACAATGCTTGAGAAAACAAACTGTTAACACTTAACCCTTGAAACACCATTCAATACTGTTGCAGACAACATTCTGGAAATATTTTATTTTTCTGAGAAAACAAGGCTTGACATTTTATGTGCATCATCTGCTTTCCACACAATTCAAATAACTGTTAACCCTTGTCCTGCTGAATAAATTAAGATGCCACGCCCACTTCTAATTTTCAGCCAATCATGTTACTTGATCCAGATTGTTGCTTTAAATTTGCATACTTGATGGCAAACAGTGCAGATCCAGATCAGTTGGCTTCTTCAGAAGCCAACTGATCTGGATCTACACTGTTTGCAAAACAGGGTATATCCGGGTTCAGCAGGACAAGGGTCCTGCTGAAACTCATATTGAGGGTTGAGCGTAAGTCAGATAGTTGTTTTTCCCCAAACCTAATCTCCTCACCATGAAGGCGTTATGAAGATTACAACATTTCTTTCTGTAAACAATGAAAATTTAGGTGCCATTGCTCATATGAGCAATGGCACCTAAATTTGCATTGTTTACAAAGGGATCCAAGTTGCCCCTAAACAAGGGTTTCAAAAACATGTCTGAGTTACTATAGTCTTGCGCTCAACCCTCGATATACAACCTGCCTCTGCAAACAGTGCAGATCCAGATCAGCTGGTTTCTAAAGAAGCCAACTGATCTGGATCTGCACTGTTTGCCAATAAGTATGTGAGTTTATATCAACAATCTGGATCAACTGATCTGATTGGCTGAAAATTAGAAGTGGGCATGACACCTTAATTTATTCAGCAAGACAAGGATTAAATCTTGTACAGTAAAACTTCAATGACTCGAACACCAATGGCTCATTTACCGCGGCTAATTGGAACTCGTTTTTGAGTCCCTAGATAATTCTTCAGATACAGTGAATGTCTTAAAATTTTGGTCACTTTATTCCATACTATTTTGGCCTAAAGTTTGCTTTTTATGCAGTTGTTTCTTAAAATACTTGGTGGAATGGCAAACAGTGTAGACCCTGATCAGATGGTTCCTTCAGCAGCAGTCTGATCTGGGTCTGCACTGTTTGCATATATCATTTTGTCAGAAACTTTGGTGTTCGAAATTTTAGGATATTTACCGTAGCTCAAGAAAACAAATATTTAGGGATATTTCAGGAAAATTTTCTTATTCTATCATGAAAATATATGTTGTCTGTATGCATTAGATTTGACTCATGAAGACTGTTCTAATGAGTACGCTCAACATACCATAATTTTATAGAAGTTTGAAAAGACATCACTAAATCATCCCCATTTACCTCCTGACCTAGTGCTTTGAATAACCTTTGAACTACCCATGTCCAGAACAAATTTCCTTGTCACAAGATGTTTGAGCCATTGAAGTTCAAAAGGATTTAGCTGATATTTAATGTAAAGGTGCCTGGATGTGTTTGTTTGTTTTGAGGTTTTATGGCCCAGTCAACCCAATGGGGTCATGTCGAGCGCGGTCAGTTTACCTAACCACACATTTACTGGGCAGGCTTAGTCCTCTAAGGGGTTAACCAGTATTGTGCACATTCTTTCCCCAGAAACTGACAACTGCCCTTCTTGAATCAGTGGAAGGGAGAGAATGACCATAGAAAATATTTCACGATCAATCTCCACGAAAGAATGTTGCCGGCCTCAGCGGGGTTTGAACCTGTGACCTCCTGGTCTCCAGTCGGACAGCGCATCCAACTGAGCCACCGAGGCCGGCTGGATGTGACAGTGGGGAACTCATGACCTTTTCTTTCCTGTATGAATAACTGCCTGTAAAAATGTTTTAAGTTTTTTTTTTTTTTGTTTTTGTTTTTTTTACTGGGGATAAACCCTTGCCATGCTGAATAAACTGCCATTTTCAGATTGCTTGATCTAGGTTACTGATACAATTTCACATGCTTAGTGGCAAACAGTGCAGATCCAGATCAGTTGGCTTCTGATTTGGATCTCCACTGTTTGTAAAGGTAGGGAATATCAGAATTCAGCAGAACAAGGGTTATATTCTTCCTTGCTGACTGGTCTCCCTTTGAAAAAGCCTTCCAGCTTCTCTGAATGACCTTAACCCTTCTCTTGCTAAACACGACAGGCCCTGTCCTAGGAAACAGTGTAGATCCCGATCTGTTGGCTTCTGAAGAAGCCAACTGATCTGGATCTGCACTGTTTGTCATTAAATATGTGAATTTCTATCAAATACCCGGATCAAGTAATCTGACTGGCTGGAAATTAGAAGTGGGCATGGCATCTTAATTTATTCAGCAAGGCAAGGGTTAAGAAGCCTATATCAGCACTTTTTTTTAAAAAAAAAAACGATCAGTTTTTGTTTATTACTTTATTGATTATTAGGGACACACAGACTGTAATCAGGCCATTTTCTACAGTTTGAATGCCAAAACATACCGTAGTTACCCTATATATTGGGACACCCTAACTCCTTACCATATCTATAGCTCCAGATAAGGTACCTTTTTTCGTAAAAGTAAACATTTTTTTCTTATTTCTCAGTGAAAGCGTATGTTCTGGGTACTCATTATAGGTGCCTCACTGAACATATGTTGTGGGCAATCATTAGAAGCTTGCACAACATATGTTTACACTGAGAAATAAGAAATATTATCTGGATAACCCTATCCCTCTTTTCTGGAGCTATGCATACCTGTCCTAAAAATAGAACAAGTTCTTTGCTGTCTTAAAACTGCTGAAAGAGTGGCAAACAATGTAGACCCAGATCAGACTGCTGCAGAACCAAACAATGCAGATAATGATCAGATGCTGTGTTCTGCAGTGTTTGATCTGGGTCTACACTGTTTGCTCAGGCCTGTCTATGTTGATACTTAGTGCTATTATGGCAACAGTTATTCACAAACACTGGCCAGGTCACAAGTAAATATTTTTTATGCTTAGCACTCTGGGTAAAAATTTCCCAGGAAACAGGATTTGACATTTCATGCAAATTAATTTGCATGAAATGTCAAATCCTGTTTTCTGGTAAAAATAAGAAAAATATGACCAATTTGTCATCTCTGAATTCGCCCAGAGTGTGGTACAGGATAGGTCTATGTGAACAAGGATGTTGTTTTATGTCTGTGTGAATAACAAGTCTGTGATGTCATATTGAGCAAACTGCACAGGCGGATTTGAGTTTGCTGGTTGCACATATCCAATACGACATTATCTCACTTAGGGACTCAACTGTTAACTCTTTCAGCTCCAAATTTCAAACTACATGTACATTTGTCGTCTGCTTTTTATTTTTTTAACACACTATTGATTGGAAAGAAGTGTACATGGTAAAGTTGAAAGACTGAATGTCAAACAGCGTAGATCCTGACGAGATGGCTCATGAGCTGTCTCATCTAGATCTATGCCGTTTGCAAAAGCCTATTATTATTGCCTATGGCAGTGAAAGAAGTGCTAATCACAATTGCAGCAGACAACTTTTTTCATTTAGTACTATTATTGGGAGGGGAGAGGGGATGGATAGAGGAAGACATGGTACTAGATATAATTTTGGATGAAGAACATCTTCCATAGCTGCTATCTGTATACCGAATATAAATAGTATGATTGAAAAGTAGTTGAGTGACTACAAGATCTTAAGAACTTTGAGGTAAAACTTTTACATAAAATTTCAAAGTCCATGACCTTGACACCTAGGTCATATGGCAGGGATAGTGCTGAATAAAACTTTGGACCAATATCTATAATCATGCCAAATATAAAGTAAATCCATGCAATGATTTAGAAATTAAGAGGTCTTCCAAACTTTGTTGCAAAACTTTAACATAAATTTCTAAGTCTGTGACCTTGACCACTAGGTCATAAGCAGGATGGGAAAAGTGCCGAATAAAATTTTGGATCAATATCTGTAATCATGCCAAATATAAAGTAAATCCATGCAAGGATTTAGAAATTAAGAGACTTTAAAAACTTTGACACAAAATTTCTAACATAAAATGTCTAAGTCCATGACCTTGACCTATAGGTCATGAGCAGGAGTGTGGATAGGGCTCAATAAAATTTTGAACCAACATCTATAATTATACCAAATATAAACTAAATCCAAAAAAACCTTAAAAACTTTGACGCAAACTTTAACATAAAATTTCTAAGTCCATGACCTTGAACTTTATGTCATAAGCAGGGGTAGGGATAGTGCCGAATAAAATTTTGGACCAACATCTATAATCATGCCAAATACAAAGTAAACCCATAGAAGGATTTAGAAATTAAGAGATCTTGAAAACATTAACGCAAAACTTTAACATAAATTTCTGTCCGTGACCTTGACCTTTAGGTCATTAGCAGGGGTGGGGGTAGTGCCAACTAATATTTTGGACCAATATCTATTATAATGCCAAATATAAAGTAAAGCCAAGCAAGGATTAAGAAATTAAGAGATCTTAAAAACTTTGACGCAAAACTTTAACATAAAATTTCTAAGTCCGTGACCTAGACCTGTATGTTGAAAGCTGGGGCGGGGATAGTGCCAAATAAAATTTTGTACCAATATCTATTATCACGCCAAGTATAAAGTAAATCCATTCAATGATTTAGAAATTAAGTGATCTTAAAAACTTTGACGCAAAACTTTAACATAAAATTTTTAAGTCCGTGACCTTGACCTATAGGTCATGAGCAGGGATGTGGATAAACTAAATCCATCTGAGGATTTAGAAAATATAAGGTCTTAACAAGAGCTGTCGTAGGACAGCGAGCTCGCCTGCTGGGTACATTTTATATTGTAACATTTTTATCATTAAGCCATATAATATAGGTCACACTGACCTAGATGTATTTGTATGTAAATCATTTTGTCACATAGATATAATAATCCAGGTATGACAATTCTCCATGAAATAGTAATAAAAATAAAAGGCAAAATCACTGAACCATGAAATATAGGTCACAATGACCTAGATATAGTAAGTGGTCATTCATTGGGTCACATGGAACTAATATCCCAGGTGTGACATTTATCCAACAAATAGTATTCAAGATATAAGGCAAAATCACTGAACCATGAAATATAGGTCACACCAACAGAGATATATTTTGACGTCAATAAACGGGTCACAAGGAACTAATATCCCAGGTGTGACATTTATCCAACAAATAGTATTCAAGATATAAGGCAAAATCACTGAACCATGAAATATAGGTCACAATGACCTAGATATAGTAAGTGGTCATTCATTGGGTCACATGGAACTAATATCCCAGGTGTGACATTTATCCAACAAATAGTATTCAAGATATAAGGCAAAATCACTGAACCATGAAATATAGGTCACACCAACAGAGATATATTTTGACGTCAATAATTGGGTCACAAGGAACTAATATCCCAGGTGTGACATTTATCCAACAAATAGTATTCAAGATATAAGGCAAAATCACTGAACCATGAAATATAGGTCACACCAACAGAGATATATTTTGACGTCAATAATCGGGTCACAAGGAACTAATATCCCAGGTGTGACATTTATCCAACAAATAGTATTCAAGATATAAGGCAAAATCACTGAACCATGAAATATAGGTCACAATGACCTAGATATAGTAAGTGGTCATTCATTGGGTCACATGAAAGTAATATCCCAGGTGTGACATTTATCCAACAAATAGTATTCAAGATATATGGCAAAATCACTGAACCATGAAATATAGGTCACAATGACCTAGATATAGTAAGTGGTCATTCATTGGGTCACATGGAACTAATATCCCAGGTGTGACATTTATCCAACAAATAGTATTCAAGATATAAGGCAAAATCACTGAACCATGAAATATAGGTCACACCAACAGAGATATATTTTGACGTCAATAATCGGGTCACAAGGAACTAATATCCCAGGTGTGACATTTATCCAACAAATAGTATTCAAGATATAAGGCAAAATCACTGAACCATGAAATATAGGTCACAATGACCTAGATATAGTAAGTGGTCATTCATTGGGTCACATGAAAGTAATATCCCAGGTGTGACATTTATCCAACAAATAGTATTCAAGATATATGGCAAAATCACTGAACCATGAAATATAGGTCACACCAAAAGAGATATATTTTGACGTCAATAATCGGGTCACAAGGAACTAATATCCCAGGTGTGACATTTATCCAACAAATAGTATTCAAGATATAAGGCAAAATCACTGAACCATGAAATATAGGTCACAATGACCTAGATATAGTAAGTGGTCATTCATTGGGTCACATGGAACTAATATCCCAGGTGTGACATTTATCCAACAAATAGTATTCAAGATATAAGGCAAAATCACTGAACCATGAAATATAGGTCACACCAACAGAGATATATTTTGACGTCAATAATCGGGTCACAAGGAACTAATATCCCAGGTGTGACATTTATCCAACAAATAGTATTCAAGATATAAGGCAAAATCACTGAACCATGAAATATAGGTCACAATGACCTAGATATAGTAAGTGGTCATTCATTGGGTCACATGAAAGTAATATCCCAGGTGTGACATTTATCCAACAAATAGTATTCAAGATATATGGCAAAATCACTGAACCATGAAATATAGGTCACACCAAAAGAGATATATTTTGACGTCAATAATCAGGTCACAAGGAACTAATATCCCAGGTGTGACATTTATCCAACAAATAGTATTCAAGATATAAGGCAAAATCACTGAACCATGAAATATAGGTCACACCAACAGAGATATATTTTGACGTCAATAATCGGGTCACAAGGAACTAATGTCCCAGGTGTGACATTTATCCAACAAATAGTATTCAAGATATAAGGCAAAATCACTGAACCATGAAATATAGGTCACAATGACCTAGATATAGTAAGTGGTCATTCATTGGGTCACATGGAACTAATATCCCAGGTGTGACATTTATCCAACAAATAGTATTCAAGATATAAGGCAAAATCACTGAACCATGAAATATAGGTCACACCAACACAGATATATTTTGACGTCAATAAACGGGTCACAAGGAACTAATATCCCAGGTGTGACATTTATCCAACAAATAGTATTCAAGATATAAGGCAAAATCACTGAACCATGAAATATAGGTCACAATGACCTAGATATAGTAAGTGGTCATTCATTGGGTCACATGGAAATAATATCCCAGGAGTGACATTTATCCAACAAATAGTATTCAAGACATAAGGCAAAATCACTGGACCGTGAAATCTAGGTGACCTGGACCGTAAAATGTAGGTCACCATGACCTTCACTCTCTTACACTTAAACCGATGTCACATAGTTAGCTGATGTATAACCAGTTGTGTCTATAACCTGTAGGCATATAAGATTTTACAAATGTGTCCTAGATTTTGACCCCTAGCCCCACTCCAAGGCCCACCCTGAAGTATGAACCCAGGGGTATGTTCTTTTGGAATCTCAGAAGACTCCTCCAGGTACCCAAATTCTAAATATGAATGCTCTATGAGGAGTGAAAGTCAAGATATAAGAATTTGAAAAACTTTAACACAGTATTACAAAGGTGTCCTAGATTCTGACCCCTAGCCCCACCCAGGGGCATGAACCCAAGGGTTTATTCTCTTGGAATCTCAGAAGACCCTCCAAGGTACCTAAGTTCCAAATTTGATGCCTCTGTGAGGAGTGACTGTTGAGATATAAGCATTTGAAAAACTTTAACGCAGTGTGACGGGAACGGGAACACAAACGCAAACGTGGACGACTGGGGTGACTACAATAGCTCTCCTTGTACTTCGTACAGGCGAGCTAAAAACTTGGACGTAAAACTTTCACATTTTTTGTTAATCCCAACGCCAACGCCAATGCCAATGCCGGGGGTAGTGCAATAGCTCTTCCTGTACTTTCGTACAGGCAAGCTAAAAAATTAGAATGTTGGTCTGCAACAATTTTGCTTACTGTTAAATGCTTAGCACTTTGGGTAATATTTTCAGCAAATGACATACTGAAATATTTTATTATTTTTCCCAGCAAACAGGATTTGGCATTTCATGCAAATTGTCTCCAATGGATAATGGAGATAATTTGTATGAAATATCAAATCCTGTTTTCTAGGAAAAATAAGAAAAATATATTATTTTGTCATCAGCTGAATTTGCCCAAAGAGTGTTAAAGGTTAAAGGGTCAAATAACCTACCTGGAAAATTTTCACATAAAACTTCTATGGGCGTGGCACGTTTTGTATCTCCTATTTTCTGATATCTTTCTTTTAATGTGTCAGCTTTTAGACCCTGCCATGGGAGACTACCTCGAAGAAAATACATGAACATATGTCCTAACGCTTCTAAATCATCTCGACGACTTTGTTCTGCAAAGAAAACAACATGAATGTGTAATGTGAGACATAACATATACGGCTGTAGAATTATGAAATTTCATGACTTGTCCCTGGACAAGTAAATGGTCAAAATCCACTTGTCCAACCAATATTTACTTGCCCGAAAATTAACATTTTCTTATTTTTTGAAGAAAATGAATAATTTAAGTACCCATTACAAGTGCCTCACCGAGGTGGTGAGGCACTTCTAATGGGTACCTACAACATGCTTTCTTCGAGAAATAAGAAAAATATTATCACTATTCTAAGCTGGAGCTATTAAGTCTTTGTCCAAGGACAAGTAAATGGTAATTTCTTACTTGTCCCCAGGGACAGTTGGGCATAGTATTTCCACAGCACTGCATAAGGCTTATAGTAGATGGGCTAACAGACAAAATAAAATCAAACAAATCTTTAGGCCTAAAAAAAAAAATGTTGTGTTTCCGATTTCCCAACTGACTGTCAAAAAAATGCGCCGACTAATTTTTTTTGCACTTGAAGAAAAAAAAAAATTCCACGATCGACCCCAGACAGTTCCAGTTTTTATATACGTTTGTTACATAATTTGTCCATACCAATTTTCGGATATTATCGGTCTTCATCGTTCGTTTATTTATCACCAATATGGCTGCACCCTTACAAGCCAAAACCAGCACATTAGTGCAGTTTATTTCGAAGCGTGCAGCCACATCTTGGCCTAAAATAAAATAAAAGCAGTTTAACATAGTGCCCCTTTATCACTGGTATTCAAAAACGGTCAAGTGTTCGGTAAGAGAAGTCAAAATATTTTAAGATTCCATTAAAAAAAAAATCATGATTCACCGACCAGAATTTGACTTGGAAAAAAAAAAAAAAGTGAGAAAAAAAAAAAAAAAAAAAAATTGCCCACCTACCAACCCTATGGCAAATTGGTGATGAAATCAGAAACAGAATATTTATTTTTTTAGGCCTTAGCTTTACCACTCTCTGGGCTGATTCAGCAGATAATACACAGATGACATTTTTCTTATATTTCCCAGAAAACAGGTTTCTGAGAAAAATAAGAAAAAAATGTCATCTGCTGAAAATTTTACAGCATTAAGAACTACCAATATATTTTAAAGGTTGCTAACTGAGCTAATTTTGATATGACAAAAATCACAGAAGCCCCCCTTTTGTTTCTAACCGAGTTTTCCAGACTGTTGTTTCAATATTTATAATGTTCATAAAATTAAATAGAATAAGTGTTCTGATACACTAAGTTTAATGAAAATAATTTAAGCTCTCGGTGAGGTTTTGAAGAATCTGCACACTCATTGTGAAAGAAATATACTTTCTTATCATAAAAACACATAAAAATACACATATTCTTGAAAACTTTTAAAGTAACTAGAGTATAATCACTATTTAATTTATAAAATTATTACCTCCCTTGACCTAACTTGGCTATGTAGCCTAGTTAGAAAGTACATATTTAGGCGATATTTTCTCCTATAATTCTTTATTGCACATTCCTTAGAAATTGGGTTGACTGGGCCGTAAAACCTCAACACAAACAAACAAACAGTCCTTAGAAGCATTTTGTAACAAACTTGAGGTAGATGAATTTTGTTTGGAAATTGTATTTTTAGACAACAAAAAATAAGGTTATATCGATATTAGCAACGTCAGCCACCTTTAATAATCTTAGAAGGGCCTTTCACAACAGCAGCAGATGGTATTCAAAAATACTGTTTCTGTTTTGTTTTTCAAGAAAATAAGGCCTAATATTTCATAAGAATAGTCTGCCAGCAGATAATTCACATTAAATTTCAAGCCTTATTTTCTCAGAAAATAAAATAAAATAAAACAAGACCTATCGCCATACAGGATAGCTTGCCTGAACTCGTGCTTGTCAAGCAAATAAAAAAATAATGAGGTCTTAATAATTTTGACGTAAAATTTTAACATGAAAATTCTATGTCTGTGACCTTGACCTTGACATGAACTAGGGTGGTGGATACGGTACTGCGCAAAATTTTGGACCAATATGTATAATCATACCGAAAATGAATAAAATCGGTGATAAGGTTAGGAAAGAATGAGGTCTTAAAAACTTTAAAGAAAACTTTAACATTTGTGGACACCGACGCTAATGCCAATGCCGAAGCCAAGGTTAGTACAATAGCTCTCCGTGAATGTTTTGTTCAGGTGAGCTAATAAAGATAAATCAGAATGCCATCTAATACAGCCTTATGGATTAACCACACGGTTTCTGATTTAGTTTTTTATGAAAATAAGGCCTGTTTTCTCATGAGAATAGTCTGCTCGGCAGATAATTCACATTAAATTTCAAACCTTTCTTTCTCAAAAAAAAAAAAAGAGATAAATTAGAATGGCATCTTATCCAATTTTGAATGGCACCATATTGACTAACCTTTAATTCACAAAAATCAACAGACAATAAATCTATGCTAAATCTAATATTTAACTTCCGTGTACATTAAATACTAACCCTTGAAGTGCTAATCACACTTGCAGTCAACAACATTTTGATTTTATTTTTTTATTTTTCACAGAAAATAAGGTTTGACATTTAATGTGAATCATCTGCCTAGCAGACAATTCACACAAATTGCCTAGTAATTATTTTCTATGCAAAGGTAGTGATCAGCAGAACCAAGATTAACAAAGAGGTGGCTTCCCCAGAAGGAGCCAACTACCTGGGCCCAGTTTTTCAAAGCATCGTTAGCTTAATGAGCTTGTTAGTGGTCAAAATGTTAACTGTTCTAGTAAGTACAATATCTAATTCACAGGTATTTTTGCTTAAAAAATGTGAGTAGCTTTTGCAAATGCAAAAGCTACTCACATTTTTTCAGCAAAAATATTAGCGTATATGCCATACTTACTGATCAAAGTTTTGACAATATGTTAACAACATCGTTAGTTTTGAACAACTGGGCCCTGATGTCTATGTTATATTTCAGGTGTCATGATAGCTGATGTGCGTGCGCTCAGTAGGAGATGTCTGCTGCTTGAAGACACAAGCTCTGCACCATTTTTTTTTCTTCTGAACATCATGGCTTTAATGCAGGTCAGTTAGTACAATTTAAGCTACAGACACCTATGCATTTGATCCAACACATTTTTTTTTTTTTTTTTTTTTTTTTTTTTTTTTGCTATTGTTGCAACAACACATAAATTGTGGGTACTCATTTCAATATCCTCACCAAGGAAACTTCAGAGTACTATTTGACATGTTAAAGACAAGTATCATTCTGATGAAAGTTCTGGGAAAGTTTTTTCTTATTTCTCTATAAAACATAATGTTATGTTGTGGGTACTCATTAGAAGCACCTAATGGATCTCCGACATTATGCATACAAGGAAATACATCACCAAAATGGAAAAAAGGTAATAAAAACATGTACATGGAATATTATATTGTAATTTACCCTAAATGCTCTGACAGAAGGTTACCATGATACTTATTCCACAGCTCCAGATAAGGCATCTTTTTCAACCAAACGTACTGACATCTTTTCTTATTTCTCCATGGAAATATATTTAATGGGTACTCATTAGAAGTGCCTCACCGAGACGCTTCTAATGAGTACCCATAACGTGTTTTCATGGAGAAATAAAAATATTATCTGGCTACCACTTCTTATCTGGAGCTACGTTATATCCTTAAACTTTTTTTTTTTTTTTGATTTGGGTTTTACAGCCCTTTCAAGAATATTTCACTTATATCGAGCCGATCGTTCATCAAAGGTGGGCGAAAACCGGAGACGCCGGAGAAAAACCACCATCCGTAAGCAGAACTAGGCTTCCCACTTGTGACCCGAGTGAACCTCTAACCATAGTGGTGAGAAACCTGATGGATTAAGAGTCAACTCTCCTATCCACTAGGCTACGGGGGCCCGTGCGATATATCCTAAAACTTACACAAGTCCATCTGAATACCTTGCAATGGGTCTAAAATGTGCAGAATGGCAAACAGCTCAGACCCTGATGAAACTGTTCCTTTAGGAGCAGTCTTCTCTGTGTCAGAACTATTTGCTCAGGCATACTTGTCCAAACATTTAGGCTAAATAAAGTATTAGTGACATTTTCAACAATGATCAGTTACAAAGTGATGAAATCGACTTAATCTTTATGATCAAAACTTAAACCTTAGATTTAATATGCCAATGACAAAATTAGCATGCAGTTTAGGTCTACAAACAACAAGAAATCCGCGGAATTAGTCATACAAGTTCCTATTTGTATTGAAAAAAATCTATTTTGCAGTATTCAAGAAACTGATGGGTTAGTTTGTAAGAAAAATGGACAAAGTAGAAAATTTGGAATATTGGCTTGCAAAATTTGATCTAAACCTGTCCATTATTTCACAAGATATTGATATTGAGCGGATATCATTTTTGCCCATTAATCAAGGCCAGTAACTCAGCTGAAAATTGATGAAAAATGTCATGTGACAATCCCAAGCTAGGTATTGTTAACAACAATATGTTTGCAAAATATGATCCTAATCCATCAGTTCTTTCACAAGATATTGAGCGGAAACCAATTTTAGGCATAAATCAAGGGCCCCTAACTCTGCTGAAATGAATCTGAGATTTATGTGCAAACAATATGCACATCTTCAGACGATGACCTAATCATCCGTGAAGTTTCAAAACTATTGGCCATAAACTGTAGGAGGAGTTGCGCTCACAAGACACCCACTGACTATAAGGGTTTTAGGTAAAAACTGACTAAGTTAACAAAGCGAAAAAAGTTGAAAAAAAAAAATCTGAGAATTATGAGCAAACAATATGCACATCTACACACCATGGCCAAAACATCTGTGAAGTTTCAAAATGATTGGCCAAAAACTGTAGGAGGAGTTGCGCTCACGAGACACCCACTGACTATAAGGGTTTTAGGTAGAAACTGACTAAGTTAACAAAGCGTAAAAAAGTTGAAAAAAAAAAATCTGAGAATTATGAGCAAACAATATGCACATCTACACACCATGGCCAAAACATCTGTGAAGTTTCAACATGACTGGCCAAAAACTGTAGGAGGAGTTGCGCTCACGAGACACCCACTAACTATAAGGGTTTTGGGTAAAAACTGACTAAGTTAACAAAGCGAAAAAAGTTGAAAAAAAAAATCTGAGAATTATGAGCAAACAATATGCACATCTACACACCATGGCCAAAACATCTGTGAAGTTTCAAAATGATTGGCCAAAAACTGTAGGAGGAGTTGCGCTCACAAGACACCCACTGTCAATTGTTGACGAACGGACGGGTCACGGCACGCCTATATCGCACCTGCGTACTAAAGCAGGTGCGACAACAAAGTGAATGGTAGATATAGGTTTTGGTTAGCAGATATAAGACAAACAAACTGGCAGCTTCAATTGTCAGCTATTAGACAAAGAATATGGCAGGCAGTCATCAGTTATCAGACAAACAGCAAACAACATGGCAGTTACAGTCTTCAGTTATCAGACATTAGGAAAGCAACACGGCTGCAACAACTGTCAGTTTTCAGATACTAGACAAAATGCAGCTGTACTGTCAGATATCTGACAAACCATATGGCAGATATAGAACTTTGTCAATTATCAGACAAGCTACACTGTAAACAATATGTCAGCTACAGTTATCAGTAATATCAGAAATAGGGCCATCTATATAGCAATTAAATTCATCAGTTATCAGACATACTACAAACAATATGGCAGCTGCAGTTGTCAGATATAATTCAATCAATATGGCAGATACAGTTATCAGAAAACCATATTGAAACTGAATTCATACTAAAAACAATATGGCTGCTGCAGTTTTCAGATATAATTCAATCAATATGGCAGCTACAGCTATCAGTAATATCAGAAACAGGGCAAAACAAATGGCAACCAAATTCATCAGTTATCAGACATACTAGAAACAATATGGCAGCTGCAGTTGTCTGATATGATTCAGTCAATATGGCAGCTACTGTTATCAGTTATCAGACTGATTGATTTTGTTGGGGTTTAACGACATGTCAACCCTTGTGGGTCATTTTGTGTCATCTCCCAGAGAAAGGAAGAAGAGAGATAGAAGAGATAGTAGAGATGAAAGAGAGGGACAGGGGAGAAAGAGGAAAATGAATGAAAGTGAAGAAACAGAAGAAATAAAAACATTACCCCACTACCCTTACCTGCTGCAAGGATAGCAGGCTTTGCCAACTGTAAGCCAATCTCAGTTGAAGGCCCCGGTGACACAAGATACACGATACCTTTGCCTCACCCAACCACCCCCATCAGTTATCAGAAATAGGGCAAACCATATGGCAACTAAATTCATCTGTTATCATACAATTCTACAAACAAATATGGCAGCTGCAGCTGTCAGATATAATTCAATAAACATGGCAGCTACAGTTATCAGGAATAGGGAAAACCATATGGCAACTGAATTCATCGGTTATCAGACATACTACAAACAAATATGGCAGCTGCAATTGTCAGATATAATTCTATCAATATGGCAGCTAAAGTTTTCAGTTATCAGAAAAAGGGAAATCAATATGGCAACTGAATTCATTATTTATCAGACATACTACAAACAAATATGGCAGCTGCAGTTGTCAGATATAATTCAAGAAATATGGCAGCTACAGTTATCAGAAACAGGACAAACAATATGGCAACTAAATTCATCAGTTATATTAGACATACTACAAATTAAATAGCTGCAGTTGCCAAATATAATTCAATCAATATGGCAGCTACAGTTATCAGTTGAAGGAAATACAGCAAACCATATTGCAACCAAATTAATCATTTATCAGACACGCTATAGAAAATATGGCATATGCAGTTGTCAGATATAATTCAGTCAATATGGAAACAGAAACAGGTAGACCATATGGCAACTAAATTCATCAGTTATCAGACATATTACAAACAATATGCCAGCTACAGTTGTCAGTTATCAGAAACAGGGCAGACCATATGGCAACTAAATTCATCAGTTATCAGACATTTTACAAACAATATGGCAGCTGCAGTTGTCAGTTATCAGAAACAGGTAGACCATATGGCAACTAAACTCATCAGTTATCAGACATATTACAAACAATATGGCAGCTACAGTTGTCAGTTATCAGAAACAGGGCAGACCATATGGCAACTAAATTCATCAGTTATCAGACATATTACAAACAATATGGCAGCTACAGTTGTCAGTTATCAGAAACAGGGCAGACCATATGGCAACTAAATTCATCAGTTATCAGACATATTACAAACAAGCAAATTCCATGGGGAATTTATGTCCCCCGCCTAATTTTTATTTGAGGTGTTAAAAATGGTAAAGTTAACCAGAGGACCACTGGTCCTGTATCAAATACCTAAGTATTGAAGCAGGAAACCAGTGATAAAAAATAATTTCAAGATTCTGAAAAAAACCACATGCATATCTTCAGACCATCCTTAAAGCACCTGTAAAGTTTCAAAGGATCGGCTTAAAACTGTGGTAGGAGTTATGGGGTCAAGGTACCTACTCCCTATACGCTTCTGTAGTATTAGAACTCAAAAAATGTCTCAGTTAAAAATGCAGAAAAAGTGGTAAAAAATTATTTCAGGATTCTGAAAAAAACCACATGCATATCTTCAGGCCATTCTAAAAGCCCTTGTAAAGTTTCAAAAGGATCGGACAAAAACTGTGGGAGGAGTAAAGGGGACAAGGTGCCTGCACCCTATATACTTCTGCAATATTAGAACTCAAAAATGTCTAAGTTAAAAATGCAGAAAAAGTAATAAAAAAATATTTCAGGATTCTGAAAAATCCACCTGCATATTTTCAGGCCATCCTAAAAGCCCACGTAAAGTTTTAAAAGGATCGGCCAAAAACTGTGGGAGGAGTTAAGGGGACAAGGTACCTACTCCCTATAGACTTCTGTAAAATTAGAACTCAAAAAATGTCTAAGTTGAAAACGTATAAAAAAGTGATAAAAAATAATTTCAGGATTCTGAATAAACCACATGCATATCTTCAGACCATCCTTAAAGCACCTGTACAGTTTCAAAAGGATCGGCCAAAAACTGTGGGAGGAGTTAAGGGGACAAGGTACCTGCTCCCTATATACTCCTGTAGTATTAGAACTCAAAAAATGTCTAAGTAAAAAATGCGGAAAAAGTGATAAAAAATTATTTCAGGATTCTGAAAAAACCACATGCATATCTTCAGGCCATCCTGAAAGCCCATGTAAAGTTTCAAAAGGATCGGCCAAAAACTGTGGGAGGAGTTAAGGGGACAAGGTACCTACTCCCTATACACTTCTGTAGTATTAGAAATCGAAAAATGACTAAGTTAAAAATGCGGAAAAAGTAATAAAAAATTATTTCAGGATTCTGAAAAATCCACCTGCATATTTTCAGGCCATCCTAAAAGCCCACGTAAAGTTTCAAAAGGATCGGCCAAAAACTGTGGGAGGAGTTAAGGGGACAAGGTACCTACTCCCTATAGACTTCTGTAAAATTAGAACTCAAAAAATGTCTAAGTTCAAAACGTGTAAAAAGTGATAAAAAATAATTTCAGGATTCTGAATAAACCACATGCATATCTTCAGACCATCCTTAAAGCACCTGTACAGTTTCAAAAGGATCGGCCAAAAACTGTGGGAGGAGTTAAGGGGACAAGGTACCTGCTCCCTATATACTCCTGTAGTATTAGAACTCAAAAAATGTCTAAGTTAAAAATGCGGAAAAAGTAATAAAAAATTATTTCAGGATTCTGAAAAAACCACATGCATATCTTCAGGCCATCCTGAAAGCCCATGTAAAGTTTCAAAAGGATCGGCCAAAAACTGTAGGAGGAGTTAAGGGGACAAGGTACCTACTCCCTATACACTTCTGTAGTATTAGAACTCAAAAAATGTCTAAGTTAAAAATGCGGAAAAAGTGATAAAAAATTATTTCAGGATTCTGAAAAAACCACATGCATATCTTCAGGCCATCCTAAAAGCCCATGTAAAGTTTCAAAACGATCGGCCAAAAACTGTGGGAGGAGTTAAGGGGACAAGGTACCTACTCCCTATAGACTTCTGTAATATTAGAACTCAAAAAATGTCTAAGTTAAAAATGCAGAAAAAGTGATAAAAAATTATTTCAGGATTCTGAAAAAACCACATGCATATCTTCATACCATCCTTAAAACACCTGTAAAGTTTCAAAAGGATTGGACAGAAACTGTGGGAGGAGTTAAGGGGACAAAGTACCCACTAAAAACTCGGAACCACGCACCACGCGCCACGCACCACGCGCCACACACCACGCACCACGCACCACGCACCTTGGAAAACCAAAAACAGTGTCCCTCCACTTTTCTTCGAAAAGGCGGGGGACAACAATACGGCAGCTAAAGTTGTCAGTTATCAGAAACAGGGCAGACCATATGGCAACTAAATTCATCTGTTATCAGACATACTACAAACAATATGGCAGCTACAGCTGTCAGATATAATTCAATCCATATGGCAGCTACACATCAGAAATAGGGCAAACTATATAGCTATTAAATTTTCCAGTTATCAGACACACTACAAACAATATGGCAGCAACATTTATCAGACACAAGGCTAACCATATTGCAGCTTTAGATATCAGATCAGCTGCTATCTGACACAGGCCAAACAATATGGTTTGCTAGTTGTCAGTTATCAGTAATTAGTAACAGTTTTAACAGTATGGCAGTTACAGTCATCAGTTATAAGACAAACAATACAGCTGCCACAGTCATCAGTTATCTGACATTAGAAAAACAACATTTCAGACATGGCTAGACATCATTTACATTTATCAGCTATAACATAGCTCCAGTTATACAGTGTTTTTTTTTTGTTGTTTTTTTTTCGTCCAAAAATTGATTTTTTTTAATTTCTCAAAAAAATGTATGTTTTGTGTATTCATATGAAGTGCCTCAGTGGGACACTTCTAATGAGTACCCACAATGTATAGAAAATTAATATCTGGATATCCCCACTTATCTGGAGTTATGTATAAGAAATATATTATGGCAGATATAGCTATGTTATTAGACATCAAATCATGATATTGTAGATTAACATAGCTCCAGATAAGAAGGGGTTTTCACATTATATTTGAACCAGCACACTACAAAACCTACATTTAAGGCTCCATATTCCTCAAAAACAAACATTTTACTATCCAAGTTTAATAAATTGATATATGGTATGAATACAATTATAAAATGAGGCACCTGATAGCCAGTAAAATTTCAGTTTGTCTCTAGTGCTTGAAATGAAATGATTTTTTATGGTATCTCTGAATTAATGTTGCCAACATTAATTCAGAGATACAATAAAAAATCATTTCATTTTTGATCTTGTTTAAAAATGACAGAGTAACTGAAATTTTACAGCCTGTCAGGTGCCACATTTTGTGATCCTATAAATACTAAATATCAATTTATTAACCCATGTCCTGCTGAATAAATAAGGATGCCACTCCCACTTCTAATTTTAACCAATCAGATAGCTTGATCTGGGTTGTTGTTATAAATCCACATAATTAAAAGCAAACAGTGCAGATCCAGATCAGTTGGCTTCTGAAGAAGCCAACTGATCTGGATCTACACTGTTTGCAAAGACAGGGTATATCCGGGTTCAGCAGGACAAAGGGTTAAACCTTTCGTGGATAAAAATGTCTATTTTTGAGGAATATGGAGCCTTTAAGACCTGTGTGACCAGGAAAGACTCAGATCAGCCTGTACACTGTTCCAGTATGGCAAGGTTTCTCATTTATCCCTCTTTGAACAGCCCAGAGGTTGCAGAAGGCACATGGAATCAGCAAAGACTCTGATCAGACTGCACAGGTGCACATGCTGATCTCAGTATTCACTGGTCACACAAGTCTTATTGCAGCTTTTGTTGAAGGCTGGCTCATATTTCTTATTTCTCCATGAAAACATATAAGGCACATGCTTAGGCGTATATAAAAAAAAAAAAATAGCTGTTTCCACTAGCCCGACCAACCCTGTTTCAAATACCCGACTCTGCTATTTTTTATCAGTAAAAATGCAAAATAAAAAAGTAAAGCGCCGACCGTCAACAAAATATCTTATTTTCAAAAAAATGTTCTTTTCTGGAGAAAAAATAGAAAAATAAAAAAAAAAGTTTCTCCTACCTACCAACCAAATTTTTTTTCAGCATGTTAGCCAAAATACACCTATTCTTTTTTTCATGCCTTATAGTGAGTAACCACAACATAACATTATGTTTTCCTGGAGAAATAAGAATATATCACTACATTTTGGTTGAAAAAGTGCCTTATCTAGCTATGGCATAAGTTATCAGTTACAAGATATCAGACAAAAAAAAATATGCATCTTGCTGTCTATTATCATATATTAGACAAACACTATGATCTATATCAGATATCAGACAAACAATACAAAAGTTAGTTAAGATGTCAGTTACTTAGTAACAGTAACTTCAGATAAGCATAATACATGTAACCAGACGACCAGTTTTCTTCTTTTTTTTTTCACAAAAACATGACGTTGGTAATCATTAGCAGCTCCTAATGAACAGCCACAACAAATGCAATAGCCGCAATAAATGTTTAAATGGATTAAAATATGATCTCGTTTGGCTGAACCACCTTATACAGACATAACTTCAGATAAGACACTTTTTTCAACCAAAAAGTACTGACATTTTTCTTACTTCTGGACTAAAACATACATTGTGGGTACTCATTAGAAGTGCCTCGCTGAGGCACTTCTAGTGAGTACTCACAAATTATGTTTTTGTGCAGAATAAAGAAAACAATTATATTGCTGCACCCTCTTATCTAAGATTATGTATAGAACTATTGTTGAGTTGCTTTCCATTTACAATATTAACCCTATTCATTTGGACAGACAGGCCTAAGCAAACACTTTTCCTGGGCAAGTTAGTCCTCAAGCAGTTACTGTATTTACCCTAAGTATTTGGACACCTTAACTCCTGATCATACTTGTTCTAAAATTTGAACAAGTACAATTTACTACCCAGTGTTTGTCTAAAAATTGCTGGATGAGTGGCAAACAGTGTAGATCCTGACAAGATGCCACATTCTGCGGCATCTCATCTGGGTCTACACTGTTTGCTCAAGCCTTTCTGTCCAAATACATACAGTAAATATGGTAACCAGTAAGTGTGCATAAACTTTCTCCAGTATCTAACAACTGTCCTTCTTGAATCAGCAGAAGAGGGAATTTGACCATAGATTTATGTGGCCAGGCTGTACTTCTAACTTGCAAATGCTGCAGTCAGATAGATGCATTACCATCACGAAAACACACCTATATAATTTTGACTCCTTTAAACCCCACTTTTATATTGTAAAACTGGGGTTTACAGGGGTAGACATTATTTTTCTTATTTCTGCTCAAAAACAATAGATTGTGGGTACTGGTTAGAATTCTAAAGATTTCCCAGAATCTATGTTTTGAGCAGAAAATGAAAAATATCAGAATTTTTATCTGAAAACGTTTGGTTTTTTGGTGGTGAATTTTTGGTGGTGAAATTTTCAATATATTTGCAGGGATATTTCTGGGATGGGCCTGATCCATTTTGTGTGAAAACCATTAATGTTAGACTTAAATTGAATTTATTTTTGGCTGGGCCCCCTATATAAGCTATCCAAATCCAGTATTTATTTTGATCTCAGGTGAGTATTAAGGATTCTTGGGCCCATCAAAATTTCCAGAGGGCCCATCAAAATTTGAAAAGGCCCATCGAAATTCTAAATTTTACATGTATTTGAATTGGACATGGGCCATTGGCCCATTTCAAGGGTCCATAGTAATTTTGGGCTGGCAATATCCCTGTATTTGAATAGGCGTGTTTTCGTAATGGACTGCACTGTGAAGCCTGGCTTTTAGCAGTTGCCCTTTTCATGACTACATAAGAAGAGTATATAAATAAACATTTTTCTTATTTCTCAATGAAAACATAAATATGTTGTGATACATTGGAATGCCTCAGGGAGTGAAGCCCTTCTACTGAGTACCCTTCTAATGAGTACCCACAACATATGTTTTCATGGAGAAATAAGAAAAAAATCAATGCAGCTTTTGGATTGAAATATGCGCTTTATCTGAAACAGTCTTTTTTTTTTTTTTTTTTTTTGATTTGGGTTTTACGGCCCTTTCAAGAATATTTCACTTATATCGAGCCGATCGTTCATCGAAGGTGGGCGAAAACCAGAGAACCCGGAGAAAAACCACCTGACCATCCGTAAGCAGAACTTGGCTTTCCCACATATGACCCGAGCCAGGCTCCAACCACAGCGGTGAGAAACCTAATGGATCAAGAGTCAACTCTCTTATCCACTAGGCTACGGGGGCCCGTGAAACAGTCTTTTCAAGCCATACTAAACTAAAATATTTCACTAACACTTCCCAGGAAAGTGTTAACATTTCATGTGACATGCTCAAAATGAAAGCAATAATAAGGAGGAAATGACTAGTTTTATGTTCTAGGAAAAACAGATAAAACATCTTCATTATTTGTCATGAATTTTTCATTAGCATGCATAGTTAACCTCCTGCTTGCTTTTGTTTGTTTGTGTTGAGGTTTTACGGCCCAGTCAACCCAATGGGGTCATGTAGAGCGCGGTCAGTTTACCTAACCACATGTTTACTGGGCAGGCTTAGTTCCTCCTGCTTGCAGGGTGAATTTTTCAGCAGAAGGTATTTTGAAATGCATGTACTTTTCTGATTTCTTTAAAGAAAATAGGATTTGACAAATCTGCATCACATGTCAAACCCTAATTCCAGGATTTTTTTTTATAAAATCAATGACGTCAATTTGTCAATCAGGTTCTACTGATTTGTTATTTTACATCCCTTTCAACACTATTTAAGTCATATAGAGATGGTGAAAGAATGAAAGGCTCTGTGCAGTGAAGCATCATACCGTCACAAGTGGAATTCTGCCTCCAGCTGAAATCAAACCAGGGACCTAGTGATCTGAAGACAGCACTAATCGCTCAGTCTAGACAGTACTAAAGCTTAGATCTGTAAACTTACCTTTTCCAAGATGTGTGTTGATACTCATATATCTTGCAGTTCCTGTGAGACTTTTGTGTTCCCGGTATGGTATATGTTTATGTGTTTCTGGGTCTATATATTCCTTTGCTAAACCAAAGTCTATAACATGTATGATATGCTGTTTGCGTGTGGAATTACGTCCTATAAGAAAGTTCTCGGGTTTAACGTCTCTGTATATCAAGTGTTTACTATGAACATATTCTATCCGGGATAGCTGAAAAAGAATAGAAAAGATCATTAAAACAGAATAGTCAAGTCTAGTCGACAGGTCCTGGTACTTTTCAGAGAAACTAAGGCTTGCCATTTGATGTGAATCATCTGCCTAGCAGACAATTCACATAAAATATCAAGTCTTACTGTCTCTGAAAAATAATAATAAAAAAAAAAAAAGATTTAGAATGTCATCTGCTACAGTTTTGCTTGGGTCTTTAACCCTTGTCCTGCTGAACCCGGATATACACTGCCATTGCAAATAGTGTAGATCCAGATCAGTTGGCTTCTGAAGAAGCCAACTGATCTGGATCTGCACTGTTTGCCATTCAGTACATGAATTTATGTAAACAATCTAGATCAAGTTATTTGATTGGCTGAAATTTAGAAGTGGGCGGGGCATCTTAATTTATTCAGCATGACGTTAAAGGTTAACATTTAACATGCTGGCAAAAATTTCAGATGAAATTTGAAATATTTCCTTTATTTTTTTTCTTCAGAAAACTGGCTTTGACATTTCATGCAAATTGTCTCCAGAGGAGACAATTTGCATGAAATGACAATGCCTGTTTTCTGGGAAAAATAAAAAAAAAAATTCATCAATTTGCCATCAGCTGAATTTGACCAGAGGAGATTATTTGCATGAAATGTCAATGCCTGTTTTCTGGGAAAAATTAAAAAAAAAAATCATCAATTTGCCATCAAGCTGAATTTACCCAGAGGAGACAATTTGCATGAAATGTCAATGCCTGTTTTCTGGAAAAAAATTAAAAAAAAAAATCATCAATTTGCCATCAGCTGAATTTGCCCAGAGTAGTAAACATTACACACACTGGGTAGATGCTAAGGCTGACTTTGTCTTTGCTTTCCTTTGCGCTATAAACAGAGGCTTATTTCACATGTTCATATATGGGCAATGCAAAAACGTGTCTTTGAGCATGTGTGGACAGCAAAGTCCCAAATCAGCCTGTGTATCTGCGCAGTCTGATCAAGGCCTTCACTTTCTGCTAACAGAATTACTGGACACTATAGGAGGTATGAATGAAGAGCAAATGCCTGGATGAGACTTTGCGTATGACGGGATGAATCTGAATCTCTGCATTTTGCGCATGCTCGCAGACACATTCTCATGTGGCACGGCCCGTATCATGGCCATACTTACATAACTGTAACTACCCTAAATATTGCAACACCATAACTCCTTGTCATACTAAACCTAGCACTGAACAAGTCAACATCTGCCCTTGCGTCTAATAATAGCTGCGTGTGTATCAATTAGTGCAAACCCTGATCAGGCCTCACACAATTCCGTTAGCTCAGGCCTGTTCCAATACTAGGGGAGTTTATGGCAAAAGGCAAAAATTTGTACACTACAACCTATTTATAACACGGTTCGTTATAACACGGTTTTGGATATAACACGGGTCAAAGATGGATCCAAAAATGTTTAGATTATATTGAAAAATGACCGTACATGGTCATTTTTCAATATAATCTATACATTTTTGTTTGGATATAACACGGGTCAAAGATGGATCCCAAAAATGTTTAGGTTATATTGAAAAATGACCATAAATGGTCATTTTTCAATATAATCTATACATTTTTGTTTGGATATAACACGGTTGTTTAACTAACATGGTTTATGCTATGGACCCCAACAATAGTGTTATAAAGAGGTTTTGGTGTATCAGTTCCATCCTATTGTTTATCTTTTGTCTTTATATAGATCCGATTCCAGATAAGGCGCTTTTTTTTTCAACCAAAAATTATTGATATTTTCTTATTTCTCCTCGAATTTGGGGCTTGCTTAGTTGTTTTGGAGGTTAACGACACCTCAACCCTTGTGGGTCATTTTGTGTCAATCTCCCAGAAAAAAGGAGAACAGAGCTAGAAGAGATAGTAGAGGAGATGAAAGAGAGGGACAGGGGAGAAAGAGGAAAATGAATGATAGTGAAGAAACAGATGAAATAAAAAAACGAAATAAAAAAACATTCCCTTGTTACCAGCAGCAAGGATAGCAGGCCTTGCCCATCTGTAAGCCAATATCAGTTGGTCGCCCCGATGGCGCAAGATACACAACTCCTTTGCCTCACCCAACCACCCCCCTTATCTGGGGCTATGCCTTTATCTTGGACATGCTCCATGACAACAAGATAGTGATATTTCTCCAGAAAACTGGGCTCACATTTCATTCAAGTAATCTCCAAACATTGAAAGGTCAAGCCATATTTTGGGAAGAAAAATAACAAATATATATCTGAGTGTTATCATAACTATCTGAATGAAGAATTAAGCCCAGTTTTTGGGTAGAATGAAATGATTTAGAAGGTCTTCAAATATTTAAATTCTGCGAGTTAAAGGTGAATCAATAGTACACTGCCTGAACTAGGCTGCCAGATTATTTTAACACTTTTAACACTCTCTGGGCTAACAAAAGCAGATGAAATAGATTTTTTATTTTTATTATTTTTTTTTTTTTTTTTCGAGAAAGTAAGGGTAAACATTTCATACAATATAACCATGCAACAAGCTGCATGAAAGTTTTAACTCATTTACTGGGAAAAAAAGTAAATTATTTCAAAATGTGTTGTCTGCTAAAACTGTTACCTACCATGCTAAGTATTAATGCTCTGCATGCTGGATAATAATGCCAGCAGACGACAAATACTTTTTTATTAATTTTCCCAGAAAATAGACTTTGACATGTCAGGCAAATTGTCTCCACAGGAGACAATTTGTATGAAATGTCCAAGTCTATTTTCTTGGGAAAAATAAGAAAAACCATCATCAGTTTGCCAACAGCTGAATTAGCCCAGAGTGTTTAAGGTTAAAGAAATATTACTTAAAAGGACAACAGTAAACAAGTGGGCTCCAGATAAGCATTATTTAAAAAAAAAAAATAAAATAAATAAATAGATTATCTAACATGTTTATCCTAAAGTACTGGGCAAACAGTGTTAACCCGTGTTCACTTTTCTGATGAGGAAGCATGAATATTTATTTCTTAATGCTTAGCACTCTAGGTAAAATTTTCAGCAGACGACATTTTGAACTATTTTTCTTATTCTTCCCAGGAAAAAAAATTTGGCATTTGGCATAAAATGTTAAATACTGTTTTCTGGAAAAATAAGAAAAATATCATAAAACTGTCATCTGCCGAATTTGTCAAGAGAGTGGTTAAGGTTAATCAGAAAAAAAAAAATCTACTTATCTGGAGACTTCGTAACACTAAGCATGCTATGAGCAAATTAAACAGACGACAAATCAATGACATTTTTCCCATTTTTTCCCAGAAAATAGTCACTGACATTTCATGCATATTGTCTCCTCAGGTGATAATTTGCAGGAAATGTCAAAGTCTATTTTCTGGGAAAAAAAAAAAAAAATATTTCAAACTGTGTCTGCTGAAATTTTTACCCAGCATGCTGAGTTTTAAGTAAACAACAGATGCAGCTGACATGTCTTACAGACATGCATATAAAGTCTGAGTGTACTTTTTATAGACTATTTACAAAATTTTCACAGTAAAAAAACAGCATTGCAGATGAAACGATAAATCAATCTAGGGACAAATCTATGCAGACAGTAACACATCTCAGTAATGTGCAAAAAATGTCTATTCAGGACAACAGCATACAGCAAAGGCTCATATCAGCCTGTTCGTTCATGCAGTCTGATCAGAGTTTGGTTGGTTTGGAGTTTAACGGCCCTACCAACACTATTAAGGTCATATCAAACCGGTCAGTTACCTAACCACACTTTTCCAGGGCAGGCTTAGTCCTCGAGGTGGTTGCATTGTATTGTGCACATTCTTTTGCCAGAAACTGACAACTGCCCTTCTTGAATCAGCAGAAAGCAGAGAATGACTGTAGAAACATTTCATGATAAAGTCTCCATGAAAGAATGTGGTGGGACCCAGATGGGACCAGCTGATTGTTAGTCAGACGACATGCATCTGACTGACGGATGACAGTTTGATCAGGGCATTTGCTGTCTGGATACAGTAGAATTTATCAGCTGATAACATAGGCCTCAACGAGAATGTGCTGAGGTATAGGCTGATCTACTTCTTTGATGTTCACATTAGTCACAACATGAGAAAATTAGCCTTCCCAAATGTCTGCCCAGTGAGAACTCAGATCAGACTGCACAGCTGCATAGCACAGCTTAAGATAAGAGGAGATTCAGCAGCTCCAGTTAAAAGTCCCTCCATTCAGAATCCTTCTTTACAATACCGTTACTAATCCTAAGTATTTATAAATTTTTATACCAGATCTCCTTAACCCATTGTAGTCGGGAGACCTGTTCAAGGGTAACTGGCAAATAATGCAGACCCAGATCAGACACTACAGAACGCGGCATCTGATCAGGGTCTCCGCTGTTTGCAAATAGTTTAGCCATTTTTCTCAAGGCATATGTAAATCTCGTAGCAGGACATACCTAAAATTGAAATTGGAACCTTCCAATATATAGTGTGGAAGAGTCTATTCAGTATACAATGGGTTAAACTATGTTTTTTACTCTAAATATGTGTAAACCTTAACTTCTTACCATACTTATCTTAAAATTAGCAAACATCAATTTGACTACCTACTGAGGTGTTTAACCCATTCTAGTCTGGCGATGCTCGAAAGTGTAACTGGCAAACAGTGCAGACCCAGATCAGATGCCGCATTCTGCAGTGTCTGATGGGTCTCCACTGTTTTTCAAATAATTTAGTCATTTTTCTCTAGTTATATCCAAATCACATAGCCTGACATACCTGGATATACACTACAACCTCTTTATAACATGGTTCGTTATAACACGGTTTTGGATATAGCACCCAAAAATGTATAGATTATATTGAAAAATGACCATAAATGGTCATTTTTCAATACAACCTATATACATTTTTGTTTGGATATAACACGGTTGTTTAACTAACACGGACTCCAACAATAGTGTTATAAAGAGGTTGTGGTGTATATGACTTAGAATTTCATGTGAACTATCTGCCTAGTCTGCTAGTTCTTCAGAGTAATGAAGAATTGTTCAAATGTTAGGAAAAGTATGTAATGTAATGTAATTAAGTGTCCCAATATTTGGGTTAATATGGCAAGTTTTCAAGATCAAGTTATGACATTAAATAGAAGCAGTGGTCTCTCTATCTCTCTTTCTTCTGTTTCACAGGCATAAACATAAACAGGCATAACTACACACCCCCACCTCCCCCCTACACACACACACACACACACACACCATTCTCATCTATAAGTTTTCAAGATTAAATTATGACATACATGTAAAATAGAAAAATATAACTGAACTGGCAGTGGTGTCTCTCTCTCCACTCAACATGGCATATCCACAACCACTCACCCACCCACACAACCACACATACACACACACACACCAAACACAAGAGGAAAAAATCAACAAGTCTTCTGTTACACACAGGCATAAAAAACAAACGTGTCATTGTATTTTCTATTTATAACTTCATTCACAGCTTGATATGTCAGCCACTGTTTACAGATAAAGAACAATCACTTCTATAATTTTTTTTTTATCAGAACTGCATAAAATAACACATTGTGACTGATACACACTGTCATGCCTATCAAAGGAATTGTTAAGGAGGAGTATTTGGTGATAATTATGGGATAAATTTCTCCAGTTCTCCATGAAAACATATGTTGTGGGTACTCGTTAGAAGTGCCTCAGTGAGGTGCTTCTAGTGAGTACACACACCATATGTTTTATGGGTACTCAATAGAAGTGCCTCTGTGAGGTACTTCTAAATGAGTAAAATAAAAATTATCACAGAATTATCACCAATTTCTCCTCCATAACAATTCCTCTGCTGTATTTTACTAATTTACTCTAAATATTGGACACCAAATCCTTTGTCATAACTGTCCTAAAATTCATTTTACTGTTGATGTGTCAAAAGTGGCAAACAATGTAGACTCTTATCAGATGCTAGAAAATCTGGGTCTACACCATTTGCTCAGCCCTACATACCCTCATACTTAGGTTAAATACGGTACTCATAACCCTACCATAGCAATGGAGACAATTTAAATGAAATGTCAAAGTCTATTTTCTGGGGATAATAAGAAAAATATAATCAACGTAGTCTGCTAAATAAGTCCATTTTAATTCTGAATGGCAGGTAAATGTAATCATAATGGATAAAATCAGAATCAATGCAGTTAATTTACTATGACCTGTTTCAGAAATTATTCCTTCCTCAGACAGTAAACAAAAACAGGAAATGATTTAATAATGCCAAAACCATGTTAACTTTAGCAGGAAGTGATGTCGAAGTGCCAAAATGATGCTGATGTTACTGAACAAAAATGACACTAAAGACTAATTGACTAGGGCACAGAGGAATCTTATTATGGCAATTACCTCAAGTATTGGGACAGACAAGTCAAAGAAAGCAGTATAACCCAAATCAGACACTGTAGAATGTGACATCTGATTGGGGTATACACAGTCTGCTGTCATCCAGCAATTTTCAGATGAATCAACAGGCAGTAAAACAAAGTTTGGGGCTTGGGTGGGGTGGGGGTGGGGCAGTTGGATCACGGCAGTCAGTCTGTGCATACAGATAGTCTGATCAGAGCCTTTGCTGTACATTTACAGCATCATTTAAAATCCTGCATCAAGCAGTAAAAACTTATGCTAGGCAAGTAAAAGAAATCCACAGCTCTTTCAGAGCAATTCTGCTATATACACAAATATTATAGAGGACTTGTTAACCCTAGTCCTGCTGAACCCAGATATGTCCTGTCTTTGCAAACAGTGTAGATCCAGATCAGTTGGCTTCTGAAGAAGCCAACTGATCTGGATCTACACTGTTTGCCATTATGTGAATTTTTATATCAACAATCTGAATCAAGTGATCTGATTGGCTGAAAATTAGAAATGGGCATGGCATCTTAATTTATTCAGCATAACAAGGATTAAGGAGTATTTGGTGATAATTTTGGGATTATTTCCTCCAGTTCTTCAAAAAATACGTAAGTTGTGGGTACTCATTAGAAGTGCCGGTGAGGGGCTTCTAATCACCCTCAACATGTTTTTTATGAAGAAATAAGAAAAAATATCTGAGCATTATCATCAAATACTCCTCCTTAACAAGTCCTATGAAATAAACAGAATCAAGGGCTGCAAGCTTTTCAAATTTCTCTTTAAGTCTGATAAATAAATTCTCTGAAAATATGCATCTAAGTGTGCAAGTCTTCTGCACTGTATATTACATTCTGTTTAAAATTCCCTAAATAGTTCTTCCATCATTCACAGCAGAATTCCAGGTTCACCTCAAAGCAAATACATACATTCAAAAGGAATAAATCTTTCCATAGATGAGAATATCAGACTATTCCTGACAGCTTTCAAATCTACACAAAGCATCATAGCACCAGATAAGAGGGGAATTTAAATTTTTTTTTTCTAATTTCTCCACAAAAACATATGTTGTGGGTACTCATTAGAAGCACCTCATTGAGGTGTTTCTAATGAGTACCCACAATATATGTTTTCTTGGAGAAATAAGAAAAACATCAGAACTTTTTTGGTTTTAAAGGCTCCCTATCTGGAGGTATGAAGCATCTAAATTTGTCTCCAGTTGATGTTAAACAGCATAAAGTTTCTCACAAAAGGAAATATCTATGCTGGCAATGTAAGTATTCTCCTGAGTACCTGCCATAAGACAATTTCATAACTCTAGATAAGGTTTTATTTAAAGGCTCCATATTCCTCAAAAATAGTTTTGTTTGTGTTGAAGTTTTACAGCCCAGGCAACCCAATAAGGTCATGTTGAGCATGGTCAGTTTACCTAACCACATGTTTAATTGGCAGGCTTAGTCCTCTAAGCGATTAACCAGTAATATGCACATTCTTTCGCCAGAAACTGACGACTGGCCTTCTTGAATCAGCAGAAGGGAGAGAATGACCACAGAAAATATTTCATGATCAATCTCCACGAAAGAATGTTGCCGACCTCGGCGGGGGTTGAACCTGCAACCTGGTCTCCAGTCGGATGGCGCATCCAACTGAGCCACCAAGGCCGGCTCCTCAAAAATAGACATTTTTTTATCTAAAAAAGGTTTAATAAATCAATACATAGTACTAATACAATCATAAAATGTGGCACCTGACAGCCTATACAATCTCAGTTAATTTCTGAATTAATGTTGTTACATTTATTCAGAGATACGATAAAAAATCATTTCATTTTTGACCTAGTTCAAAAACTAGAGACAAACTGAAATTTTACAGCTATCAGATGCCACATATTATGATTGTAGTAATACTATGTATCAATTTATTAAAACTTTCTTGGATAAAAAATGTCTATTTTTGAGGAATATGGAGCCTTTAACTTTCAACATGTTCAACTCTCGGTGCTAATTCAGCAGACGAAAAATAAATATTTTTCTTAATTTTCCCAGAAAAATGGATTTGACATTTCATGCAAATTGTCTCCTTTGGACGGCAACTTGCTTGAAATGTCAAAGCTTGTTTTCTGGGACAAGAATTCCGCGGAAGGCGTCATCGCACCTGCTGGCGCAAAAGTCACAGGAGCTACAATCAGAATGTGGTTATTAAATAAGTTTATTTCATTCTTAGCAGTGCTTACTTGGAAAACTGGGTTGAAAAAAGTGTAGACAAAGTGCCTAATGGGGCACATATATTCTTGGCCAGTGCCATTCCTCTAATGGCTATATCTTCAGCACTGACTTTTCGTATTATACAGCCCAATGATAATGGAACGTTGATGTAAAATGTGTAAAAGTCACTGGAGCATGAAATATAGGTCAAGGTCACGGGTCAAGGTACCTGCTAATTCAGTAAATCAAGGAGAAGCACAATGCAAGGTATGGTGGTTGTAGGCCTTATAGTTGAGGAGTTATCAAACATCAACGTAAAATGTGTCAAATATAGGTCAAGGTCACTGGGTCAAGGTACCTGCCAAGCCAGGGCAATGAGGTGAAGCACTATGCAAGGTTTAGTGGTTGTAGGTCTTATATTTGAGGAGATACCAAACATCAATATAAAATGTGTCAAAGTCACTGGAGTGCACAATATAGGTCAAGGTCACCAGGTCAAGGTACCTGTCGAGTCAGTACATCAAGAAGAAGTGCTATATAAGGTTTGGTGGTTGAAGGCCTTACAGTTGAGGACATATGGAAGGGTGATGTAAAAGGTGTAAAAGTCAATGGAGCGTGAAATATAGGTCAAGGTCACCCAGTCAAGGTACCTGCAGAGTCCGTACATTGAGGAGAAGCACTATGCAAGGTTTGATGGTTGTAGGCCTTATAGATGAGGAGATATTGAACGTTGACGTAAAATGTGTAAAAGGCACTAGAGCGCAAAATATAGGTCAAGGTCACCGGGTCAAGATACCTGCCAAGTCAGTACATATAGGAGAAGCACTATGCAATTTTTAGTGGCTAGAGGTCTTACACTTGAGGAGATCTGGAACGTTGATGTAAATTATGTCAAAGTCACTGCAGCCAAAATATAGGTCAAGGTCACCAGGTCAAGGTATCTGCTAAGTCAGTACATTGAGGAGAAGCACTTTGCAAGGTTTGATGGCTGTAGGCCTTATAGTTGAGGAGATATCGAACGTCGACGCAAAATATGTGAAAGTCACTGGAGCGCAAAATATAGGTCAAGGTCACCGAGTCAAGGTACCTGCCAACTCTGTACATCTAGAAGAAGCACTATGTAAGGTTTGGTAGTTGTACGCCTTATAGTTGAGAAGATCTGGAACGTCTACGTAAATTGTGTCAAAGTCAATGGAGCGCAAAATATAGGTCAAGGTCACTGGGTCAACATATCTGCCAAGTCAGGAGGTCAGAGAGATATGTCATGCAAGGAATGATGGTTGTTGTAGAATTGTAGTTGATTAGAATACTAACTTTGACGTAAATGTCGAACTTCGACATAACAGAACTGTTAAGAGACAGACGGATGGACGAATGGACAGACGAATGGAAAAGCGGGCACCTATGTCGCAAAGTCAGGAGGTCAGGGAGATATTTCATACAAGGTTTGATGGTTGTTTAGTCTTGTAGTTAATTAGAATACTAACTTTGACATAAATGTCGAACTTCGACATAACAGAACTGTTAAGAGACGGACAGACAGACAGACGAACAGACAGACGAATGGAAAAGTGGGCACCTACGTCACAAAGTCGGAAGGTCAGGGAGATGTTTCATGCAAGGTTTGATGGTTGTTTAGTCTTGTAGTTGATTAAAATACTAACTTTGACATAAATGTCGAACTTAGACATAAATGTTGACAGACGGACGGACGAATAGACAGACATACAGAAAAGCGGACACCTATGTTGCAAAGTCAGAAGGTCAGGGAGATGTTTCATGCAAGGTTTGATGGTTGTTTAGTCTTGTAGTTGATTAGAATACTAACTTTGACATAAATGTCGAACGTCGACATAAATGTTGACAGACGGACGGACGGACTGACAGACGGACGGACGGACGGACAGAAAATCGGACGCCTATATCGCACCCTGCAACAAGCAGGTGCGATAAAAAGTAAAAAAAATATTTGTTTTCTGCTGAAAATTTTACCCAGCATATGCTAAGGATAACCGTTAAAGTGCCATAAAGTGCCAATCACAAGTGCAGCAGGTGACACTATTTTTTTTTTTTTTTTAATTAAATATCAGAGAAAATAAGGCTCGATGTTTACCTGACAATATGTTCTACATTTTTTTTTTTTTTTTTTCCAGAAAACAAGGTTTGAAATTTCATACAAACTGTCTCAAAAGGAGACAAATGGCATATATTGTTAAACCGGACTTTCTGAGAATAAGAAAAACATATTTTTTATCTGTTGAATTTGCCCACAGTGCTAATTAATTCATGTTTACATCATAAAGATGGGCCCCTTAAAGTACCACACAACATCACACACATCTGTACAAACTTTCAGGTCTGCATTCAAATCAAGGCTACCACACAGAGACCTTAATCAGACCCCACAGTATGGGCTTTCTCACATATTATTTCCTACTAAGCCACAGACCTTTTTCCCTAACAAAGGCTCATATTACATCAAAGGAATAATTAATGAAATTTCCTTCACTGTCAGCCTCTCAGCTACTTCCAGTGCTATGCCATGATCATTCCATTACCATGTCTCAAGATAAGGCACTATTTTCAACAACAACAAAAAAAAATGTTGATATATTGCTTTTTTCAACACAAAAACATATGTTGTGGGTACTCATTAGAAATGCCTGGGTAAAGCCCCACACACGTTTAAGAGGAAACAAAAATGTAAAACTATAATACCCTGCCATTATCATGTCGCAGGCAGACGGACGTTCGCACGAAATGATGGTTATGTGACTTTTTTTTGTGCCCATCTTATGGTTAAGACTCTTTTTTTATGTGACCTGTTAAAATGAAATTTTTCTAACAAGATGCTGGTTATGTGACTTTTTTTCTAAAGAAATGATGGTTATGTTACACTTTTACGGAATAAGTTACATAAGGTATGGACAACAGTCACATTACCATCAATTCGTTACCCCGGACAGACACACAGACGTCCAACGTGAAATCATAATACCTTGCCACTATCATGTGGCAGGGTACAAATAAGAGAAACATGTTTTCCTCACTTAAAGTACACTTAATGTACTTGTTTGTTTGGGTTGTGGGTTTTACGGTCCAGTCAACACATTAGAGTCGTGTCCAGCCTGTCAACCACGTTTTTTTCCTAGACAGGCTTAGCTCTCTAAGCAGTTAACCAACTACTTGTGCACATTCTTTCGACAGAAACTGACAATTGCCTTTTTTGAATTAGAAGGGAGGGAATGACCGCAGAAAATATTTCATGATCAACCTTCACTAAAGAATGTTGCTGGACCCAATACGGATCTTGCCCACAACCTCCTGATTGTCATACGGATGTGCATCCGAGCCAAGAAGGCCGGCACTATTAATGTAATGTCGGTACTGTATCAAAAAAGTCTCAACAGCAGCTAACAGTACAGAATCTGATCAAGAGCTATCAGATCTGGGTCTACACTATTTGATGAGCCAATTCTGTGTGACGTTTTGTCGGGCCTGATCTGGGTCCAAACTGTTTGCAAAGGTTATCAGCAGATAACAAAAGTCACACTAGTTTAGAAAGAGTTAATTCTGTCTGTTAATTTGGGCAACTTTATGGAGGCCCTGAATGTACATGTACAAGATAAGGGTTAGTGCTCTGTCAAAATGCTGTCACAAAACAACAAATACACACATACTCTGATTATATAATGCTTAACTTGATGGGAGAAAAATTTCAGCAAACAACATAATTCTGAAAAATTTTTTTTCTTCTTTTTCCAAGAAAACAGGATTTGACATTTCATGCAAATTGTCTCCTAAGGGAGACAATTTACATGAAATGTCAAAGCCTGTTTTTCTGGGAAAAATAAGAAAAAAAAATACCTCAAATGTTGTCTGCTGACTTTTTTTCCCAGCATGCCTTGAGTTATAAAGTGTAACTGTGTAAAGATGGAAAAGCAATAAAATTTTCAAATCCTTCACCCTGGGATATGTAAAATTTTACAAAACAGTATCAATACAAATTAGCATATAATTTCATGATAATTGTACAGCACCACCAATATATTGCCATAGATCACCGGATATTTGAGCTGGGACACAGCATTTCTGCCAGTATTGCACTTGCACCCAGCAAATGACTCAGAGCAGCCTTCACATGTGCGCATTCTAATCAGTCTTTGCAGGCCACTCTGTGGGTAGCCAATACTAGCAACAGATCCAAAGTGTCTTCAGCGAACAACGAAGAGGCTTGAGTCTTCGCCTGGTGCACATCATGTGACGTACAATCTGGCAGGAAATGCATGCTGTGACCTGGCTTATTTATTTTAACCCTTAAAGCGCTAATCACAACTATTGTCATCTGCTTTGTCTTCTGCTGGTTACTTTAAAAGTCACTTCTGCAAACAGTGTGGACCCAGATCAGACTGCTCCTTTAGGAGCAGTCTAATCAGGATCCACACTGTTTGCCTGTACGCAAAAACAGGTTTGAAAAGTCTGCAAGAATATTCAGCAGACAACATAAACAGACAACATTTTCAGATGCAGTTTTTCTTGGCGCTTTAAGGGTTAATATTTGGAGGCAGGCCTGAGCAAAGACATACAGCAGCATGATCAGTGTCTATACGTTTTCCCACTCCATCACATGTTAGGCACATTATCAAACCGGGTCCTCACTAGAATTTTAGAAGTAGGTGCCAAGATCCCTGCTTTGCAAAAAGGGCGAGTCCCATCAGCAAAAAGAGAAGTGACAAGTCCTATTACTAGATTACAGGAGTCACACAATGAAGATGCAATTCTAATGAGTACCAGTCATAGCTTCAGTAAAGGCGCTTTTTTCATCTGAAAAGTATTTGTATTTTTTTAATTTCTCCAGGAAAACATACGATATGGGTACTCATTAGAAGCGCCTCAATGTTTTCGTGGAGAAATAAAAAAAATATCATCTGGAAGCCCCATCTAATCTGGACCTATGATACCTGCAATGCGAGTTTTTATAGAGAGCTATGAAAAATATTCACATAGCTCTAGATATGAGGGGTTTTCAGATACATTTTTATTAATATCTCCATTATGCTTACTTCTAATCAGTGCCTACAACATAATATTATGTTTCAGTGGTGAAATAAGGAAGATATCAATACTTTTTTCTTTCTATTTTTTTTTTGGTCAAATAAAGCACCTTATCTTAAGCTATGAATTCATCTGGATATCTACTTTATAGCTCCAGACAAGACCTTTTTTAAACCAAGAAGTGTTGCTATTTTTCTTATTTCTCCACTTAAATTATACATTGGGATACTCATTAGAAGTGCCTCACTGGGGTGCTTCTAATGAGTACCTACAACAGATGTTTTAATGACGGAATTAGAAAAGCAAGTATCTGGATACCCTCTTGTCTGGATCTAAGCCTCTTATCCCGAGCTATGCCTAAGTGATACAGAAGTCGATATGCAATGATTTAATTGAGAAGCGGCTACCAAGATCAATTTCTTCCGCAGATAATAAACAAAGTACAATATAGTGAATATATGGTATTTCCTCTATATATTCGTATTCGGACACCTTAACTTCTTACAATAAGCATCTTAACACTTAACAGTCAGCACTCTCGGTAAAATTTTCAGCAGACGACAAATTGAAATATGTTTCTTATTTATCCCTGAAAACAAGTTTTGACATTTCCAATGGAGACAATTTGCATGAAATGTCAAATCCTGTTTTCTGGGAAAAAAGAAAAATATTTCAATCTGTCGTATGCTGAAAATTTCAGACTACAAATTGAAATATTTTTTTCTTATTTTTCCCTGAAAAGAAGTTTTGACATTTCATGCAAATTTTGTCTCCAATGGTTACAATTTGCATGAAATGTCAAATCCTGTTTTCTGGGAAATAAGAATAATATCATCAATTTGTCATCTCCTGAATTAGCCCAGAGTGGTAAAGGTTAAAATTTCAACAAATCAATTTAACTTCCTGTTGACGTGTTTAAAAACTATTGGATGAGTGACAAACAGAGAAGATTCCAATCAGAAGGCAGCATTCTGCGGCATCTCATCTGGATCGACACTGTTTGACAGGTCTGTCTGTCTGAATATTTAGATTAAATATGGTAGGGACTTTTTAACAAACAATCTTTGCTCTAATCTATTCTATTCTGTCTGGGCCAAATCGAGTGATGTGCAATGCACGAAAAGGGCCCTTATGCAATTTGCGAACAATGCAGGCCTTGATCAGCCGGCGCATTTGTGCAGGCTGATCTTCGCATTTGTTGTCCCCTAACAGAATCAATGGATACTGTAGTATATGTCGATGAACAGATAATACTCAGATCAGACTGCACAGATGGGCAGGCTGATATGGACCTACATTATGTATACGTAAGGGCCCATTTCATGCATTCCACATCAAGTGGAAAAGGTGGCTTTAAGCCTATTCAGATCATTCTGTACATTAGCACAGACTCATCAAAGTCATTACTGTCTGCTGACATATCTATCATTTTCCAAGACTCTGTAAAAGAACAGTGAAAACCCTGATCAGACTGCAAGAATACATAATCTGATCAGGGGCTTCACAGTTCATTAATGCTTAAGGACATCTGTGTTCGTGACAAAGCCCCTTTTCTGTGATAATGGTAAGAAATAGCTGAATGCTCACTTTTTATAATGCCTGGCTTTCAGCTACAGATAAGGCACTTTTTTTTCATCCAAAGGATATTGATTTTTTTCTTATTCCTTCATGAAAACATATTTTGTGGGTATAAATCATAAGCACTTGCCGGGGCTCCACTAACGAACACCCCAAGAAATGTTGTTTGTTTGTTTGCTGTTGTTTTTTTTTTTGGAAAAAGAAGAATATTTATCTGGAAACTGCTCTTATCTACAGCTAAGGCATCATGCTTAGAACATCTTTTGGATATTTGTTAGAATTGACTCAGTAAGGTTATTCTTACAAATATCCAAGACATATGTTTCCTAAAGAATTTATGTTCTTGCATAATTTCTTCAGCGAAGGTTCGTGGCATTCAAAAATTCATTATAATGAATTTCGTCATTGTTTAAGCATCAATATAAAGACTGTTGACCATTTATTTTTGTCAAAAATATTGAAATTTGCTAAATGAGAAGAAAAAATCTCATAGCAAAATGTAATTTAGTGGATTTTACTAAAATTTCTCATTGAAAATTCATTATTTTCTTGCCAGTTTTGGCCTAATTATGAGATATTTTCTCCCATAGTCTCAGAATCACCCCTGATTGACTGTACTTCTTTTAGGAGCAGGCCCCTCAGAGAAAGATTCCTGTACCAGACAAGCAGACTTGTTTCTGCTGAATGTTCTAGCTTTGGAAAGGGAGGCAAATTTATGCTTTCAGCTCAAAAGTGTTCTCTCTTTACCCCAGTGTAGACTGAAATGAACTCCCCCACACTACATATTGCATGATTCCAATTTTTATTTTACTTTTAGGTATGTCAGGCTATATGATTTAGATATTCCTAAAAGAAAATTATTAAACTGTTTGCAATCAGTGGAGACATGATCAGACGACACATTCTGTGGCATCTGATCTGCGTCTGCACTGTTTGCCAATTACCATTTTAGGGGTTTCCAGACCAAAATAGGTTAAGGCATATCAATTCACCTTAATGTTTTAACTCGATATCATGGGAAATAATAAGTAGCTTCTGTAACTAGCACTGGTCTAGATAAGAGTGGGTATCCGGTAAATGTTTTTCTTATTTCTCCACGAAAACATATGTTGTGCGAGGCGCTTCTAATGAATACCCACAACATATGTTTTCGTGGAGAAATAAGAAAAATATCAATACTTATGGATTGAAAAAAGCGCCTTAACTAGTGCTATGAACTAGAGTAGATCCAGATCATACAGCTCAGAATGGAGTAATCTCATCTGGATCTACATTATTTGACATCCAGGGCCCAGTTGTTCAAAGCATCGTTAGCTTAACGAGCTCGTTAAGGGTCTTTGTTTGTGTTGAGGTTTTACGGCCCAGTCAACCCAATGGGGTCATGTCGAGCGCGGTCAGTTTACCTAACCACACGTTTACTGGGCAGGCTTAGTCCTCTAAGCGGTTAACCAGTATTGTGCACATTCTTTCGCCAGAAACTGACAACTGCCCTTCTTGAATCAGCAGAAGGGAGAGAATGACCGTAGAAAATATTTCATGATCAATCTCCACTAAAGAATGTTGCCGACCTCGGTGGGGGTTGAACCCGCGACCTCCTGGTCTCCAGTCGGACGGCCCATCCAACTGAGCCACCGAGGCCGGCAAGATCTGTAATAAAGGTGACCTCACATACTTGCTTTTATTTATTTTAATTTAAACTGAAATGAAGGGGACTTGACACATTTGGTTTTATTTTTATATTTTATTCAGGTTTGACATCGCCTTCAACATAGTCCTTCAGTCATATTGTAATGGTGTCTGGATGGGGAGCAAATTCTTTCCTTTTAGTGTAGACTTTTTTTTCAGAAGGGAAACAAAAACAATCTGAAAGTTTTTGATTGATTGTGTTGGGGTTTAATGACATGTCAACCCTTGTGGGTCATTTTGTGTTGTCTCCAAGAGAAAGGGAGATAAGAGATAGAAGAGATAGTAGAGGAGATGAAAGAGAGGGACAGGGAAGAAAGACGAATGAAAGGGAAGAAACAGAAGAAATAAAAACATTCCTCTCTACCCTTACCTACTACAAAGATAGCAGGCCTTGCCCAACTGTAAGCCAGTATCAGTTGGACGCCCTGGTGACGTGCGATACACAACACCTTCAACACACCCAACTACACCCGCTCCTCTGAAACTGTAGCCATTCCAAGTAAGTAAACAAACTGAACTTACCATTTGTATAGCGAGCATGAGCACTGTTTTCAGTGAGAACTTGCGATCACAGAGATCAAATAAGTCTTCGAGGCTTGGACCCAGTAGTTCCAATACAAGAGCATTATACTTCCCACATGGACCAAAATAGTATACATTTGGTATACCCTCTGAAAATATATACAGAAAGCTCCACATAAGTTTTCTTCTTTTTGCATTGAGGTTTACAACCCAGTGGGGTCACCCCAATGGGGTCATGTCAAGCATGGTCAGTTTACCTGACCACAATTTTACTGGGCAGGCTTAGTACTCTAAGCGATTAACTAATATTGTGCACATTCTTTCGCCAGAAACTGACAACTGCCCTTCTTGAATCAGCAGAAGGGAAAGAATGACCGCAGAAAAAATAAATGATCATATCTCCACAAAAAAATGTTGCCAACCCGGCGGGGGTTGAACCTGCAACCTCCTGATCATCAGTCAGAAGTGCATCCAACTGAGCCACCAAGGCCGGCCCAGATAAGAAGTATCCAGATAAAATTTTTTTTCTTATTTCTACACAAAAATATATGTTGTGGGTCCTCATTGGAAGTGTCTAGCTGAGGTGCTACTAAAGAGTACCCATAACATATGTTTTCCTGGAGAAATAAGAAAATTATAAACACTTTTTTGTTGATGATGATGATGACTTGGTATTTCACACTCCTTTCAACATTAAGTCATATTGAGATGATGGAAGGGTGATAATGAAAGGCTCTGTGCTAGGAAGTGCCGTGCAGTCACGAGCTGAATTCCACTATCAGTGGAATTCAAACGTGGGACCTGGTTATCTGAAGCTGGAAATGCTAACAACTCGGCCACCTGGACACTTCACTTTTTGGTTTACCCATTTAAGCCTGGCGTCCCTTAAAAGGGACATTGGCAAACAGTGTAATCCCAGATCAGACGCCGCAGAATGCGGCGTCTAATCAGGGTTTACACTGTTTGCATTAAAATCAGGAATTTCTATAAAACATGGTAATAGTAAAACCTAACCAGATATCCCCTATTTTGGAAATGGACTGGTTCGAAGAGTTAAGATAGAAGACTCCGTTTGGCATAAATGGGTTAAAAAAATGCCTTAGCTGGAGCTATGAAAAATATACTGTCTGTAAGTGCGTGACCTTATGAATTTCTTTTTATTTACAAACATTCAAAAAAGAAAACAGATTTCAGTATCTTCAAGGCTAATTTAAATCCGAAGAAATTCCTACTATCTATCCAGCACAGGAACAAGGGGCCCCATATACATGTACCACCACTAATGAATTAGCTTTTCAACCATGACTTATGTTCCTACTTTCCATGCAGGGGCTACGCTCAAACAAAATACAGGTACAACCAAAAATTAAAGACAAGATTTTTGGTTTCATATTTCATCATAACTGATAGCACAAAGATCAATAATGTATCAGTATTCTGACAGCAAAAAATATTACTGTCCGCTGAATTACAAACAACACTGGCTTTGCAACTGGCTTTACGGAAAGGGAGCTTAATGAATATGCAATATGGGAAATACGTGTATGCAATGTTGCATAATATAACAAGAGAGAACTGTTAAATTATGCAACTTTGCATATTTCTGGCCACTTACTTTTACCATTCTCTCCAGGCTAATTCAGCAGATGAGAAATTGGTGATATTTTTCATAGAAAACAGGTTTTGAAATTTCATGCAAATTGTCCCCATTGGAGACAATTTGCATGAAATGTCAAATCTTGTTTTCCAGTAAAAATAAAAAAAAATAAAAAAAATATTTCAAAATGTTGTCTGCTGAAAATTTTAGCAAGAGTGCTAAGTGTTCAGCAAACGCATCGAATCAAATAAAAGACAACTACAGTAAGGCATTGATTTTCAACAATAATAAGGGGACATAACTCTGTAAAGAATTAAAGAAAAATGCCCATACAAAAGCCCATGGAAAATTTCAATGGAATCTAAGAAAATAATTGCTATCACAAAGAGGCAAAACATGCGCATATGTACATGTACCTTAGTACCACAGACTGACACAGGGTCATCAAATGGAAACAAAAAAAACAAAAAAACCCAAAACAAAAACAAATGCCTAGCCACTATCTCATGATGGGACATAAAAAGTGAAGGAACAAAATCGAGACAGCCTTGGGATCTTGCTATTTGCAAAATAATGTGTTACAGTCCCTTTTTATTTGGTCAGTATGCATATGTGCTGTCCATTCAATAAATCCCAAGGTCAACCATTCAACATGTCAGCTGAGAATAATAATTCTACCTCCTCACACTAAAAGGGCCCTCATTATATCACAGATAAAGGTGCTTTTATCAACTGAAAACTACTGAGCCTTTTCTTATTTCTCAATAAAAACATGGGTGCATATTACTCTACGCGGCACTTCTAATGTGTATGCGGTAAATGTCAATATTTTGAACACTTTATTCCACTACTTTTTTTGCCTAAATTTTGCTTATTATGCAGCTGTTTCTTAACTCTTTTCACTCCTCATTTCGAATTAGTTTGGTTGTCTTTGTTGTTTCCCTAGCAGATGCTGATCCCACTTCGTTTTTTAGTTTTGTTTTTTTAAAAAACTCCTCCAACTTCTCTGTTTCTTAACTGAGTAAATATCCTCTATATATTCATGCAGAGAAATAAGAACAAATAATCATCTAGATACCTCCCTTAGCTACAACTCTAAGAAAGTTGTACTCCTCTGGTGGGCAAGAATTAGAATAAAAACTCTTTGCCCTGTGTAGGTGAATTCAGCAGACACATTTGTGAATTTCTCCTATTTATGTATTTCTTTTTTTTTTATTATCTGAACTTAGGGGTTAGTAGCATTTCATACAAACCGTTTCCAATCTGCAAAAAATATCAAGCCCGTTTTCTAGGAAAGATATTAGAAATAAAATTGTTCTGCTGAACTTTTTATCTACATGTAGGTGTAGTATCAAAAGAGTTAAATCCCCTGGTGACCAGGGCCCAGTTGTTCAAAGCTAACAACATCGTTAGTTAACGATTCGTTAAAATTTACATTGAGTGATACGCAAATATGCTGAAATTTTTTGCTGAAAAAATGTGAGTAGCTTTTGCAGTGCAAAAGATACTCACATTTTTTCAGCAAAAAATATCAGAATATTGTGTATTGAATCCACTAAAACAGTAAACGAAATAACCCTAAACAAGCTCGCTAAGCTAATGATGCTTTGAACAACCGGGCCTAGTTCTTTTTTAAAGTGCTTTTTTTCAACAAAAAGATATTGATATTTTTCTGATTTCACATGATACTCCCACTTATCTTGTGTTACGAAAGAGGATCCTGCTAATGATAAATCCATATTACAGGGGCAGGTCAGGTGATACATACATGCCATTAGCTGTTGACAGAAATCTGTGAGATTTTGCAAATTTTTAGGGGCGATTTGATGAAATTCTGTGAGATTTTTATGAAAATCACTTTCAAGCTTACATAAGTAAGGTAAAAGCCATTATTTTAATGAATTAAGCTTGGGATAGCCATGCTAATGTGCGATTTATTTCCAGTTCTTCAAAAAATAACTTATTAAATGGTATGAAAATTCTGTGAGATTTGAAAATCTTATGGAAAACGGGGTCCAGAAGGGCCAAAATTCTGTGAGATTTTGTCTCACAGTGTGAGGTATGGCATGTATGGTGATAATTTTATTTTTGTTTCAAAACAAAACTTGTGGGTGCTAGAGTGTTTATTTTAATCCTTAAATTAACATGCAAAATTGTAGCAGACAACATTCTGACCTTTAAATAATAGTAAGGCAGATTAGTGTGATGCAGACATGGCATGCAGGTGCCAGAGAAACGCAAAAGCTCTTCCTAAACTGTTTTTTTTAAAACAGAAGAGATAATCAACTACATGTGTATACATACATGTAAGAACCATATCTGTTTGTATTTTAATTCAACATGCAAAAGATTAATCAATCTGCCACTCCTTTTCACCCCCAAACAGTTTCAAGGAATCAAAATCATAATTCGGTCCCATGTGGAAATACCAATAATAAACCACTGCTATTCCTTTCTAACCTTAGCATGATGGGTGATAATTTCAGCAGACAACATCTTGAAAAAAAAAATTTTTTCTATTTTTCCGAGAAAATAGGCTTCAATTTACAGGAAATGTCAAATCTATTTTCTCGGAAAAATAAGAAAAATATCATTAACTTGTCATCTGCTGACTTTGCCTACAAAGCAGTAAATGTTAACCCTTGTCCTGCTGAGCCCCGATATACCCTGCCTTTGCAAACAGTGTGGATCCAGATCAGTTGGCTCTGAAGAAGCCAACTGATCTGGATCTGCACCAGGGCTCGGGAAAACCGGAAAAATAGCCGGTCTGGACCGATTTCAAACACCCCAAAACGCTAATAAATCGGTCCAACAGGTTTGTGCCTTGAACCCCATTTTTCCCAAACCAACCAATTTTCACAAATCAATGATGTCTAAAAAATCACAAACGGTCAAGTCTTTCCAAACTGACAACGTCCGCGCACCTTTTAAATGCGATATTATGGTAGTTAAACGGTCATTTGACATGTATATTGGAGAGGCAACCTACCCGCAGCACAAATTAATTACATCATTATCCAAATATTGTCAAAAAATCAACACTTCACTGACCTTTGTGCGGTAAACAAGCGATTAACACGAATCATCAGTAACGGTAGTCTGATAATTAATCCGTATGTGAGACACGTGTGAATACTGAGACTGCAAAACATCCAGGTGCAGTCGGCGTGTCCAAAAGATCAAAGGTCGCTTTACTGAGAGTGATAAAATGCACCGCTTGAACGCACCCGTTTTCTTCCTCTTCTTTTTTGTTTTGATCAACACGGTTTGTCGGTCCCAGATTCGATAAATGAATTCCCAAACCGTGTACGTCCTGATCAGATGTCGCATACAACGGCGTCTGATCTGGGTATTATTGATTGCTTCTTTTTTTTTTTTTTTTTTTTTTGTTGTTGTTGATTGCCGTAACACGCGAGTATAATTCAAGATAGATTTCACTGTAAAAATAAGTAATGCACCACTTGCGCTTGACAAGATTGGTCAGTGCTTAAAATTTAAGCAGTCTGATCAAATCTTGAAACACTGAAAACTGCAAAACCGCCCGTGGCGCAGGCCTTTTTTATTAGACCTAATTAGGTCCATGAAAGTCGTTTCGTTCCGTCTCTCCTGTTTCCCCCCGTCTTCGCGCTTATACAAGACGGGAATCAGTTGTTTATAAATAGTTTAGGAAAACCCTGCGGAGGTGGAAATAACAACAAAACCGTTTTTTCTCTTTTTTTTTTTTGTCTTTTTTTTTTTTCTTTCTTTTTACATACCTGACTGTATTTATTGATGACGCCAGCTTTGATCATGCTCGTTGTACCCGGACTTCCGTCATATAACGGAGTTGAGGTGTATTATTTAAAAGGAGTTATAGGACTGCCAATTGTCATTAGTTTTCGTTACAGGTGATATACACATATTTTTTTTTTTGGAAATAGGCTTATTTATGACGTCATCGTCATCGGCTGGACCGATTCAGATTTCAAAATTTCCAGAGCCCTGATCTGCACTGTTTGCCATTAAGTATGTGAATTTATATCAATAATCTGCATCAAGTAATCTGGCTGAAAATTAGAAACAGGTGTGGCATCTTAATTTATTCAGCAAGACAAGGGTTAATGCAGCCAGAGCCACAGGGTATTGTTACGAGCCAGGCGTAACGAGAAAGAAATGAAAGTGAAACCAGCAACAAGTTTTAAATTATTAACAATATTTATTCCACAAAAAAATGAGACAAGATTCAAAACAAAAGAATGTAAGTAGACAGTACCTTTCAAGTTTATGTCACAAAGTCCCTCTGAAATAATCCATGAGAATTTATAAAACAAATCCTTTTAATATCAGTTTCTGATCCAACAATTTAATGTTCCTGAATTCAGAATTTAAGTCCAGAATGAATAAAATAGTAAAGTAATCCAGTATAGAATAATTTCCAGTGAAAGTATACAAAGATGCCCAGATGAAAATCTGTTCTCCTTATATAATATCAAAGAAGGTTCTAGAAAAAGAATTTACTACAAGCATCTCTTACTTTCCAGTTCCAATCAAGAAACTTCTAAATCTTCCATGACATGCCAAAAATAACTCAGTCCAGAATCAAGGACGTAAACATCATGTTATTGTAAATATTTTGTTCTAGAAAGTTATTTTTGGAAACATAGTAAATAAAGCTATTTATGGAAACATAGTAAACATGTTGTTTAAAACAATTGAACACCCTGTTATATAACAGTATCCTTATCAGTATTTTTGTCTTATTTCTCCATGAAAACATATGTTGGAGGTACTCATCAGAAGTGCCCTGGCAAGGCACTTCTAATGAGTGTACACAAAGTTTTTGTGGAGCAACATGAAAATTATGAACACTTTTCGAATGAAATAAAAACATAAACCGATAAAACTCCGCCATTATTGTGTCACAAGCAGGTAACTCTGTGCAATGCTTGTACCAAGTTTGGTTAAAACCCCTTTACATTTACTCAGGTTATCACCCTGAAACAAAAATATGGGTGTGTCTCGGGCAGATAACTGCATCACAATTAGACGAAATTTGCCCATTAGCAATTCCAAACCAGATCTCCACAATATCAATGCACACTCCATTGATGTTTACTCAGTTATCATCCGGAAACAAAATACAGGTAGATGGATGGACAGACAGACAGACACGTGAACATCCAACGTGAAACCAATACCCCATCACTATCGTGTGGCGGGAATATAAAAAGTACCTCATCTAGAGATATGCAGTGAGCATACATGCAGTTTGGTCAAAATCTTTCCGAGACACTTCTAATGAGTACCAAAAACACACATTTTTGTGCAGCTATCAGAAAATTATGAATAGTTTTCAAATGAAAAAACAAAAAACTGTCATATCTATAGACTGGCTCCAGTCTCCAGTGACTAAATTTTTTTCTTATTATCTGTTTCATAATCCACTAAAATAAAACCAAAGTAATGTCAAGACTTTAAAGGCTGGTCACTTGTGACCAGCCTTTATAGACATGATATTTTTTTTCGGGGGGGGGGGGAGGGGGGGGGGAGGGGGGGGTGTGGGGGGGTTATTTTACAGGAAAATGAGAAAAATATTTGGTCACTGGAGACTGGAGCCAGTCTACCATATCTAGAGATGAGCATGTATGCACTTTGGTCAAAGGTAATTAACTCTTTAGCACTAGTCCAGCAGTAAAGCTCCCTGTCAGACTGTTCTTTTGTGCAGGCTAGCCTGGCATTTCTTATTCTCAAGGAAAAACAATGCTGCTTTTCAACACTCAAGATATGTCTTAATATGTTATTTAGTGTTTTTACATCTTCATCAAAACACACCTTGTGTGTCCTCATCAGAATTGCCTCACTGAGGCAATTCTGATGAGTAACCACAAGATATGTGCTTGTAGAAGAAACCAATAATCAACATGTTTACGCCAATATTCTGGTTTGACTAGAACTAATTTTCCTAACAATATGCCTCAATTTAATTTGCTGCCAGTTCTGCTTTAACCTTTATCACTCTCTTGGCTAATTCAGCAAACAACAAAATGGTAATTTTCTTCTTTTTCCCAGAAAACAGGATGAGATATTTCATGTAAATTGTCTCCACTGCATGAAATGTCAAATCCTGTTTTCTGGGAAAAATAAGAAAAAATATTTCAATATGTTGTCTGCTGAAAATTTTAACAAGAGTGCTTAGTGTTAAGGTTACATAGCTTTGGATAAGAAAGCTAACCCGAAAAAAAAAAAAAAGTCTCATTTCTTAAAAAAGAAAAAAAAAACATCTCTAGTAGTACTCGCTTGATGATGCAATTCCTGTGAGTACCCACAATATATGTTTTCATGGAGAAATAAGAAAAAAATACCGGTATTTGAATGGAAAACTAAGCCTCTTATCTAAAGCTGTGTGGGTTAGGCCAGTAATAAACAACATCCTACAGAGGACGAGTTAAGGATAATCTGATGATAATTCTGGGATTTTCTTACTTCTTCATGAAAAACGTGTTGTGGGTACTTGTTAGAAGCGCCTCAATGAGGCGCTTCTAACAAGTACCCACAGAATATGTTTTTGTGGAGAACTGGTAAAATTAATCATCCAATACTCCTCTTAAACTACTCATCTGATCCTCATAAGTACAAGCTAGCAGCTGTAAAAGCTGGTTGAGAAATAATTATTGCTTGGCACAAAATGGAGAAAACAATCTAAAATTGTCTTCACTACAGTTCAATATTTTCACACAGCTTGGGAGCAGTTGTAGTATAAATAAAAGCTCTAGCAGTTCCAGGTTCAAATCCCAGAGGGAGCAGAATTCTTCCCATAACTGAAATACAGGGTAAATGTCCTAAAATTTCGAACACTTTATTCCATACTTTTTCTGCCTTAATTCTTCGTATGACTTCCGAGTTTGATTTGGGATTTTACGGCACAGGCAATCCACTGGAGTCATGTAGAGCATGGTCAGTTAACCTACTCATATTGTTCTTGGGCAGGTTAGGTCCTCTAAGCCATTCACCAGTATTTGTGTACATACTTTTGTAAGAAACTGACAAATGCCCTCCTTGAATCAGCAGAAGGAGGAGAATTTTCCCACACACCCACACCCCTGGTGGGGGGCACATAAAGTACCTTATCTCGAGCTATGAATAAGTAAAATTTCATACCTGCTTGTCCAAGTTGGCGATAGAACCTGTATTCAAGGTGCAGCTGTGGAGCACGTGACTTCATTGGTTCCTGAAAATAAAACATTCTTTTAGCTGTCATAAGCTACAATAGCTTCAGAAAAATCCACTGTTTTGCCTTACTCCTATACAATGTCTGAGTGACCCAATTTGACCTTGATTAAAAATAGGGCCAAGGTCATTGATTGTGTTGGGGTTTAACGACACGTCAACCCTTGAGGGTCATTTTGTGTCGTCTCCCAGAGAAAGGGAGAAAAGAGATAGAAGAGAGAGTAGAGGAGATGAAAGAGAGGGACAGGGAAGAAAGAGGAACAGGAATGAAAGTGAAGAAACAGAAGAAATAAAAACATTCCCCCTCTACCCTTACCCACTACAAGGATAGCAGGCCTTGCCCAACTGTAAGCCAATATCAGTTGGACGCCCCGGTGATGTAAGATACACAGCACCTTCGCACCACCCGACCACTCAAAGGGCCAAGGTCAACCAAGAGTCATCATTTGGACAAACTTGGTAGGTCCTGAGTCCACAGAGCTAAAAATCAAGTTTCAAGGTCATCAGCATTTCAGTCCTGAGAAGATTTTCAAAGGGTTTTTAGCATAAATGGACATGTGGCCATCTTGGTTATGTGACCAAGATCCCATGCACAAACGTTCATTCCCCCATCCCATAGATGCTCCACATGTAATTTGGTTTCAATCAGTCCAGCAATTTTAGAGAAGTAAAAAAAAGAGGCCCATGGGCCACAATCCGCTAACCTGATAAAAACAGCTATTGCATATCTGCAAATACATGTACCATGCCACAGCAACTAGGACACAAATTTGACCATACCGTAAAAAGGTCAAAGGTCATCCCAGTATCATCATTTGACCAAACTTAGTAGACTTAGAGTCCCCGATGCTGTAAACCAAAATTCCGCCTGTTCTTTTTTTATTTGGAGAAGAAGTGTTTTTACCATATATAAGCATGGCAGCCATCTTGTTCAGTGGTGCGGAACCATTTGACCAAACTGTCAATACCCTTTCGACAGAATGCCTCATGTGAAATCTGGTGAAAATTGCTCATGCATTTTCAGAGAAGATGACGTTTAAAAATTACAAAATTCTGTACAAGTATATATAGCCCAGGGGCAAGGGCAGATAACTCTCCAGGGGACAAAATTTTGATTGTAACTAAAACGTTTGGCTCTGCTAAGCAAAGAATTCTGGTTTTAAAACTCTGTACATCTATGTTAAGCCCTTTCATATGAAAAGACAGTGGAACCTCCACTAATGGTCACCTCCAATATTGGAGTGGCAAATGAGCGCTCACCTACCAATAATTTTAACACCCACCACTCCCAAATCAACCAGAAGACTTCTTAAGGAGGCGTAGTAAAAGATTGTTCTGGGATAATAATTTTCTCAGTTCTCCATAAAAGCACAGTTGTGGGTACTCATTAGACGGATCTCAGCGAGGTGCTTCTAATGAGTAATCACATGACACATTTTCATGGAGAATGAAAAAAATCACAAGAATACAAAAAAATATCCAAGAATTATCACCATATATGCCTCCGTAACAAGTAGGGATATGCAGTAAAGCTGATGCACCGGTAAACCGTGGTATTTTCATCCGCCAGTGCGTACCACGGTATGTTTTTGCCGTACCAATACTTTCGTTAAGTTCCTGATTTTATCGGAAAATTTATAAAAGCCAATACTTGTTTTTTACCAATTTCTTGATCTATTAATACAGGTAATTCCCATTTATCATTGGTGATTATTTTAGATCCTTTCTTTGTGAAATTCAGATCCGTGACATATTTACAGAATTTCTTTGTGAAATTCTATAGCTGATTGGTCCAGCAATGTTGGGATTTCGCCGCTAAATTTAGTCTGAATGCAAGGCAAAGGCAAAATGGATGATTTCAAGGTGTTCTCTTACAAACGTGTGAAAGCATAGGGACACGGGTCAATGATTTTTTTTTTTTTTTTTTTATTAAAACAGAAATTTACAAAATAGTACCTTCAGGGTAGTTGTATGATTGAACAGAGTGGAAAGTATTGTCGACACCGAATAGTACCCTGACCTACTTTGCATGCCGAATTCTCTAACAAGATCAAACGTATCATTTCAAGACACTTATCCACGTCTATTCCCTATACACCCTGGTTTTTCTACGTGACACGCAAAATCCCCAGAATTGCTTAGAAATATATATATCTGAGATGTTTTCGACAATTACATTGTCCAGCAAGCCCACACAAGTAAATTTGCATTCCAAAAGTGGGTATTTTCCAGTGCCCGAGGGACTGATTTGATTTGTCAATGTTTTTATTTATATCATCCAATCAAAAATACCTCTGGCACTGGGAAACACCCACTTCCGATTGCAAATTAAATTGTGGGCGGAGCGTAAGTGCAGGCTTGCTGGAACGGGAGAAATGAACTAAGTATTGTTGAAAAACATTTTGATTATATATATTTCTAAGCGATTCCGGGGATTTTGTATGTCACATACATGTAGTAAAACTAGGGTGCCTAGCGAATAGAATGGGAATAAGTATTTTGAAATGATACGTTTAATCTTCTTAGAATTTGGCGCGCAAAGTAGGTCAGTCGATGTTACACACTGAATGTACTATTTTGTATATTTCTGTTTTAATAAAAAAAAACAAAAAAACATCCATGACCCATGTCCCTATGGGCGAAAGCTGATATTTTTTGGCGTCATTTTGGACTCAAAAAGGGGAAATCAGACTGTTATCGAGGAGGGGGGTCGCTGTTTGCAGATAGTGAGAAGTTGCAGTTATATTTCCAGAAGGCATTTCTTATAAAACTGAACTAATATTGAGCATATGTAAGTACAAACACTTGGATTTTGAAACCTGCGTTATACCGCGGTACATGGGTGTGTACCGTGTAATACCGTGGTACCGTTTCCAAAGGCGGTACCCAGCCCTAATAACAAGCCAGCTGCCTTAACATTTATATGGGCAGAGAAGGCTCAGGCCTTCCCCTTTAATTTGTAGAATCTACACTATCTAAAAACGTTTTAAGTGAACAGCCAAAGACCTGATCAGTCTGGACAGTGTGGATCCTACTGATATTATAAACTTTAAAAAGCACCAATATTTTTCTTACTTCTCCAAAAGACCACTCTGTTGGTACTCCTTAGAACTGCCAATATCAGTTGAATGCCCCAGTCCAATATCAGTTGAATGCCCCAGTGGCGTAAGATGCACGACACCTTTGCCTCACCCAACCACCCCGCTCACAGACTTAGAAATTTTATCTTTAAGTTTCACCTCAAAGTTCTTAAGATCTTGTATTTTCTCAGATAGTTTTCAAATCATACTATTCATTTAGTTTATATTTGGTATACAGATAGCTATGGAAGATGTTCTTCATCCAAAATTATACCCAGTACAATGTCTCAACCCGCATCAGTGTTGCTCAAAAACAGTAAACTTTATCTGATCCATTTCAAAAAGACTTTTATCCTGTATAGGATCATTTGGCAAACTGGGCCCAGTTGTTCAAAGCATCGTTAGCTTAACGAGCCCGTTAAGGGTCATTTCGTTAACTGTTTTAGCGGATTCAATATACAATATTCTGATATTTTTTGCTGAAAAAATGTGAGTAGCTGCAAAAGCTACTCACATTTTTTCAGCAAAAAATTTCAGAATATTTGCGTATCACTCGATATAAATTTTAACGAATCGTTAACTTATTGTGTTGGGGTTTAACGACACGTCAACCCTTGTGGGTCATTTTGTGTCGTCTCCCAGAGAAAGGGAGAAAAGAGATAGCAGAGATAGTAGAAGAGATGAAAGAGAGGAACAGGGAAGAAAGAGGAACAGGAATGAAAGGGAAGAAACAGAAGAAATAAAAACATTCCCCCTCTACCTTTACCTACTTCAACGATAGCAGGCCTTGCCCAACTAAGCCAATATCAGTTGGACGCCCTGGTGACACAAGATACATGACACCTTCGCACCACCCGACCACCCCCCGAATCGTTAACTAACGACGTAGTTAGATTTGAACAACCGGGCCCTGCTCCTTTAGTGTGTAAACAGGTTAAATTACATTGAGAATACACATGCTCCAGTGTGTACTGATTTTTGACCGGGTCACTTAAAATTAAACATGCTCAAATAAGATGCCAAAATAACAGTTTTTTCTTGTTAAAAGGCTCAGAAATGAACTGAAATCTAAGTTAGGTGGGATTTACTTGACAAACTAGACAAAGTGCCCAGTGGGGGCATGTATACCCCTGACAAGTGCTGCCACCTCTTTTTAAAAAGCGCAATGTATGTAGCTTTGATTCTGGAGATGGCAAAAGGTAAGGCACAGGTGCAGGGATCATGCTAAATAAAACTTTAGACCTATAGCTATCACCATAACAAATACCTGTGAAATCAATCAGAGTCTTTATAATTTAAGCAAATACTTTGACATTTGTATGAAAAATTGAAGTGTGACCTTGACCTCAAAGCCATGCCCAAGCTTGAGGATGGCGCTGAGAAAAACTTTCGACCTATGTATACCATCATGCCAAATATTTATGAAATCAATCAAAGGGGCTCAATAATGATGATATACAGAACAGGCAGCGCGACCTTACTACGTGTCGCGATATCAAGCGTGGAAACACGCAAGTCACGTGACTTTTTATGGTGGAAGTTGCGCGGGATTAGCGAGGAAGTAAAGCGAGTTCAACGTGTAGCGTGGAAGACAAGCGTGGAAATTCTCGCTACAAGCGTGTGATCGAGCGTGTAACGGATTATAGGCGTGGAAACCCGGGCGTGGAAAAGATTAGTGCACGCTCAACTTTACCGTTACCTGTAAAAACAAAATCTACTGTCCATGCACTACTCTGATTGCAGTACATGTACGTCTTTTAAAGTGTGAAAAGATAAAAATCCTCTAATGCGTTCTGATTGTTTTCATTTCTTTCCAGAGTCATGAACCGTGACACAGGCCACACATTAATTATTGATTATTATTGAATAGAACGTGCAAATATCAAAGCTTGCTCTTTGAATTTCGATTAGAAAAATCATGCAAAAGTTATCAAGGTAGCATGGGCCTCGACAAAGCTCCATACGAAAAAGTACCGGATTCTTTGGCTTAGTCTAGTCCGGCCACAAAAGTGGGACTCAGGCATGGTCGTTTTTACAAACACACAAACGTCACAAAGAGAATCAAACATCTGCCCCCAGTCGACGAATTACGAATTACGTATTTTATATTTGGTATTCCTGTAACTGCTTTTTCCCATGCAACAACCGCACGCGCTCAGTATAAATGACGTACTGTGGTAAAAGACCAGGAAATTCTCACTTACGTGCAGCAACCGCACGTGTCAATATGAATTTACTTAAAGGGGTGCTTCTGCTATCAAAGAGACATTGAATCAACAAGACAGGATTTGTGAAAAGGGTGTCTGTCACACAAAAACACACTTTACGCGCACAAGGGGCAATAGAGGCTAATGACAATTAAAACGAGTGAGTTTTTTACGTCCTACTAACAGCTAGGACATACGGAGATATGGACCTTGGTTTAAAGTCCAATATGAAAGGCTTGAGAAGCCTGGGATCGAACTCATGACCCCAGTTGACAAGACGAGAAGCTTTACCACTGCACCACCGAGGCACCATTTCCCAATATTTCATACTGTTAAATATCTAATAAAAGGGCTGCAGACATTTCCCCATGCCCCGCCACTGCACTTACATCAAGCAAGTACCATGACTCTGTTAATAAACTAATAAGTTTCAAGAAAATATCTCAAATAGTTTTCAAGTTACAGAGCGGACAGAAAAAAAAAAAAAAAAAAAAATCAGAAATCACTAAAATATTTTCAGTGTTCAAAGGGCCGTAACTCCAAAAGTAAGGTATATGAAAGAAAAGAAGGGCAGTTATCAGTTTCTGCTGAAATGAGCTTATGAATAAGCCCAACCCGGAAAAGTGTGCGTGCTCGACAAGACCGAAATAGTGTAGACTGGGCCGTTTAACTCCAGTTCAAATCAAAATTACGTCGGTATAAAGTTCTCATGTCTGAAGTATGATTTACAACGTACGTACAATGAACCGGACAACAAAACGTACAATAGTACAATGTACGTGCGACCAGCAAAGACTCAGGTCAGTCTGTGCATCAACCCACTATATAAAGCAAGCTTCTTGAATAGCCCGGATTCCGAAGAAGGTGCATATTGTACAATCAGCGAAGGGTCTGATCGGAATGTGCTGTTGCAGTCGCACTGTTTATCCCGCTTTGGACAGCCCAGCTATCGAAGGTAAATACGATCAGCGAATGCTTTTATCAGAATGTGCAGCTGCGCAGATTGACCCGAGTCTTCGCTCGTCGCACAAGACATTTTGTTAAACCCAGAGATTGCAGGAGGTACATACGATTAGCGAAGGCTCTGATCAGAGTACTGATGTGCAGGCTCAGAGTGTGCGGGCTGATCCGTCTCTTCGTACATGACATCGTAGGTTTCGCCATGCACAGACCCATGCGCGATTTGTTTGTGCAAACCATAACGCCTAACACTCTGGCTAAAATTTTCAACAGACGACATTTTGAAATATTTTTCTCATTCTTCCAAGAAAACAAGATTTGCATTTCATTCAAATTGTCTCCATTGCATGAATGTCAAATCCTGTTTTCTTGGTAATAAAAAAAAATATTTTTTTTTTTTTTTGTCGTCTGCTGAATTAGCCCAGATAGTGGTAATTCGATACCCGCGAGCACCAAGTGTTGTGTCTTTGAGCAAGACACTTTGTCCTCGTAACTTAGTATTGGTTTCTAACCAGGAAGACTCTGCTTAGAATGTCTGCGAGGGCATATGATAATATTATGGACAAATGTCATTTAGAAGATTCTTTCCCGCCGATGCTAGGCTTATACATGCGTCTCTTTTACTGGTTTAATAAATTACGGTCTTGGTTTTGCATAAATTTTGAAGACACAAAAACAGAACACTTTACATGGAAACGAAAGTTTTGAAGATTGCTCTATTAACCAGTAAAGATAATGCTATTAATGTATATACTGTAAGAGAATAACATAACATAATATTCATTTGTACCCTGATAAATGCGGGGTAACGTCCTCACACTGCAGGTGTTTACTCTTTTAAGGGAGCTAACTGCAACTGACTATCAAAAGGGAGTTAACTGCAATTGCTTTAACGAGTCGGGCCCATGCGAAATGGGATTGGGAACAACATTTTTTATGAATCGCGCCTGTAAATTGTATATGCTTATACAATAAGCGGTTAACCAGTACACCGAACCCCCTTCTGCCAGAAACTTGTAACTGCCAATCTTGAAGCAGTGGAAGGAGCGAATGACCGTAGCAAATACATGTGTTTCATGATAAGTGGGGATCGAATCGCGTTCGATTCCCGCCGGTGCGATACCATTTTTCCAATAAAGTCAGTGCAAACAACTTCTAGATCGAAAGGAGACCCGTCATATTTGCATGAGGGTAAAAAGAAAGAGCTTTCCAGAGAGAGAGAGAGAGAGAGAGAGAGAGAGAGAGTTTGCAAAACTTGTAAGCTTCTGGCTCGTCCATTTTAGATACATCCGGCTATGAGATTTAGATATTCCTAGAGAAAAACGGCAAACAGTAAATACCCTGACCAGACGCCGCGTTCTATCATCTCAATATGACTTAAACATTTTTTTTTTGTTGAAAGAGACATAAGACACCAAGTCACCGTCATCATTAAGTGGTGATTTGAATGGGCAGTCCTAACCCATGTCCAATCATCAACCGTCCAGGCCTCGATCCGAGCAGTGTAGATACATTCCAGCGTGTCCGTTTCTGTCTCCCTTGTCAATTGAAATGTATCGCTACTTTTACCCTCGAAGCGCTTAGCATATTAGTAGACGCCATTTTTTTTTTTTTTTTTTGTAAATTAAGCATGACGTTACATGTGACTAGTTACTAGTTTGCTTAGGATTTACACCCCACTGAATGTTTGCGACGTCGTCGGTCACTAGCCTGCCCTCTCTGAATATTCTGCTTCTATTTACCACTAAATACTCATTGTCCTAAAAAAACTGAACAAGGTAACTAGTCCTGACTCTCTGGTTAGCGCTCTGCTTGACATTTTATTTGCTATTTACTTAGACGTTAGACACTGACGAAAAAAAAAAATCCTCGTTTCTTTCTGAATAGTGTGATCACAGTATAAAGCACAAGAACTTAATAACAATTAAGGCAAACAATGATACAAGAATATTATCGTTATTACAAATAGAAATCATGTACTACCGTACACGTGAAAACACATTGGGATCAGAAGAACGGATGCGGCACTGATCTAAAATAAAATGCAGACAGGTTGCAATGGGTTGTAGAGTGTAGCGTGAAGCGATCTTACCTGTAGCGCATGGCGATCGTGGAACTATCGAGTGACACGCAAATTTCACGTTCCGCGTTGCGGTCGGGTTTGTTGCGTGTGATATGCGCGAAATTATCGTGGAGAGAGCGTGGAAAGAACGTGGAAAGAGCGCGGAACTTGCGAGGAAATTAATCCTTTCCTCGTTCGCTAGTGAAAACGACACGTAGTAAGGTTGCGTTGACTGTACTGTAGCTATGTAAACTTTAATGCAAAAAGTTTGACTTTTATATAAAATTCTAAGTCTGTGACCTTGACCTCAAGGTTTCAACCCAAATTTCTCTGAGTAAAACTTTAAACCTATATCTACCATCATGCAAAATATAAATGAATTTTATCAATAGGTCTTCATGATACAGCTATCTAAACCTAAATGCAAACATTTTGACTTTTATCTGAAAATTCTTAGTCTGTGACCTTCATGCCGGGATGGGGATCTGGCTGAGTAAAACTCTAGACCTATATCTTTCATCATGCCAAATATACATGAAATTCATTAAAGGGTCTTGATAATTTAGCTATATAAACTTAAGTGCAAACATTTTGACTTTTATATAAAAATTCTAAGTCTGTTACCTTGACCTCAAGGTCAGGCCCCGGGGTGGGGATGGCACTGAGGAAAACCTTTGACCTATATCTACCATCATGCCAAATATACATGAAATTCATCAAACGGTCTTTATAATTATAAAGGTCTTAAAAACTTCAACTCAAAAAATTTGAATCTGGTAAAATTTTGACTTTTATATAAAAATTGTAAGTCCGTGACCTTGACCTCAGGATGGCATGTCGGCCATGGCCGGGGGTATTAGTTAGCATATGCTCGCTTCATGGTCTAGTTTACTCGGCTACTTTTCAAATCATACTAGTTATATTTGGTATACAAATAGCAGCTATGGAAGATGTTCATCGAAAATTATATCCAGTACCATGTCTTCCTCCCTCCCTCCAACCACCCCACCCCCCACACACACACATGCACACACACAACACTAACTATGATCAGGATTTTAAGGTTATAATTTTTTACTTCATTGATAAGCGCAAGTTCAGGCGAGCTATCCTGTCTGGCGACAGGTCTTGTTTTTTTGTTTTTTTTTAGCCCAGCCATATGAAAGTGTTGGAAGAGCAACTGAACTACCACTAGTATTGCATCAACATCCTTATATGTTAAGAATTTATGAGGCCACAATACAACTAGTCATACTTGTCAAGTGTACAAAATTTCAAGATTGTAGGTAGAGTGGTTCTTGAGAAATCTTTGACAGAAAATAAATGTTTACTCACACACAAACAGCCAGAACAACAAAGGGAAATAACTCTAAGGGACCTGGCCCCACAACCCCTATTTTCTTTCCCACAATACAACTAGTCATTCTTGTCATGTGTACTAAATCAAGATTCTAGGTATAGTAGTTCTTGAGAAATCTCTGACACAAAATAAATGTTTACTCACACACAAATAGCCAGAACAACAAAGGGAAATAACTCTAAGGGACCTGGCCCCACAGCCCCTATTTTCTTTCCCACAATACAACTAGTCATACTTGTCATGTATACTAAATCAAGATTCTTGGTATAGTAGTTCTTGAGAAATCTTTGACACAAAATAAATGTTTACTCACACACAAACAGCCAGAACAACAAAGGGAAATAATTCTAAGGGACATGGCCCCACAGCCCCTTTTTTCTTTACCACAATACAACTAGTCATATTTGTCATGTATACTAAATTTCAAGATTCTAGGTAGAGTAGATCTTGAGAAATCTTTGACAGAAAATAAATGTTTACTCACACACAAATAGCCAGAATAACAAAGGGAAATAACTCTAAGGGACCTGGTGCCACAGCCCCTATTTTCTTTCCCACAATACAACTAGTCATACTTGTCATGTGAACAAAATTTCATGATTCTATGCATGGTAGTTCTTGAGAAATATTTGACACAAAATAAAAATATATATTAACTCACAGACAGACTGACAAACAGACAGATGGACAGACAGAAAAGACAAAAATTATATACCCCCTTAGCATACTTCTAAACCGGGGGTATAATAAAAGATCTTAAGAACTTTGAGGTAAAACTCTAACATAAAATTTCTAAGTCTGTGACCTTCACCTATAGGTTATAGGGCAAGGACATTGCTGAATAAAATTTTGGAGCAATACCTATAATCATGCCAAATACCTCCATGCAAGGATTTAGAAATTAAGAGATCTTAAAAACTTAGACGCAAAACTTTTACATAAATTTCTAAGTCTGTGACCTTGACCTCTAGGCCATAAGCAGGGGTGGGAATGGTGCTGAATAAAATTTTGGATCAATATCTATAACCATGACTCCATGCAAGGATTCAGAAATTAAGAGACCTTAAAAACTTTGATGCAAAACTTTAACATAAATTTACTAAGTCTGAGTCCTTGAACTCTAGGTCATACCAGGGGTGGGAATGGGGCCGAGTAAAATTTTGGATCAGTATCTATAACCATGCCAAATATAAAGTAACTCCATGCAAGGATTTAGAAATTAAGAGATCTTAAAAACTTTGATGCAAAACTTCAACAAAAAATTTCTACGTCCGTGACCTTGACCTCCAGGTCATAAGCAGGGGCTGGAATACTGCCAAATAAAATTTTGGATCAGTATCTATTTTCATGCCAAATATAAAGTAAATCCATATAGGATATAGAAATTAAGAGATCTTAAAAACTTTAACACAAAACTTTAACATAAATTTCTAAGTCTGTGACCTTGGCCTTTAGGTCATAAGCAGGGGTGGGGGTAGTGCCAAATAACATTTTGGACCAATATCTATTATCATACCACATATACAGTAAATCCATGCAAGGATTTAGAAATTAAGAGATCTTAAAAGACTTTAATGCAAAACTTTAACATAAAATTTCTAAGTCTGCGACCTTGATTGATTGATTGTGTTGGGGTTTAACGACACGTCAACCCTTGTGGGTCATTTTGTGTCGTCTCCCAGAGAAAGGGAGAAGAGTGATAGAAGAGATAGTCGAAGAGATGAAAGAGAGGAACAGGGAAGAAAGAGGAACAGGAATGAAAGTGAAGAAACAGAAGAAATAAAAACATTCCCCCTCTACCCTAACCTGCTACAAGGATAGCAGGCCTTGCCCAACTGTAAGCCAATATCAGTTGGACGCCCCGGTGACATAAGATACACGACACCTTCGCACCACCCGACCACCCCCATCTGCGACCTTGACCTAGAGGTCACGAGCAGGGGTGTGGATAGGGCTCAATAAAATTTTGGACCAACATCTATAATTATACTAACTATAAACTAAATCCATATGAGGATTTAGAAAATATGAGGTCTTTAAAAACTCTGACGTAAAACTTTAAATTTTTTGTTAACGCCGCCGCCACCAACGCCAATGCCGACTCCAACTCCGGGGTAGTGCAATAGCTCTTCCTGTACTTTCGTACAGGCTAGCTAAAAAAGAGAGAGAAATTTCGTACTTACCAGTTTTATTGCAACATGCTCATTGTTGTACAGGTTCTTGCCTGCAAAAAAAAAAAATAATATATGTATATATTTTAAACATATACATGTTTAATAAACCAAAACCTCTTTATAACACTACTGCTGGGATCCAAAGTAATAATTGTGCCAACCAAACAACCTTGTTGTTGATTCAAACAAAAACGTACAGATTCTGATTATATACAAAAATGACCATCAACGGTCATTTTTCTATATAATCTATACCTTTTTGTTTGGATACAACAAAATGTACAACTTATATTATAGAGAAATTAAAATGTGTCCGAAATACACAGATGCCCCTGCCTTGGGTACATCCATAAAACATAAGAGATGTCCTCATACAAAATTTCAAGCCACTACAATGTTAGGAACCCTGAAATCTTCTTAAAAAACCTTAACCCAAGGCTAACAGGATCACATATGTACATATATGTAATTAGCCTGGCTAAGTCAGAAGTTAGTGGACTGTGATGTATGGGTCATTGTGACCTGATTCTTGTACATTCCTGTTGTATTCACAGAAATAAATCCTCATACCAAATGTCAAATTGCTACAATAATAGGCACCCTGAAATCTACCTCTTACAAAAATCTTAACCTTGTAAAATTAGCCTAAGTCCAAAATAAGTGGACCATGACGTATGGGTCTTTGTGACCTGATTTTTGTATATTCCTATTGAATTCAAAGACATAAATCCTCATACCAAATTTCAAGTTGCTACAATGACAGGATGACAGGAACCCTGAAATCTACCTCTTACAAAATATATATATACATGTAACTCTATATAAGCTGGTTCATTACATGCATGTTATGGTCAAGAGGTGGGTCCCATATATCTGTAAACCACTATACATGTATAAGCTGGTTCATTACATGCATGTTATGGTCAAGAGGTGGGTCCCATATATCTGTAAACCACTATACATGTATAAGCTGGTTCATTACATGCATGTTATAGTCAAGAGGTGGGTCCCATAAGTGTTTTACTATAACTACCACTGTCTAACAAGTCTTATTTGAATTCAAGTACATGTATAACATCTCTACAACAGCTTTCCTTGGCAAGACAGTAAGGCGGGCACTATTAATCGGATAATCGATTAATTGATCGATAAATTCCACAAAAATAATTTTCGTTATAGATTTGCTGATAATCGATCATTTGATTTCTGTGTCTGTTAGTTTACAATACACATGTATGTACCCTTAACTTTCAGACACCTCAACTCCTAACCATACTTATCTAAAATTTGAACAAGTATGATTTACTATCCAATGTTGTGCCTAAAAATTGCTGAATGAGTGGCAAACAGTGTAGACCCTGATGAGATGCCACGTTTTGCTGTGTCTCATCTGGGTCTACACTGTTTGCTCAGGCTTGTCTGGCCAAATACATACAGTAAAATATAACATACATGTATGCTAAGAATGGTGCCGAGACAGGTAAAATTATGACCAAATCTTCAGTGATTAATCAATTATTGATCACAATGGCAGGACTGATAATCATTTATAAATCTTTTCAGCTCTGATTATCCAGCCCAACAAGACAGGATTCATTTTGACAAAATGGGCTGTTATAGAGGTCACTGTAACAGAGAGGCAGTCAAGGTAAGACTCACCAGTCAAAATGGCTGCTGATGCTTTGCCATCAAAATACAATGTACATGTACCTGCTAAATTGCAAAGAGTATAATGGAAAGAATATAACTGCTGCAATTCCAGTATTTTTTAATACTGTTGTTGCTATCATTTATAAATATACAGGTACATTATCTTTCTACTTGTTTTAGGTTTTATTGATTGTAGCCTTGACTTATTTACCCATTGTAGACTGAAAAGACTCCACCACACTACATGTATATATTGGGAGAGTCCAATTCAATTTTAGGTATGTCCGGCTTTGAGACTGAGATATTCCTAGAGAATAAAAACGTGAAATGATAATACCCACCATTATTGTGTTGTGGGTAGATAAGTGTGTCAAAAATTGACAAAATTTGCCAATGAGCAATCTCAAAGCAGATCTCCACAATATCAATGCACATAACAAATTTGGTGAAAATTCATTGAGATTTACTGAAGTTATTGTCCTGAAAGTAAAATACGATGTATTATGGGCAGATAACTTTGTCAAAAACAGACAAAATTCTACCATTAGCAACCCCAAAGCAGATGTCCACAATATCAATGCACATACCAAGTTTGGTGAAAATCCATTAATATTTGATAAAGTTATTGTCCAGAAATGAAAATACGGATGTGTCTGGGGCAGATAATTCTGTCAAAAATTCACTAAATTCCATCTTTCTTCTTTCCGCCATGTTAGTCATATTGGCCATTATGATGGGATTTGATACAGTCAAGAGAAAACAGGACATCAAATCCAACACGTTTTCGTGTTGGTTGCTTATTGATTCTTGTTCAGCCAGCTTTGTTTACAATGTTCAGTGTTCTTTTATTTGTGTCGTGCTAAGATTATTTTGCAATAAAATATGAGTATTGCTGGATAGACTCAACTGTACCATGTTTATCATAAATATTCATAAACACCAGACTTTTTCAGACATGTGACCCTATATTGTAGGAGCAAATTCTTTCCCTTTAGGATTATAAGCACCTATGTGAGGCACTTCTAATGAGTACCCACAACATTTATTTTTATGGAAAAATAAGAAAAAAATATTTTCCTGATCCCCCACTTATCTAGACATACAAGTATGAAAACTTAATGCCTGTATGTAAATTATACGGTTGAAGGCTTTGTAATTTGCACACTCGGGGGAAGTAAAGAGTGAGATGATTCCAATCATTCCAAGAAAACCGGAAGACTTGTTAATGAGGAGTATTTGGCGATAATTCTGAGATCATTTTCTCTAGTTCTCCATAAAAACCACTACTGTGATGCAAAAGACCCTCATGGGTTGATGCATTGTTAAACATGAACTCATCATCATCTCCATGAAAACACATGGTGTCGGTACTCTTTAGAATAGGGGTGCAACAATACACCAAACAGTAAACCCTTATTGCAATATGTATTGCAAATCAATACACAAAGGCCTCTTAGTTCAACATATTCCAAGGTATGTGAACCTACTGCTGCATGCATATTCTGGTGAAAAGTGACGACTCTGAAATTAACTCTTTTTAAAGAAGAAGTGACTACTCTGAAATTAACTCTTTTCAAAGAAAAAAATATGTAAAATGCAACTCTTTAATGCAAGTTTATGTACATGTACAGTTGAAGAATATGAAGAAACTGACTAACTGGAGTCAAGGTGCATACCAGCATAACGAACTAACTACAGTCAGAAAATAAATCAACTTCAAAAACACATGGCTTATGACTGCTTATACCCTATAGCAAATGCTTTGCTATTCTGTCCCTAGAATTTAGACAAGTCAAGTGTTCAAGCCAGGAATTTCAGTTTTGGGGCCCAGGGGCCCCTACCCTCCAAAAAGTTGGGGACATTTGAAAAAATCTGGGGACAGTACAATCAACGATCAAAATTTTATAGAAAATGTACTTGTTGCTTTCAGATGTGGGTATTTTGCTCCATGCAATCTGTTCCTTTAACATCTGTTCAGATGTACATTCCAGGTTAACACAGGGTTGCCAATTAGAAATGGCACAGCAGATGAACATAAGAAATCAATAGATCGGGCAGGGTGTCAAGGAGGCTGCCATTGTTTTTTTTTTTTTGTTTTTTTTTTTTTCGTGCGGGGGTGGGAATAAGTGAGCTGCCTGTCTAAGTGTTGACAACACTGTGGAGATATAGGGAATAATAATCATAACTAGATATTGTGAATAGATGTAAAAGCTGAAAATCATTTTGAATTAGTTCTTTTGAACACTGCTTCAAATTGATGAGCTGGATGATCTCTTTAGCATCAGTCCTATTCTAGTTTCAACAGGACTGACCTTCACCCAAAATTAATAACTTTTCATTAGACAATCAGTCAATCATATTTTTACCTAGTCATTCAATCAGTCAGATTGAGAAAAGAAAGAAAACTTCCAATAGTCATACTTTCTGATAGTGATGTACTAACAGTATACATTCTATCTACTCCTCAGTGAGGTGACCCCTGAATTTATAAATGAACATTGAACCAATAGTCACAGCATGAGCACTGAACCAATAGTCATGGCAGAATTGAAAAAATGGCTGCCACCAACGCTAGAAATAACATCAACAAGAGCTCCGCCAAGTGGGGCATTATACGCCCGTGGCAAGTAATAAGATGTAGCACACAAACTGGCTCAGGACTGTATAATTCAGTGCTCCGGATATAAACTGTAAGCGGAATTACAAAAAAAAATTAAAACAAGAGGCCCACTGGCCACGGGTCGCTCACCTGAGTGACATAGCCACTGCAGATATGCAGATGTTATGCAACATTTTTCCAATCCTGACATTGCAACTAATGAAAAGATCATCTTTCAAGCAGTTCTTAATTTTGAAGAAGAATATTATATATGGCATGACAGTCAATGGAGCGTGATCATTTGAACAAACTCTCGATCACATTTCAACAGTAGGATCAATAAGAAATTTGGTTGCAATGGCCTAAGTGGTTTCTGAAGAATCATGATTTTATACACGTAAATAGCACAGTGGCAGGGAAATATAATAAACATAAACAAGACGGTAGCCATCTTGGATTTCCAATCAGAATGATTTTAGCTACTGTTGATCTACAAGTCACCTCGATACTTCCAATGAACTTTGAGTCAATTGCCCTTTCGGTTCAGGAGAAAAAGGTCAAAACAGACTTTCAAGATGGCCGCTATAGCCGCAATTTGGGATTTCCTATCGCAACGATTTGAGCTATTTTTGATCTACAAGTCACCCCGATGTTTCGAGGCAATTGGCCTTTCAGTTCAGAAGAGAAAGGAAAAAATAGATTTTCAAGATGGCTGCCATCTTGGATTTCCGATCGGAATGATTTTAGCTATTTTTATATCAACAAGTCATCCGGATGCTTCCTACCAATTTTCAAATCAACTGGCCATTTGGTTCAGGAAAATAAGCGAAAAAAAGAGTTTCAAGATGGCCGTCATGAAGGCCATCTTGGATTTCCAATCCAAACAATTTAAGCTATTTTAGATCTTCAAGTCACCCGAATGCTTCCTACCAAGTTTCGAGTCAAATGGCCTTTCAGTTCAGGAGAAGAAGAGAAAAACAGATTTTAAAGATGGCTGTCATGGCAGCCATCTTAAATTTCTTACAGGGATAATTTTACCTATTTTTGATGATTTTAGCTATTTTTGATCTACAGGTCACCCTGATGCTTCCTACCTAGTTTAAAGTTAATAAGCCTTTCGGTTCAGGAGAAGAAGTGAAAAACAGAATTTCAAGATGGCTGCCATAGAGGCCATCTTGGATTTCCAATTGGAATGATTTTAGCTATTTTTGATCTAAGTCACCCTGGTGCTTCCTACCAAGTTTCGAATCAATTGGCATTTGGGGTTAGGAGAAGAAGCGAAAAATAGATTTTCAAGATCGCCGCCACGGCGACCATCTTGGATTTCTGATCGGCACGATTTTAGCTATTTTTGATCTACAGGTCACCCCGATGCTTCCTAGGAAGTTTCGAGTCAATTGGCTTTTCGGTTCAGGAACGAAAAACTGATACAAAAGATGATTCTGTTAAAATAGAATTATGATAATGATATTTTTGTTCAAACTGTGGTTAATCTGTACATCAGTAAACTGTTTTACCACTTCTTTAGAAGCACCTCAACAGGGCAACATAATTATGTTTTTATGGAGAAATGAGAACAATCTTCAGAAGATTATGTTGGTCTCACTAAAATGTAGGGTGATTCCACAGGCACTTGTTTCATGGAAAAAAAAAAAGTCCACCCTCCCTCTTCTCACAAGGCTTGCAGGTCGACTATGACAAAAACCCTAGCCACCTAGACCCTACCATTATTTTCATATTTACACACATTTCCTCCAATTGTCACCTCATGCAATCAAAAGATGAATATTTTACCCAATAAACACAATCACATTCACGGTTCAAACTAGAAACGTCTTGGTATAATTAACCCTGATTTTTGCTTTCCGCTTATTTACAAAAAAAAATCTCGACAACGCTTCCGGCTTCTTCTTTGTCTGTCCTGCAGCGAATAAAACCTGTTGATTTATGCATCAAAAATCATACAACTTCTTTTCTTAAAATTATATAAAATACTAACGCGTAGTATAAGTTATATTGAGAAGACTAGATTTTTAGAAAACAGTAAAATTAAAAATATTGCTGGATTTAAAACTGTGACAGTTAATCGATTCGCAACTGTCATGTTCGTACTGGCGGGGCAAGCGCTTTATGTGTCACTAGTTTACATGTCACTAGTTCTTAAATACGAAATAAGAAACGAAATGGCGTATGAAAGTTAGCGTGCGTTTAAACCTCCAATATGTACATGGTAATGTACCATCCTTAACCCTTTCAACCCGAAGGTCCACATTGGACTGAACCGTCATTAAAATTGGGATGGCCATTTGTTGCAAAAGTGGTGTGAGCACAGGCACTTCTCTGAAGTGGGAGGGTGGTCTTTTTTTTATGAAGCAAGTGCCTGTGGGTATGAGGTGTAAAACTGATTAAGAATGGCAAATTGAAGATCCTGATGAGACGTCTGATGATGATATAATAGGTTCAAAATGAATGTTCTCTCACAATTGGTACAGATTTACCGAAAAAGCCCAAACAGCTATCTTGAGATATCTTATAATTATCTTGCAGTTTCATTTACAACAAGATCAATTAAATCATACCGTTTCAAAATATGCATTATAAACATCAATAACAACAACCACACCGACGACGAATGCAATGACGACGACTCCGACGACCACGACAACTACACTGCCTAGCAAAATTTTAAAACTATACATACCTGCAATATATATATATAATATATTTTACTAATTACATCTTGACAGACATGTACAACTACTGATAAAGTATATAACTTTACAGACTGAAAGCTAATGGCGAATGCAACGAACCACGCATATTAGTACGTGAATTGACCATGCAACGGTACATGCAACTATCAAGTTATGACGGACATCTCTACATTTAAAGGGACTTTGAATTGGGGAATGAAACATAAGGCTATAACTAAAGACATTACAACAGGCGCGACCAATGACATAAGAAATTATGAAAGTACGCACGCGACCAATAAATACGTAACCCATGACGTAATAAATGATGGTACGACGGACTTGGCCCATGACACACACACACATGCACACACACACACACATCTGGCTTTCAAGCTTTTACCTGACTATTAGTGCTATTAGTGTTTAAACATACACACACACTCGCACAGTCACCCGTAAACTCATGTTGAGTACTGTTGTGTATACCAGGCCACACATTCTCATAGATGCAGTATCTACCTTCCACAATACTTGGTTTAAATATATTTCATTTCAAATCTATCAATTAACATGAATATGACATTTACATACAATGACACATTACTGGGATTGGAATGAAAGCAACATGCTTATTGAATCCCTTTCCTGCGCTCGCTTTTTTCCATGGAACAAATGCCCATTATTAGGAAGGCCAAAGGATAAGTATTACGACACCCGAGATATCTAAATGAGGGTACGAAAATATTGGGGTATGAACTGGCTCACGAAATCTGTGTTACAAACTACATATAAAGCGGCTATCATTGCTGCGAATTCAAAACTAATTGGCTGTCGGGGACATACTACATAATTGGACTGAAGATACACAATTTACAATTCCTTTTAAAGATCTTCATACGCCTACATTCAACCTACCTCGTGTACGGGGTAGCTCCTTTTGAGAGGAGGCTTATACGAATCAGAAGACTGGCTAGGGTACGTCTTTAAAAAGCTGATTCTTGAAGAGATCTTTGCATGTGATAGTTGCACTGGGAAGAACACTTTTTATGAGTGAGTGTTTTTTAGAAATAATAATAATAATAAAAAAACAGTATTGTATAACTAAACCTGAGCTATGTAACCCACGTGCAAGTGCCTGTGCCCACGTGTTGTCACATTCGGCATAAGTCGCCGTACTTGTACGGTTGGGTACCGGCGTTTATCCAATTTCATTTGCCGCAGGACAGACAAAGAAGAAGCCGGAAGCTCTGTCGAGATTTTTTTTGTAAATAATCAGAATGCAAAAATCGGGATTAATTATACCAAGACGTTTCTAGTTTGAACCGTGGATGTGATTGTGTTTAACGGGTAAAATATTCATCTTTCGATTGCATGAGGTGACAATTGGAGGAAATGTGTGTAAATATGAAAATAATGGTAGGGTCCAGGTGGCTAGGGCAGGGTTCGCGTTACCGATCGCCATTGTCGTCATTTGCGCAGAAAAATAAAATTTGGCACAAAAAATCATAAATTGGCGAAAACAAGCGGCGAAAAAAATATCACCTGAATTACCCGCTACTGAGTCATATAATTGTCGCGCGCGTCCATCACATCTTCCTTGATTGTATAATTCGCCAATTAGCAACTAAATTATCGATCAGAAAACGGTAGCTGATCAAATTAACCTGAATTTGATGAAAGCGATATAAGGTCACGTGCCGTGATGCGCAGTTTGACAGTAGCACCACCCACTTTCCACGCCTTTGGTCCTAAATATTCATGACGCTCTGCCGAAACTACCAATCAGGAATTAATGTCAGAGTCGCATCGCCTACGTCACGGAAATTTACCCAGAATGTAATCATGTAGAACCCTATGTCAAACACAAAGATGGAAAACAAATTGATTACACGAGAAATAATTATTGTCATTAATCGGTTCGGCTTATTAAAGCGGTAAGTACACTTTGACAGTGCCGACTTTAATTAAGCATGTTTCAGTACCTTCTTATGAGCCTTAATTTTATTTGGCGATCAACGAACATCGTCCCGAAAAAAAAAACACAAAAAAAAAAAACACGAATAATGCCTCGGAGACGGACACATTAGTCTCTGATGGTCCGGATCGCGCATTCGATCCCCACAGATTGTAGCCATTAATTATGAAACACATAAATTTGCTACGGTCATTCGCTCCTTCCACTGCTTCAAGACTGGCAGTTACAAGTTTCTTGCGGAAGGGTGTTCAATGTACTGGTTAACCGCTTATTGTATAAGCATGCCCCCTCTTTTTTATTGGCGCGATTCATAAAAAAATGCTGTTCCCCATTCCATTTCCCATAGACCAGACTCGTAAAGCAATTGCAGTAAACTCCCTTTTAAGTCAGTTGCAGTTAGCTCCCTTAAAACAGTAAAACCTGCTGTGTTAGAAACTTACCCAGTGATTTTTTTACCTGCGCATCCCGAGTCCTGTACTCAGTTTTTGCTTTGGGACTCACATTCTAAATCTCAGTGAGTCCCAGGACTCACAAAGTTATAGTGGAAAATTCTGTTATGGACACAATGATTTTCTAATAGGACTCACTTTATATAGCCCAAGCGAGTCCTGAGACGCATAGGTATAAAATTGTAAATAAATCACTGCTTACCCCGCATTTATCAGGGTACAAATGAATATTGTTACGTTATTCTCTTACAGTATAATACATTAATAACATTATATTTATTGTCTTATACAGCACTTTTCAGAACTTTCGTTTCCATGTAAAGTGTTCCATTTTTGTGTCCAACATTCGATATGCAAAACAAAGACTTATTATTAATTCATGACATTGTAATTAATTAATTACAGCAAAAGTTTTAAAAATCAGTGCAAGAATTACTTTCAAGCCCCCCACATATTTCACATTATACTGACTCTTGAATCTATTGCTGCAATTAAAGGAAACAGTAAATGAACACCTTTTTCTGACAAGATAATTCTTTGGCGAAAAATGGCCAAAATTTGGCTCAAAATCTGGCTCAAAGTTAAAGAAAATGGCACATAAAAAATCAAATTGGCGAAAATGGTGGCGAAAGGAAAAGAAATCCTAGTGCGAACCCTGCTAGGGTTTTTGTCATAGTCGACCTGCAAGCCTTGTGAGAAGAGGGAGGGTGGACTTTTTTTTTTTTCCATGAAACAAGTGCCTGTGGCTGATTCACTGTGAACTGTTCTATATGGATCCTGGCTGGGGCTTACAACCTGAAATCTGGCTTAAGGAAATGAATACTGAGACCTGAAGTGACAGTCACCACTTGAGTTTGTTGGGAGTTTTATGGCCCAGTCAACACTAGAGGTCATGTGGAGACAGTCAGTTTATCTTTCCTGCGCGATTGTGCTATGTTAACCAGTACACACTGTGCACTTTCTTTCACCAGAAACTGACAGCTGTCGGTCTTGAATAAGCGGGAGAGAAGGATCGTAGAAAATATTTTCTGATCAATCTGCCAAAAAATGTTGCCAGACCTGGTGAGGATCAAACCTGTGACTTCCCGATCACCAGTCACGCGCATCCAACTGAGCACAATTACTACTCCTCAGTGAAGCAAAACAATCATATGGATAATCAAAAAGCTAACAGTTACCATTACTTACCTAAACGTAGTTCTCCAAAGTTTCCACACCCAATTTTCTTCCCTACTCGAAAGTTGGGTCCTACCATCAGAACGCCCGAATTTCCAGAGCCACCCTGCCTGTTTGACATGCTGCTTCGACCACTGGATTTTCGTCTTGTTTGTTCTTCACTTTTCTCGTACTCCCTCTTCTGCATGCTACCCCACTGTAGGTATTAAAACCAATCTTTATACGCTTTGCAAAAATAGGGGTAGCTTATTTTGCACAAAGAATTCACAGCACTAAGAAAAATCTGGTCATGATTGTTTCAAAATTAAACTGGGTCCAAACAAATATTTCGCCCAGAAACTCATATTATGTGAAAGTTATTGATTACCAATGCCACATAAAAGTCAAATCAATCATTCTGAACAATAAGTAGCGAAGAATGATTCACATTTTGGCAAAATCCTGTGTTTTTGTTCCCTTCCTTTTTAATGCTCTAAATATGTCCATACATTGGAACTACTTTCGCAAAAAAAAAAAAATGGTCTTGTATCCGTGCGTGTTGTTAAGGTAAAACAATAAAAAATATTTTCCAGTTTTTATTCAGGTTAATCAAATAAAAACTGAAACGAAACCGTGAACATGAATACACCTTAAACAAAAAAATCTTTCAGCTCTAATTTATCTTTTTCTGCGGAAGGATATAACAGGAAGTGAGCTATGTGATCTATCGTACGACTGCGCAGGTCAGATTTTACCGTTACCCAGAGCAGCGGATTTTATTTAGTAAACATTCAATTTTACAATAAATCAAACAAAATTTCATGCGCAACAAGAGCATCTATACTTTACTTGTTTCTCGTCGTATACACTAAAAATCTTTCTAAATACAGTTAACTATGTTTTCCTGTCAAAAAACCGGTTATTGCCGAGCACTTGCCGTACGTCATTTCCGCACAGGAAACGGGGTTAACTGGTTCCCAACGTCTTCATCTTTCACCGTGTATGAACGGTTGCTGAGGCCGCATCGCACCGTTAAGAATCGCATTTAATCATGGTCCGTCGAAACACATCAAGCCACCAGGAAACAATTTATCTTATCACAAAACAATTTTTAAAAATATGTTCATAAACACTTAAAATGGGATATTTCAAATTCAAACAATTTTGATTTTTTTAATTTCTATCCTTTCGACATCAGTCGGAAACACTTTTTTTTTTTTTATTTATTGTTTGGCGTTTTGTTTTAAATGAAAATATTTTGTTCTGATTAACCTTGTCAGAAATCATTTGTCTTTTCTGTTTCTGTGTTTTGTTCCCATATATTTACACTAAAATTAAAATTACGGCAAAAAGTTGTTTTGTTCTCATATATTTACCCTAAAATTAAAATTACGACCCCCCCCCCCCACCACCACCCGCCCCCCACCCCCGCAAAAAAAAAAAAAAAAAAAAAAGATGATCTGAACAATGCAATTTCAACAGAAAAGTTTTTTTTTTTTTTTAATTTTTGTCTATTTTTTATTTTTTTTTTTTTTTTTTTTTTTTACTTTTCTTTGCTGAATATGGATTATTGATGTTTCACAACAATAATATAAATATTTCAGAAAAAAATGGACAAGCGGAACTTGTTGAAAATCTGCCTTCAAATTACCTACCCTACAGATTTCTGCATAATTTTCATTAATTTTTAGTATGGGAAAAAGTGAAAATATTTGATTTTTTAAAAACCAGTAACTAGAACATGTTTTGTAAGTGTGCATTGGTATATACCACAAATGTTTTCCATGAAATCATGATTAAAGTTGGCAAATTTGCTTCTCCTGTGTAAAGCGCCATAAAAAAAAAAAAAAAAAAAAAAGCAAAAAAAAAAAAAACGCTTCCTGAAAGATGTCGAAAGCAAGTAGTCGCTTTATTCATTCAAATGCATTTGTGTATAGAAAACTGCATCCCAGACATGACTATGAACAGAACAAAATATTTACAAACTACAGAACACATGGAACATGATGTTGAATAAACGAATCATTTTTCATGCATGCTAGGTATTGGGTGTTTTTGGAAGCTTCAACGTGTTGATAAATAATAAAATTAATATAATGTAATTAAATCGATGTTTTCATATTTGCCCTGGTACAGGTCCGAGGGTAGTCGTATTGGCCTGAGGATTGCTGTATTGTCCTGAGGCGAAGCCGAGGGCCAATACAGCCATCCGAAGGCCAATACGACTGGCCGAGGACCTGTAACAGGGCCAGTGTGAAAACATCCGTTTCATGACATTTTTATTAATAAACTTTTTTTTTTTTTTTTTTTTACATCTTTTAAAGTGTTGACAGTCAATAAACCTCTTTCTGATTAGTTTTGTTCTTGTTGCTTGCTTCACAATGCAGTTAATTACTGACTTTTGTAAAACATTGCTTTGTTTGAATGGGTAATCAGAACTGCTGTCTGCAAATATATTCCAACATCTGCAGGTATCTTGATGTACTCTAAACATCAAACAGAAGAAGTTTGACTGTTTAAAGTCCCATCGACTGGTTAATACCGTAAAAATAGTGGCCCTGTTAAAACCATAAAATATTGACCCTCCTGAACCCCTTGGTTTTTATGCCCTGTCCCTGTAACTTTCAGTATTAGCCCTAGACCATTACGAAGCTTCTAAATAGTTGTCCGGTAACGACTACACACTGAAGAAGGCAATATTAGCCCTCATATAAAGCCCGGGCCAAAACCGTATAGAAATCATGCCAATGCATTGCATTGGTATGACGCAGGTTATTTGGCACGTATTAGAACAATAATTATTTAGTTGATTAATACTAGAACAATAATTACTTATATAGTTGATTAATAGTAACATTTACTAGGTTTATTATGAAAATAAAAGTGTGATAAAATATCAGAAACAATAAGGTTTTAAATAAATAATGAAGTAAAAATATAATTCGATTTAAACTAGATATTTAGGCTAGATAAAGTTTTGGAGTTCGAGCCTGAACGATGTGTGTGTGTGTGTGTGTGTGTGTGTGTGTGTGTGTGTGTGTGTGTGTGTGTGTCGGACACAGTAATACGACCTTCTGTTATACGAGGTTCAGCTTGGCTTCCGTTAGAAACGATCTTGTGAGACCTAACTTATTAATAATACAGGGGGTAGAAGACCTTTAGTCTGACTGAGAGCCATTATGTACACACACTATAGATGCTGTAGCAATATTTAAAAAGAATAGTTTTGTGTATTACTAGTTTATTACACTAATCAATTATTTCCAAGTAATTGAATAACGACAGTGTTCACTTGTGACGTCATCAGCGTTAGATTTACTAAGTACCCGACGGCTTCAAAAAAAAAAAAAAAAAAGAAAAAAAAAAGGTATCCAACAATAGTACAACGTTGAAAACGCAATTCAAAATTAGTCTGGCGATTTTCTGACTGTCACCAGAGATCCGCGTACTTTTTTTGTACGAGAAGCTGAAATGCATGTCCGTAAAAACGGTGAATTACATTGTAGGCAGATGACTCACACATGGCAACCAAACAGATCTAGTCATACTCAAACTTTGTCAGAGTTTTAATAAAATCAGTCTTCTGAAATAACTATTTAAACTTCTTTCTTATGGAATTAAAGAAAAATGATTTAATGGCTCCAAGCTTCAAAATTTTCTTGGTGGTTGAATGGTTGAACGCAGGCAGCAGTGCTGGAAGGGGAGTCATCATCAGTATCCGTAACACCAGGAGTACCGCAGGGCTCAATTCTTGGCCCGCTTCTCTTCTTGCTCTACATAAATACCTTCTTGATATGGCTTCGTTGAGACTCGTGTAAGATTGTTTGGAGACGACACTACAGTATACCTAGCACCTGTAGCGTGACTCGTGCTAAAAATCTTAAACAACTAGATATTTAGGCTAGATCAAGTGAGGGTGTTCAAAATAGAAAAGAAGGCAATGATCAGGAATCGATACAATTATCCCACACCTCCCATCAGAGACATCAAAAGGAAAGAAACACAAACACGAAATAACTGGACCCTAATGGAAACATCACTAGCAGAAAGCCAAACGGACAGTAACTTTCCCACAGAGTGGCCAAATAGCTATCCAAAACAAAAAAGATGTAAGCGACACTTACATTCAAAGACGAACTATAACAAAATAAACCATGACAGAAGAACCGCCTTGGAACGGTCAGTGAAAAGTATTTCACTGGGGGCTTTACGTGGCCACAATCTTCGCCCTTACTTCTGCCGCGATTTAGACACATAATTTGTTCAGTCCGCATGAAGGCTTCCTAACTCTTCAGTGCTACATCTCCGAGAACACAAAAATCAACAAATTACAGAGATGAAACAACGATAAGGACTCGACAGCACGAAACAACTGAAATGCTAGAGCAAGCCTGAACGATGTGTGTGTGTGTGTGTGTGTGTGTGTGTGTGTGTGTGTGTGTGTCGGACACAGTAATACGACCTTCTGTTATACGAGGTTCAGCTTGGCTTCCGTTAGAAACGATCTTGTGAGACCTAACTTATTAATAATACAGGTAGTAGAAGACCTTTAGTCTGACTGAGAGCCGTTATGTACACACACTATAGATGCTGTAACAATATTTGAAAAAGAATAGTTTTCTGTATTATTAGTTTATTATACTAATCAATTTTTCCATGTAATTGAATAACGACAGTGTTCACTTGTGACGTCATCAGCGTTAGATTTACTGAGTACCTGACGGCTTCAAAAAAAAAAAGTGTCCAACTATAGTACAACGTTGAAAACGCCATTCAAAATCAGTCTGGCGATTTTCTGACTATCACCAGAAATCCGCGTACTTTTTTGTACGAGAAGCTGAAATGCATGTCAGTAAAAATGGTGAATTATATTATAGGCAGACGACTCACACATGGATGGCAAACAAACATATCTAGTCTTACTCAAACTTTGTCAGAGTTTTAATAAAATCAATCTTCTAAAATAACTATTTAAGCTTTTTTCTTATGGAATTAAAGAAAAACGATTTAATGGCTCTAAGCTTCAAAATTTTCTTGGTGGTTGAACGCAGGCAGTAGTGCTGGAAGGGGAGTCATCATCAGTATCCGTAACACCAGGAGTACCGCAGGGCTCAATTCTTGGCCCGCTCCTCTTCTTGCTCTACATAAATACCTTCTAGCGTGACTCAAATGCTAAAGAACTTAAGTTGGCGTACACTGGAACAACGTCGAATAGACAGCCGACATATCCTTATGTATAAAATCATTTATGATCTGGTAGCCATACCTTCAGCAGACTATCTAGTTCGCATCACCCACTAGCATACAGACAAATTTCTACACTCCGTATTTATTACAAGTACATTTACACATTCTTTCCCCACACTATAGGCCACTGGAACGCCCTTGAACATCATTTCCCTGTCCTATCTACTGTGGCACAATTCAGCTATGCTGTGTGCTAAGTAGTCCATACCTTACCGTAAATATCAGACATGCTTTTATTTTCTAATTATATTAATTCCCACTTCACAGCTGTATATACTTTTTTATGCCCCGCCACCAAAAAGTGGCGGGGTATTATGTTATACCCTCTGAAATTTTGAGTGTCCATCCGTCCGTCCGTCAGCGCCCCCACCATTCTTCTGCCCGCAACTCCTCCTACAGTTTTAGGCCAATCCTTTTCAAACTTTACAGGCGCTTTTAGGATGGTCTGAAGATATGCATATTGTTTTTTCAGAATCCTGAAATTATTTTTTATCACATTTTGTTTTCATTTTTAACAGACTTTTTTCGAGCCCTAATACTACAGAAATGTATAGGGAGTATGTACCTTCTGCCCGCAACTCCTCCTACAGTTTTAGGCCAATCCTTTTTAAACTTTACAGGCGCTTTTAGGATGGTTTGAAGATATGCATATTGTTTTTTTCAGAATCCTGAAATTATTTTTTATCACATTTCTTTGCATTTTTAACTTAGACTTTTTTCGAGCCCTAATACTACAGAAATGTATAGGGAGTATGTACCTTCTGCCCGCAACTCCTCCTACAGTTTTAGGCCAATCCTTTTCAAACTTTACAGGTGCTTTTAGGATGGTCTGAAGATATGCATATTGTTTTTTCAGAATCCTGAAGTTATTTTTATTACAGTTTTTGCATTTTTAACTTAGACTTTTTTCGAGCCCTAATACTACAGAAATGTATAGGGAGTATGTACCTTCTGCCCGCAACTCCTCCTACAGTTTTAGGCCAATCCTTTTCAAACTTTACAGACGCTTTTAGGATGGTCTGAAGATATGCATATTGTTTTCTCAGAATCCTGAAATTATTTTTTATTACATTTTTTGCATTTTTAACTTAGACTTTTTTCAAGCCCTAATACTACAGAAATGTATAGGGAGTATGTACCTTCTGCCCGCAACTCCTCCTACAGTTTTAGGCCAATCCTTTTCAAACTTTACAGGTGCTTTTAGGATGGTCTGAAGATATGCATCTTGTTTTTTTTCAGAATCCTGAAATTATTTTTTATCACATTTCTGCATTTTTAACTTTGACTTTTTTCGAGCCCTAATACTACAGAAATGTATAGGGAGTATGTACCTTCTGCCCGCAACTCCTCCTACAGTTTTAGGCCAATCCTTTTCAAACTTTACAGGGGCTTTTAGGATGGTCTGAAGATATGCATATTGTTTTCTCAGAATCCTGAAATTATTTTTTATTACAGTTTTTGCATTTTTAACTTAGACTTTTTTCGAGCCCTAATACTACAGAAATGTATAGGGAGTATGTACCTTCTGCCCGCAACTCCTCCTACAGTTTTAGGCCAATCCTTTTTAAACTTTACAGACGCTTTTAGGATGGTCTGAAGATATGCATATTGTTTTTTCAGAATCCTGAAATTATTTTTTATTACATTTTTTGCATTTTTAACTTAGACTTTTTTCGAGCCCTAATACTACAGAAATGTATAGGGAGTATGTACCTTGTATGCGCAACTCCTCCTAAATTTTCAGGCCGATCCTTTTGAAACTTTACACACGCTTTTAGGATGGTCTGAAGATATGCATATTGTTTTCTCAGAATCCTGAAATTATATTTTATCACTTTTTATTGCATTTTTAACTTAGACCTTTTGGTGTTTTTTTTTTTTTTTTTTTTTTTTTTTTTTTTTTTGAGTTATGAAATGTTTATTTCTTCTCTTCATGTTTAACTTAGATTGTTTTCAGCCCTTATACTACAGGTGCATAGGGAATATGTCCCTGTGGCGGGGCATGGTGCATGGCTTGCAGTTTTATCTTAACTGTGCACTTCTTTTGTTCAGATAACGCCCTTTTGCACTTGGTTCCAACGGAGGTTAAGACGTAATGGAAGAAAGAAAACTGTCCATCAAAATGATAGCAACATTCTCCAGAATTATCTTGACACATTACAACAACGGGAACGAACCTCGGACATGGCATTAATCCAGACGAATACGAAGGCCCTGCAAAATAGCACAGATATCCACTTAATTGTCAAGGGAACCAATCGTTACCCAGTATAAACTCCACGGAGATATATTGGAGTCTGTAAATAGTGCACGATATCTTTGGGTAAGAATATCCAAAGACGTGAACCGGAACACTCATTATATGAAATTACTAGTAAGTCTGATAGTCTTTGTAAAGAGAAATGTTAAACTAAAAAAAAAAGTCAGTTAAAGAATTAGCCTACAAAAACTCTAGTTAGACACCATGGATGGAGATCGAATATACCAAACACAATATGCACAAAGTGGAAATGGTACAAAGGAAGGCTGCCTGGTAGATCATTAACAAACGTTCATCTTATGAGGGTGTTTCTGAAACCTCGGTTGGCGTTCGTTGAAAACTATCGTTTTTATCCGAGTTTCGTGAAGGTTTATAGATCACTTATGGCCTTTCTGCGGTACCAGTGCCACCATTTTCGAGCAACCCAGCAAAATTATTCGTAACATGCATCCCCTCTCAGCTTCCACCTGGTGCATGTTTGCATTAACCTATCACACTTGAAAATTCTTTAAAGCAAAGCCCACATCAAATGATAATCATAATTAAAAATGAAGAGCATAATAAGCTGATCCAGGCACGTAGCTAGGCGGAAGCTATGACGCCCAGGCTTCAACATAAATTTGGCAATTTAACCTTATTTTCACCTTGTTCAGATGACATCAAATGGGCCGGGGCACAGCATTTCCTACAAGACCATGCACATGTCCGCTAAGCAATGACTCAGATCAGATTGCGCAAATGCACAAGCTGATCAGAGTCATATTGCTTTACGTTGACTATCCAAACAGCCAAGCTTTCTTCAGACGAATGACAAAGCTTCTGCTTAAAATGCGTGTATGCCCTGGCTGATCTTAGGCCTCGCTGGGCGCACATGCAATCTTGTTAGAAATGCGCCTCGGCTGATTCTATTATTCATCTTGATAAAGTTCCTGGCTATGCCCCTGCTGATCCGCTTGGTGAAGTTTTATCAAAATAGGCTGAGAAATAAGCAAGTTATTGGGCTTTGAAGATCTAGAAAAAGCTCCCAAGGAAGCCGTCATTTTTGTGTAAGTGACGTCATAACCACCTAACTAAATATGCGAAAATTAAATAAAAAAAAAAATGAAGCTATAATATATATGATATGGTCACTTGCATTTGTACTGCCAACTAGCCCGCATAAGCAACACATTCCTTTCAATGGGCAGCTTTTTATGTCTTACAAAAAAATAGCATCCAATGAAATGTTCAAAATGGCGGCGCCAGTTATTAAAAGGGCTAAAAAAAACTTTAGGACTGTTTGAGCCCTCATTTTTCTTTATTCGGTATCGTATATCATTTTTCTCTAATCTTTATAAAACAATTTGCCATTTTCCTGTAATCAGTGCACACCCCATACAGGCCCTCATTTATAAGTGAATTGCAAAAATTCGCATCAGTCTGAGCATCCGCGCAGACACTAACGTACCTATCGGTGAAGGCTCTAATCAAAGTGCGGATGCGCAGAATGGTCAAGGCCTTCGCTGTTCTCATATATACGCTAATATTTGAACATTTGCCATTGGCAATGCTGCAGTTCATATATATATATATAGAAACAGAAACGAAACTGACAGACATATCCGTAGTCTGACCTGGACCTTAACCCTTTCAACCCTGTAGACCAAGACATTTTTGCAAACAGTGTTTATCCTGATGAGGATCAGGATCTACGCTATTTGCCATTCTGGTTTAATTTTTAGCTGAGACCCCTACTTGGAACAATGTTTTTGACCTGATTCAAAGTTGGAAGGCAATAGGCAGCTTTTTTATGTCTTACAAAAACTAGCATCTGATGAAAACTTCAAAATAGCGCCTCCAGTTATTAAAACTCTAAACTTCAACATCCCCCTTATTGTTACCAATTTTGTGCAAGTTGCTTATTTACGAAAGCTGAATATTTTAAGACATATATTGTATTCAATGGGCTTTTCCTTTTAATAGTGCGCTGGGCAGAGCAAAAATGAGAAACTAGGAAATAATAAGGAGTCAGCCACCCGTCAGTAATAAGAGCGCAATATTGAAATAAGAAAGAAGCAGGAAGTTGATCCCAGCCACTTTTGTCCCACCAGACAGTGACTAATACACCTTCCCTGTGGGTACGTGGGCACCAGGTACGACGACACAGCTTAGATGGTTAAGTCAGACAGTTTCCTGTTGAAGGATGCCAAGGAGCCTCAGCTATACATCAGTGTATGAATTGTTGCTGGTAGTCTGTATTGGCCCAGAGAAAAGGCTGTTAATTGCATGGAATAGTTCTTAAAGACAAATAGTTAACAAAATAAATTAACAAAACGTCTCTTTGAATATAAGAATAGCGTAAGAAATCTTTTCTTCAACGTTTGATGCCGTTTATTTTCTGTTTTAACCGCTTCTTCCGCTCTCAATATGTGTATTCTTCAAATATCTAGTTTCAGTGAAGTTTCATCTTCAATCAAACAATTATTGCAGATTTTTTAAACAATTGAATTGATAAAGTGCACCATGCATATATGATCAATACATACATGTAGTTCACACACTTCGAGAGAAAATTGAATTATGGGCCGACTTTGCTATGGGCGAGTTTGTTATGGGCCGAGTTGTCCAGACGGGAATATATGGATTTTGACTGGTTCCCTCACCCTATAGCTCAATACTTCGCATATTCTATAGAACACAGGAAACCAGTTAAATATGGATTTTTGCATTGTACACGGTGACAAGCCTCCGACTCGGAACCAGTCTATCTAGCCATGCGTGAACTTGAAAGATGGCGGCTGTTTTCAAAACAGACAGAGTGAAGAAATAAATATTTTATGGAAGCACGATTAACTTCTGACAAAACCTTTTCAGAATGGTTGAGAAGGGTCGATTTTTAGTAGTTGTTTCAGTGTTGGAAGGTAATAACCTGTCATGTTATCGCGTTACACAACATGCATGCAATGTTTATATCGGAGGAAATGTAAACAAGAACAGACTTGACAATCATTTCTAAAACACAGAATGGGGAATATTGTTAAAACCAATAGAACTCACAATTAATGTCTATTCCGCACACAGGGCTGATTCCCACAAATGGGCCAGTCTCAGGAATGGTCCTGGACAATTCTAAATGACTCCAGGCCTGCCTTGTTTTGTTGCTTTCATGCCAGTGAGACTTGGCCATTCATTGATAAAGCCAAACCTCCAACATGTGCAGCGAAATTACAGGGCAGTGATCAGACAGATCTGCAATGTCAACCTGCAAGACATTGTCACCACCAGATCCAATGAGCTACTTGCGCTGCTTAGCATTGAAGATCTGGACCTCATTCTGAAGGAGAAAAGGCTCTGCTGGTATGGACGTGTGGAATGCTCCAATGGTGCAGTCAAGTCAGCCATTTGACATGGAAGCAGCTGACAGAGGGATTAGAGAGAGTAGGAGCTCTCAGCTATCTACCCTCATGATAGATATACCTGGAGATCTGGTGTGAGAGCTGACATGCGTGCAGCAAGCCAGCTACCTGGAAGGGGGCCCATGATATGGATGTGCCCTGTACCTGCATGTTAATCAAAAATCTGATGATGATGATGAATTATTAACATTTTGCAAAGAAACGAGTGTCATCTGAGAAAGCCTCAACACTTCCTGTAAGAGTTACTGAGAGGAATTCTATAAATAATTAACATTCACTGAAAGAAAATTGAAATGTTTTCAGTCTTTCAAACTTTTCCTATGATGCCATGACTAAGGAAAGCAATTTTTAAATGAAAAGAAAACAGAAAGATGGTTTATTTCTTCATCATGTTTTTTTGGAAAACATGTTTCTAATAAATACGTAGCCTTGTTCCTGCTGCCCTGCTTACCAAGGGAATTTCAGAAGAAATTTATGAAAACTGTCGATGGTTTTGCTTGTTTTTCTATGTAAACAAACATATTTCTGTTTGTATTTCAGTGAGATCGGCTTTTTATTTGTGTTTGCTGATGCGTGAGTTGGCGTCATTTTTTCCATAATTTTGTGAAGGATGCGTCTCGTCCCGTGTGCTGATACGCTTGAATCCAAACAAATATTTCATTATATATGCCTTTGAAGCAGGGCTCGGGAAAACCGGAAAAATAGCCGGTCTGGACCGAAATTAAGAATTCTGGACCGATTTCAAACACCCCAAAATGCTAATAAATCGGTCCAACATTTCCCAAACCAACCAATTTTCACAAATCAATGATGTCTAAAAAATCACAAATGGTCAAGTCTTTCCAAACTGACAACGTCCGCACACCTTTTAAATGCGATATTATGGTAGTTAAAAGGCTCTAAACGGTCATTTGACATGTATATTGGAGAGACAGCTGAATAACGGTAACCTACCCGCAGCACAAATTAATTACGTCATTATCCAAACATTGTCAAAAAATCAACACTTCACTGACCTTTGTGCGGTAAACAAGCGATTAACACGAATCATCAGTAACGGTAGTCTGATAATTAATCCGTTTGTGTGACACGTGTGAATACACTGAGACTGCAAAACATCCAGGTGCAGTCGGCGTGTCCAAAAGATCAAAGGTCGCTTTACTGAGAGTGATAAAAGAATGCACCGCACCCGTTTTCTTCCTCTTCTTTTTTGTTTTGATCAACACGGTTTGTCGGTCCCAGATTCGATAAATGAATTCCCAAACCGTGTACGTCCTGATCAGATGTCGCATACAACGGCGTCTGATCTGGGTATAATTGATTGCTTCTTTTTTTTGTTGTTGTTGGTTGCCGTAACACGCGAGTATAATTCAAGGTAGATTTCACAGTAAAAATAAGTAATGCACCACTTGCGCTAGGCAAGATTGGTCAGTGCTTACAATTAAAGCCGTCTGATTAAATCTTGAAACACTGAAAAATGCAAAACCGCCCGTGGCGCAGGCCTTTTTTTATTAGACCTAATTAGGTCCATGAAAGTCGTTTCGTTCCGTCTCTCCTGTTTCCCGCCGTCTTCGCGCTTATACAAGACGGGAATCAGTTGTTTATAAATAGTTTAGGAAAACCCTGCGGAGGTGGAAATAACAACAAAACGTTTTTTCTTTTTTTTTTTTTTTTTTTCTTTCTTTTTACATACCTGACTGTATTTATTGATGACGCCAGCTTTGATCATGCTCGTTGTACCCGGACTTCCGTCATATAACGAAGCTGAGGTGTATTATTTACAAGGAGTTATAGGACTGCCAATTGTCATTAGTTTTCGTGACAGGTGATATACACATATTTTTTTTTGGAAATGGGCTCATTGATGACGTCATCGTCATCTGCTGGACCGATTCAGATTTCAAAATTTCCAGAGCCCTGCTTTGAAGTAATATCAGCTTAGTTTAATTATTTTTAAAGAAAATATGTTTTGGGCCTTTAAAGCTCCATATTCTTCAAAAATAGACATTTTTTTTATCCAAGAAAGGTTTAATAAATTGATATACGGTATTAATACGATCATAAGATGTTGCGTCTGACAGCCTGTAAAATTTCATTTAGTCTTTTGATTTTGAACTGGTTAGCCGGCCTCGGTGGCACAGTTGGATGCGCGTCCGACTGGAGACCAGGAGGTCACGGGTTCGACCCCCCCCCCCAGAGGTCGGCAACATTCTTTCGTGGAGATTGGCCATGAAATATTTTCTGCGGTTATTCTCTCCCTTCCGCTGATTCAAGAAGGGCAGTTGTCAGTTTCTGGCGAAAGAATATGCACAATACTGGTTAACCGCTTAGAGGACTATGCCTTCCCAGTAAATGTGTGGTTAGGTAAACTGACCGCGCTCAACATGACCCCATTGGGTTGACTGGGCCGTAAAACCTCAACACAAAAAAATGAATAAAATTTCTTTATCGTATCTCTGAATTAATGTTGGCAACATTAATTTAGAAATATGATAAAAAAAAAATCATCTCACATTTCATTTTCAGCAGGTAGTAAAATATACTTATTTTTATGCCCCCGCCTGTTCGAAGAATAGCGGAAGGGCATTAAGTGTTACCCCTGTCCATACGTACATATGTCCGTCCCAATTCGTGTCCAGGCCATAACTCCTAAACCGTATGGAATATACATGTATTAAGAAACTTTACAAGTGCATGCATGACCCGTGTGTCGTGAAAAAGGAAGACAGCTCTTGCTTGTTTGGTTTTTTAATTATCTGCCCTTGACTTAGTTCCATATACTATCTGTCTGCCGTAACACCTTAACCTCCGAAGAGGACTTCAGATGGGGTTCCGGTAAAACCATGTGCTAAAGGGGGTTAGTTGAATAAAGTGGGGAAAGAAAAGTAGGTGAAATGAGTTTGTACAGTGTGATCAAGAGTGTTAATATAGTTAAAGGATAAAAACAGTTTCTGGTATCTAAGGTGTTGAATGGACTACCTGGCAGACAGCTGTACAAAACTGTAAGGGTAGGGAGGACAGGTATGTGGGCTGGTAGAGCATTCCAGTGGATGACAGTGTGGGGAAAGAATGTGAACTTGTAATAGTCTTTCAGAGTCGAGATCTGTCTCACTCTGTATGCAAGAGAATGAGTTCTTGTAGAAGGACGAGTGTTCCAGACCAGGTAGTCAGAAGCAGGTATTGCAACAAGGTCATATGTGACCTTATATAGAAGGACCAGCCGGCCGTCGATGCGTCATTGGTCAAGGGTGCGCCAGTTGAGATCCTGAAGCATAGCAGAAACGCTAGATGTACATTGTATATCGGTAGTCTCTGGTTACCCATCTAGCGGCCCTACGCTGAACTGATTCAAGTTTATTGGAGTCTGAAGTGGTGTAGGGGGACCACACAGTGGAAGCATATTCTGTGGGCGGACAAGAGTTTTGTATGCAGTGGCTTTCAGGTCCCTGTTATGGACCCGAATATTGCACTTTATGAAGTCATGAGTCTAGAGTAAACCCAGGGTTCCCACTGTATTTTGAAACTGGGGGTAAATCTGCTCTGTTTTCTTGTTTTTGTACCCCTAATGTACATGTATAGCAGAATATAGAGACTCGCTTCAATTTTAGGGGTACAAGTCAAATTTTGGGGATAAAAAACCCTCTACAGAGGGTAAATGGGAATGCTGTAAACCGTGCCCGGGACATAACTCCTAAACCATATGGAATATATTTATGAAACTTTACAGGTGCATGCATGACATTAAGATGATGTGTTGTGAAAAAGGAAGACAACTCTTGCTTGTTTGGTTCTTGACTTAGTTCCATATAGTAAACCGTGTCCGGGCCATAACTCCTTAACCGTATGGAATATATTTATGAAACTTTACAAGTGCATGCATGACATTGAGATGGTGTGTCGTGAAAAAGGAAGACAACTGTTGCTTGTTTGATTTCAATACTAATACTGTAACCAGTACATTCAATGATAGCATATTACCGTACTACCCGCAAGATTTTTGGGTCGAAACGTCCCGGTACCGGGAAATACCTCCGGAGAAACCCGAGCATATACGTCACACCTTGTGACGTCATCCTCAGAATTTTTCTTGCGCTTCCAATGGCGGATTAGTTTCGATTTTGCTCTCGATAAAATCTCTTTCCATCGGCGTTATCTTCGCCTTTTTTCTTCCATTGGTTGCCAAGTAGTGCTCCCGCAGTGATTATTTGTTGTATATTCGCATTCAGTTTTGGATTTAATTCCTTTTTCTGGATTTTTTGGATATTCGGACTGTCTATTCAAAGTGAGTCCTTTCCAATTTTTACTTGTTTGTTTCTTTGTTATGCCACAGCTTCGCGGTAATTGTGGTCATAAAAAAGCTAAATGGGATAACCACCCATCTTGTCTCTCTTGTTCTAATTGTTCTGTTGATAACAAGTGTGATATTTGTATTTCTTGGTCCGAAGACACTTGGTATTCGGCCATTCGTAGAAGGGCTTATTCTTCCAGGTCTTCCAGGATGCCGGGAAAACAAGATGAGTCTCAACGACAAGCTTCCAAGGCTTCTAAGAAGAATGCCATTGATGATGCTTCCAGTCATCATGACTCTGGGGCTGAGGAAGCCCTTTCGGTTCGAGCCGACGACGTTGTGTCAAACGCTCGTTCTGATAAACGCCATTCAGACCGGTTTGACGACGTTGTGTCAAACGCCCGGTCTGATAATCGCCAAAAGGGGGTCATTCCATTGGACACAGGCCTAGAGAATGTTCCTTCGCCGGGCAGCCAACCTCCGGACGATTCTTCTACCGGGCTTATAGAGTTACCGGGTGTTTCATCACGAGATGACCGGGCAAGACATCCTAGTTCTGAGGAGAATACCCGGTCCGGGAATTTCTCTTCTCAGAGAATCGATTACCGGTCATCTCCGGTCCGGTCTTTTTCCCACGAGTCTGGCGTACCGGGTAACCGGTCCGGTCGGGTTCAAACTTCCGGTTTACGTCATTCACCGGGCGGTGTATCTTTTTCTCGTTCTGGGCGTGGTAGGAACAACCAGCGTGATAAAAGAAGTAGATCCAAATCTTCTTCTTTCTTTGATTCAGATGAATCTAGTTCAGCTAGATATCATTCTGTATCAAGCTCTTCTAGGTCCCGGGATAGGTCTAGAAGATATTCTAGGAAAAAGAAATCTCATCGCCATAGGTCTCATTCTAGAGATTCCTATAGACGGAAACATAAAAGACATTCTAGGTCTCGTTCACATAATGACAGGAGATCTAGACATCGTCAGGCTAGAGGCAGGAAGCTATCACACTCACGTGATAAGCGTCACCGTTCTAGTAGGTCTCCCTATCTTCAAGAAAAGAGGAGACGGATTTCTCGCTCTCCTTCTTCTGATAAGAATGTTGTTCCAGACGTCGTATCAGGGTCTATTACAGATAATGAGTTTGAAGGAGAAAGCGTTGCTTCTCCTATTCAGAAGTCTGTCACAACCTCTTCACATAGGGTTAAGGACAAATCTTCTACTCATAGGCTTTCTGAGAGTTGTTCTGTCTATTCTGAGGAAGAAGATGACGGAAAAATCTCTTACACTGAGACCATTGAAGAAGTTTTTAATCTTCTTCCCACGTCTATTTGTCCTCGGAAAAATGATCCATCAATTCCTTCTAAACCCAGGTCAGGCATTGATCTTCTTAATCCTACAGAGGATAAAGAATCATCATCTTTACCCCAGTCCCAACTGATTAAAGATATTCTTAATCTTGTCCAAACTTATGTTTCTGACAAGGTTAAATTAGAACCAGGCTGGACTGCACCGGTTAACCTGGAAAGGGAGCTAGGAACTCATATGAAGTTTTATAAACTTCATAATGAACAATTCCCATCTAGTATCCCTAAAGTGGACATAGATGCATCAAAACTGGATTTGTCTACTACGGGGTCTGTCAATGTTTCATCTAAATTCCTTGAATCCATGGAACGTCAGGCAAGGAGTTCATTTCCATCAATTCATATGCAGATCTGTTTGCTACTTCCGCTTTTAGTACAATGCAATCTGATGACATGGACACTAATATGCTCCGTAGATCGGTACAGGCATTGGTCAGTTGTCTCAAACACTCTACTAATTTATCGTTTCTTATGGCAGTGGAACTTATGCTAGCTAGGAGGGAATTAGCTATATCTGGATCTAAAATTCTTACAGAATCTTCCAAAGACAGTCTAAGATCTATTCCTTTCTCTGTGAATTCACTTTTTGGAGGTAAAATCTCAGAGATTCAAAAGGCTAACTCAGAGTCTCATCAACAGAAACTTATTGCTGATTCTGTTTCCCAGAAACCTGGCTCTTCTCAGACTCAGTCTTTTCAGTTTAGGACTCCACGAGTTCCTAGAAAGAAACAGGATTCCAAAACGGATCTTCCTAGGCCTACTAGGCATCCTCAGGCTGGTAGAGGTGGTTCTAGGACCTTCCGAGGTCGAGGCTCTATGAGAAGGGACAGGAATGTCCCCTCTCGTGGAGGAGCCTCTTCTGATAGACGACATTGATGTATATCCTCCACTGCCCTATCCTCGAAGGGATCTTCCTGTAGGAGGACGCCTGGGCCATTTTGCAAAAGAGTGGGGAAAAATAACTCAAGACAGTTGGGTCCTTTCTGTCGTAAAGCGAGGCTACAAGATTCCTTTCGTCAAGAAACCGATCCTTTCCCCATCTCCACACTTCTTCAAACAGTCCGCAAGTCCTGTTTTAGAAGAAGAGGTCCAAAAGCTCCTCCAAAAGAGGGCAGTGGAGAGTATCAACCCGGAAGATCCCGGTTTTTACTCACGGATTTTCCTTGTCCTGAAAAGAAACGGAAAGTTCCGACTTATAATCGATCTGTCCAGACTGAACAAGTTTCTGAATATTCAGTCATTCAGTATGGAAACGGTGAACAAGGTCAGGAATGCCATTTACCCCAAAGATTGGGCGATTTCGCTAGATCTAACAGACGCCTATCTTCATGTTCCAATTCATGTGACGTCACGGAAATATCTTCGATTCTGTCTGAAGGGTCGAGTATTTCAGTTCAGGGCTCTTCAATTTGGCCTGGCTACAAGTCCGTTCGTTTTTACTCAGCTGATGGTAGTCATTGCAACTCATCTCAGAGTTCGAGCAATTATTCTGTTTCCATACCTGGACGATTGGCTGGTCAGAAACCAGCGTCGCCTCCAGTTAATCAAGGACAGAGAGTTCACTCTCAGATTGATTTCTTCACTAGGTCTCATAATCAATCCAGAGAAATCGGAACTAATTCCATCCCAGAATTTCACATTCATAGGGATGGAATTTATAAGACAATATTGTCCGAGTTCCTTGGGACAGAGTACTATGTATTCTAGACCTAATAGGTTGGTTTCGGAAACAAGTTGCTGTCACAGCAAGAATGTTTCTCTCTTTACTGGGGAAACTGAGTGCTTCTGCTCAATTTGTCGTTTTAGGCAGACTGCACCTTCGCCCTCTTCAGATGGCTCTTTTCGTTCAGTGGAAACCGCATGTTCTTCCACTAGAACACAAAATATTTGTTACAGAACAGATAAAACATCATCTGGGATGGTGGTTGGACAGGGACAGATTTTTACGAGGAGTTGTTCTCAAACAACCTCCTCCAGTGCACACAGTCTTTACAGATGCGAGTTGTTCGGGCTGGGGTGCTCATCTGGAACCGGAAGGACTCATGTGTCATGGAGTTTGGCATCAGAACCAATCTCATCTACACATCAACATCCTAGAAATGAAGGCTATTCTTCTAGCTCTCAAAGAGTTCCAACTCATTCTGTCCAATTCCTCAGTAATGATAGCGACAGACAATTCTTCTGTCATGGCTTATCTCCAAAAGGAGGGCGGCACCCATTCACCAACTTTATGCGTAGAGGTTTGGGAAACTCTCCTTTGGTGTCAAGAGAATGGAATATCTCTCAGGGTCAGACACATTCCTGGCAGAACCAATATTTTGGCAGACCGCCTGTCTCGGTCAGACAAGCCAATATCAACAGAATGGTCCCTGAATCAGTCAATTTGCAATTCGATTTTTCTGATGTCGGGACATCCCAACATAGTTCTTTTTGCGACACGGCTGAACAACAGGCTTCCACTATTTGTCTCCCCAATTCCGGACAGCAAGGCTCTAGCAATAGATGCTATGCCCATGAATTGGGACGGGATTCACGCATATGCGTTTCCCCCATTTCACATCATTCCAGCGATCCTCACCAAGATTCGCATGCACCGATGCAAAATAGTGTTGATCGCTCCTCTCTGGCCTCAGAGAACTTGGTTTCCAGAGTTGCTTCATCTATCGATAGCTGCTCCAATATTTCTTCCGGTAATTCCAGGTTTTTTAACTCAAAAAACCGGAACAGGAAACTCTGTGCTAGTTCATCAAAATCCCCAGTCTCTTTCTCTTCTCGCCTGGATATTGTCAAACGATCAGTCACAAATAAAAAATTTTCGCGAGACATTGCAGAGCACGTTTCTAAAGCAAGAAGACCTTCCACTAGAAAGGTTTACAAGGCAAAATGGGGCGTCTTTTCCAGTTGGTGTCGTACAAGAAAAATTACTCCTAGCAAGGCATCTGTTTCAAATGTAGCAGACTTTTTGCTCTATCTTTTTGAAGTTAAAAAATGCCAAGCTAGTACTATCAAATGCTACAGATCTATGATTTCTAACACCTTGAAGTTCCGGTCTGGCATTAATGTTGGATCTGATCCAATAATTTCTGAACTTATGAAAGCTTTTGAATTACAGAGACCTGTTCAAAGGTCTTTACTACCTAAATGGGATCTTGGCTGTGTTCTGGTTTCTCTATGTAAAGAACCATATGAACCTTTACACAAAACTTCATTACTAAATCTCACTCGGAAAACTGTGTTCTTACTAGCTCTGGCTACGGCGAGCAGAGTTAGTGAGATCCATGCTTTCTCTGTAGGTTCTGAACACCTCAGATTCAACAATCCAGACGGTTCCGTTTCTCTCCGGACGCAAACAGGCTTTCTAGCTAAAAATCAATTGCCATCCAGATGTAGAAGAGGTGATTAGGGCTGCACATTGGTCGAGTCACTCAGTATTTGCCAAATTCTATCTGAGAGATCTTCAGAAGCAGTCGCAGAATCTTCAGCTTTTGGGTCCTATGGTCACAGCCCAAAAAGTTGTGGGGGGAGCCGTCAGTTCTTCCAGCCACAGTTGCTAATCAGAAGTACTTATCTGATGCCTGGACCTTACTGTATATAGGTAATTGGATAATTACAGATCTCATAATATATTCAGGGATTGAAATGGTGGAAATTTGGGGAATTTATTTTTCAAATTTCCTTTAGACCATTATATGGCCTAAGTTTCTTCAGTCCCTGATATGGGCCAAACGTTCCGGTCCGGGGTTATGTGGGATAATTTCCATCCCACCAACCTTTATTCTGCTATCATTGAATGTACTGGTTACAGTATTCGTATTGAAATTTAATTTTTAAATTAAAATTCGTTTCAATAGAATACTTACCAGTACATTCAATCAGAATTCCCGCCTCCCTGAGCCCCTCTAATTCTTTTAGTATTCTAGTCTATTTCTAGAAAAATTCTGAGGATGACGTCACAAGGTGTGACGTATATGCTCGGGTTTCTCCGGAGGTATTTCCCGGTACCGGGACGTTTCGACCCAAAAATCTTGCGGGTAGTACGGTAATATGCTATCATTGTACTGGTAAGTATTCTATTGAAACGAATTTTAATTTAAAAATTAAATTTTTGAATTATCTGCCCTTGACTTAGTTCCATGTAGTAAACCGTGTGTGGGCCATAACTCCTAAACCATATGGAATATATTTATGAAAATTTACAGATGCATGCATGGCATTGAGGCGATGTGTAATGAACATGGAAGACAACTCTTGCTTATTTGGTTTATGAATTACATATGTAACCTTTTTCTGAATGGCATTTTGGTGGGGGCATCCATGTCCAAGGGATCAAGCTACAGGGCGACTGGGGCGAAATAGTCGCCCTAGAGGGCTCAAAGTCGCCCTGGGAAGCCCAGGGGGGCGACAAAAACTTCGCCCTCCGTTTTTGCAACTTTTGAAAAAGCTAGTACTTGTGCAAAACGAACTTTTTGTTGGGAGAAATCCAGTAAAAATTGAGCAAACATGCAAAGGTAAAAATCTGTTGAAAAATGTTGTTAGATGTATCAGAAATGCCACTGAATGAAAGTCTGATGTGATTTAACAAGTTGTGGAGGAAAACTGTTCGCCTATTAAGTGACCAAAAGATCGTTTTCATCAATGTCATTAGTTTTCGTGGGTGTCCGTTTTTTCATAAATGAACCATTTACATGCTGAAAATTGGCCAGAAACATCATTAAAAGTGCAAAAAACTAAGTTTAGAAGTTGGCAGACACTTTAGTTTAACAAATTTATTATTATCATTATGTTTATAGCTTACTTACCAAGCCACAGACCTTGATGTTTTGACTGTATCTACTCAAAAGAATTGTCACTTTCCAAAAAGATATGAATGAACTTATTTGTCCAGATATAATGTATTTGCCCTACTCATATCTGTGTTACTTTGCATCATTTAATTGGTTTAGAAGTAAGAATGAACAGGTCTACAGTAAAATTTGTTTCCTTCTTTGTTAATTCCCAAGACAATATGGTAAAAATTCCCAAGACAATGCAGTAAAGTGAGTCGAGAGTCCTAAATTGTCGAGCTTTCAGTAAGGCAATAGGTGAACCGAGTCTTGACTTCTCCCTCATCCTATAAAACTTCTACCTGTTTTGTCTGGAGGGAGAAGTCACTTCTCCCTAAATTTTTGAGCCAGCTTGATCCCTGCAGTCCTGTGGACACTTTTTCTAGTTTTAAATTTTAGGACAAGCATTGTAAGGCGTTAACCCATTGTATATATATTGGAAGAGTCCAATTTTCAATTTTAGGTACATCTGGCTATGAGATTTACATACTCATAGAGAAAAATGGCTAAACTATTTGCAAAAAGTGGAGAACCTGATCAGATCTGCGGCATCTGATCTGGGTCTGCACTGTTTGCCAATTACCCTTTTTCGGGTCTCCCGACTACAATGGGTTAAGGTGTCCCAATTCTTAGGGTAAAAATATGGTATATGTACTGGTGTGACACTGCTTTCGCAGAATTCATGTTAAAGATACAGTATATTTTGAGAAGTGAAAAGTGCATATGCTTGATTCAGACATATACATAGGATTTTTGTTTATTCTGCTCAGTAGCTCTAGTCCCAACAAGGCAATGAAATGAAGTCAGTAAATTTTAACAAGTATTAGCTTTTTCAAAAAGCTAACGGGTCATTTAGCTTCAGCAATTCCAAGTACGCTTTTGCCGTGCAGGATGGCAGATGAATCAAGATTCATTGAACTAACCAAATGGCTCCTGTTATTTTCCAAATTTTGGTTCACTCGGAACTGTCAGATTTATCTCTACTCAAATAATAGACGCCACAGACTGTTGACAGTTACTATTATCCTGTGAGTTTTTCAACATTTTGACTATAGCAGATCAATTTAGATGGTGTTGCAAATCTGGCTGCACACTTTTGCATGTTTCCACTTCTTCCTAACTGTCTTACTCCAGGACTGGGTGCACCAATCCTTTATCGGCTGCTCCTTTAATGTCTTGATGAATTCTCATACGTGCAGAAGGGTAATTTCATTTGAGGGCAAAATTGCTATTGAAGCGAACAATCTCAATAAGCATATACCCAAAAGAGGCCATAATTGGTTAATAAAACATTTGTTTCTATTCATTATCCGAGGCACGACTACTACATCAACAGTCTTGGTAGTTAGTTCTGCTTAAGCTGGGTTCAGAATAACTCCCATATTTGATGCATGATTAGCGCAGCTCCTATATACATTTATGTGGATCACCAAGGCAACCGACAATAATTTCATTTGCTTTGTGTTCTTCATATTTACTTAAATTGTATTTACTGTGGCTAGATTAAAACTATACAGTTTTCATTTTTCTTGTATGAAATATAAAAATCACTAAAAAAAAACAAAACACCTAAGTCTTAATAAGACATTTGATTTTTTCCAGCAAGAATATGAATTTTCCGGTTCAAAATATTCTTTTGATGCAGACCCTAAGCAAAATCGAGTTCTAAATAAGAACAGTATTATCAGGGTTTACATTGTCTGCTGAATTACTTGCTTTTCAGAGTGAAAAAGGTAGGATAGAGTTTCCACAGCACATCTCAAAAAGTAACCACAAACAACCTGGGCCCAGTTGTTCAAAGCACCATGAGCTTAACAAGCTCGTTAGTGGTCTAAATGTTAACTGTTCTTGTAAGTACAATATCTAATTCACAGGTATTTCTGCTGAAAAAATGTGAGTAGCTTTTGCAAATGCAAAAGCTACTCACATTTTTTCAGCAAAAATATTAGCATATATACCATATTTAATGATCAAAGTTTTAATGATATGTTAACTAACAATGTCATTAATTTTGAACAACTGGGCCCTGGATTTCAGAAACAGTCTGCTTTATTTGTCCTGGTAACACACTACACTAAATTATAAGAGCCACAAAGTCAGAAAACAACCTTAGAACATGTGCACCCTGTAATGATTCAGATCAATCAGCACATTTGGGCAGTCTGATCAGAATCTTCACAGGGCATATCAGAGGACGTTAAGGAGGAGTATTTGGTGATAATTCTGTGATATTTATAAAAAAAAATATGTTGTGGGTATTCGTTAGAAGCACTTCACTGAAGTGCTTCTAATGAGTAGCCATAACATATATTTTTATGTGAGTGCTTCTAATGAGTACCCACAACAAATGTTTTATGGAGAACTGGAGAAAATTATCCCTGAATTATTATCAAATACTCCTCCTTAACAAGTCCTCTGGCATAATGTGGATAGCCAAGGATGCAAACTTTCTTCCTGTGGACAATGGAGACTGATCAGACTGCACATCTTTGCAGGCTGTTTTTTTTTGTTTTTTTTTTTTAAGTGTTGGGCGAATTGTCAGAAGGTATATTTTCTTATGTTACGACTCATTATGTGCTTGGGAATTTTTACAGGGAGAAGATTTCCAAAAAGACCCAGACATAAACTAGTGGCAGAGGCCAGGTTTGATGGAGAACTGCTGGCCACAGATCCTGTTGATCATGTTGAGAACCCTGATTTTACCCAGGAACTTGCCTGGGAACTGGACAAGAAAAGCCTGCAGCAGCACCGGCTTCAGAGAACCTCCATAAAAATACAATGTTACGCAGTTGATACTTCAACTACAATGAAAGAGTCCATAGGTTATGTAGTGTTAGATCTGAGATCAGCACATAATAAACAGGTAATTTTTAGCTGGCCAGTACGAAAGTACGTAAAGCTCTTTTGCACTATTTTCAGCATTCATGTTGATGTCCACAAAATGTCACGGTTTTATGTTAAATTTTTAAGAGGTCATATTATCCAAACATTGTTCGATTTAGTCAATAGTTGGCCAATTGGTAGGTATTGGTTCATAGTTTTATATAGTACCCCTGCCCTTGACCTTGAAGCTACACGTAGATTTGGCTTCAATGAGATGAGCAGGCTCAGAATTTTATGTTACACTTTTATGTCAAAGTTTTTAAAGATCACTATCTCGTGTCTGTCTCGATTTATTTGATACTTGGGACTTTGTTATAGACTGGTCCAAAATTTTGCAATAAATATTAGTTTATTGCTGCATTTGCTCAGCTTTCTAACTGTGTTTTGCCTGAGCAGGTGCTGTGAAATTATTTTTTTTTCCTGTTCCTAAAAATACATGCAAGTCAATGGGATTTTACAGAAAGACTAATTTTTAGCACTTGGAGAATAGTGTTATAAAACTCTGCACTGTCTCATTGTTAAAATACTGTTTTTCCTTTTTTCAGACCTCCAAGTGGTATCCACTACTTTTAGCCAAATATCAGAAAAATAAACCAGAGATCAGATTAGCTATCTACCTTGATGAAGATAAAACTGCCGAGGCGGATACCAGCTTTAAAGCGAAGGAGGCTCCTCCAAGATGTAAGTTACTGTACTAACCTATAAAAGAAATGCATTACCCATTGCTCCAGATAAGAGGAATATCGAGATTTTTTTCTTATTTTTCCATGGAAACGTATATAGTGGGTACTCATTAGAAGTGCCTCTTGAAGCACTTCTAATGAGTACACAAAACATATGTTTCTGTGGAGACATAAGAAAAATATCAATACTATTATTTAGAGCTATGAAACTGTTACACCACTGAAAGTAAAAAAAAAAAAAAACAAAAAAAAAACAACAGGTCATAACTAGTACTGAATGTTTTTATATTCAGTTTGATTAATACCATATTTCACCTAAATATTCAGATTCCCTGCTTACAGTATTATTAAAAACTGCTGTATGAGTAACGAAATGTGTAGTCTGATTAGTCATAGCATTTTGTGTCTACGTTTTTTGTGCAGGTCTTTCTGTCTTAATACTAAGGGTACTGTAATAGCCTTTAGTAATAATCCTAAGTATTGGGAGAGAAATACTTTTGCAAACAGTGTAGACCCAGATCAGATGCCACAGAATGCAGCATCTGATCAGGGTCTACACTGTTTGTCATACATACAGCAATATTTTAGATACATCAACAGGTTGTAGAATGGACTATTTCAAAGTTTAGAACAAGTATGGTAAGTAGATAAGGTGGTCCAATACTTAGGATAAATACAGTAAATATGGTAGTGAATGTGTACTATTGCAGTGGTGGAATGAGTGCTATAGCTGTCAGCCTTATTGATAAAGTGCAGCAGTTGTAACTGTGTACTGTGCACAGACTGATAGTTATTTTAATCAGTAAGATGTCATATTAAACATAGCTGGGCATGTATAAAAGTGTGATCGAAGCATTTCAGGGTAATTTAACAAAACTAGGGCTTTATGTACGGTATGCATTATTTTTGGTGTTAAAAATGTGTCGTGTTGGCCTTAAGATAACTGCCATTGAAATCCCTTGAGTACAAAAAGTTCCGGCCAGAAATATAGTGAAAAAAACTGGGGAATGTAATGCCTTTTTGTTTTTTATTACTGAATTGTCAGGATGCATTTTCACAAAAGTATGCATATAGCCATACCTGTTAGCCATATTTTTGATTTCAAGTTCTTTGGCATGAATGAAAATGTAAGATTTATATCTTTTTGTCATTATCCTGTTAATCAGTTATCCTCAAACCAACAGCACTAGGCTGAATTTCAGTTACGCTAAAAAATAAGGTATTTCCTTTTTAATGGATGTTATTTCTCCATTAAATGTTTTAAGTCTAAATGACTTAGTCTGAAACACTGACTTAACCTTTACACTGCTGTAGGCGACTGTGTGCGCCCAGGAGGGGTCTGCCAACTCTAAAGCCTGTCATACTTACTATACACCACATGCAACCATTCAGAGCAAGTGTTCTCATACAGGAGTGAACCTACTTTCATACAAACATGCCACTTTTCATTAGATAGTCGGGTGCTGGATTTTACCCACACTAATAAAGACTGAGAATACCGAATTTGAAGCTGCCATTAATTTCAGCACTCACTTCAACAGATTGATCACGATTCCCTGGAGAAAAAGCCCATAACACCTAAATCATTTCCAGTGAGGAAGAAGTAAGAATAACAGTAGAACCTATGTATTTCACTCGTTTCATTCGCAATAGTACACAGTAGGCGCTGGTCTCTTGTAACTTTTTTTTAAGTGTCTTAAACGGCTCCTCGTTTACGCGTGACTGTCACGTGACTTTCTAGTCACATGACCATCCTCTTGCCAGTAAAATGGCCACCTACAAGTGGCAAATTATACGTGAAAATTCCATGTAAATCGAGGCAAAATTAAGGGAGTAATGACTTCTCAAGAAGGGGTACCCCCTCTTACAGGCCTGTTTCATTTTTTGCCTAGCATGCTAAGGGTTAAGATGCTACATTAAATTGTAGGTTATCAAATTACCTTACCAGATGCCTTTACAGAATCGGAATTACTTTTTGTAAAGTACCCCTTTGGCTTGAAGGAGGGTAACATTTGACAATTTTAAGGCCATAACTTATTTGCTCAGGTATTTGAACTTTTTTTGGGTCTTTTTTATAGTAATAGAAGATGCAGCCAAGGCTGGTTTAAAAGAGGAAGAAGGCCATCTAAAGCTGCTACAACCAGTGTTAAATGAAGAAGAGGGCTATTACCAGATAGGACCTGCCAAACAGTGTGCTGATCAGTTTGTACTCTCAGTTACCATAGCTACAGCTGCCAATTTAGCTCAGGTAGTGTGAATATTTGGAGTTAACCCTTGCCATGCTGAATAAATTAAGATGCCATGCCCACTTCTAACTGTCAGCCAGTCAGATAACTTGATTCAAATTGTTGATATAAAGTCAAATACTGAATGACAAACAGTGCAGACCCAGATCAATTGGCTTCTTCAGAAAGCCATGCTGTATGTGACGTTTCTGTTTAGCAAAATTAAGAAAATCTAAATTCCGTACCAAGTTACTGTGGGATACAGCGACAAAAGGTTTTTGAAACTGTACCGGCTACCATACCCATATGTCCATTCTTTAAAAATGTTACCATAAGCTTGCTTAGAACATATAGTCTCAGGTGAGCTGCATGACCATTGGTCCTCTGGTTTTCTTGGACCTTTTTCTTTCTGTTTGGTCTGATCTGTTTGTGTATGCCATTTTGTCAGAAAAGTTGCTGTAAAAATGGGCCCCATTATGCAAAAATCTGTTCTTGGGCATCTGTGCAGTCTGATCAGGGCCTTCACTGTCCACTAACCGAATCATTGGATACTACAAAAATGTATGAATGGAGAGCAAAGGCCAGATGTTACCTTGTGCATCCCCAGAATGATCTGAATCTTTGCATTTTGCGCATGTTCGAAGGCATTTTTCCGCTTGATGTGGTCCTTATTATAATGACAATTACATAATATCTGTGTTTTCCAGCTAATTCCCAGTAGTCAAGCGTTACCAGCTGGTGGAGGAGGCTATTTCTTCTATTTCTCCTTATTTGGTAATGATGTAACTAATGAAGTGTTCCATGACCTTATCAACCCTGCCTTTCCGGCGGAGAGAGCTTCTGTGAGGATAAGAAGTAGTGTAGAAGCCATCAGAATGTTCCTTTCCAGTCAGCCAGGCCTCCAGGTATAATTTAATTTTTTTCATTTACTTTTTACTGTAGACTTCTTAAGGAATATTTGGTGATAATTCTGGGATAATTTTCTCAAGTTCTCTATAAAAACACATGTTGTGGGCACTCATTAGAAGCATCTTTCTGAAGTACTTCTAATGAGTACCCACAACATAGGTTTTTATGGAGAGATAAGATAAATTATCCCAGAATTATTATTAAATAATCCTCACTTAACAAGTACTGTGATTTATTATATCTCCAACAAACTGTGTTTGTAGGGGGTGGGTATACTGTTTTAACATGTCTGTCTGTCTGCCATTCTGTAACATTTTGGTTTATGACTGTGGGGTACTGCTTATTGACATTTCTTGTTCTGCAACTGGCTTGTTTTAAAATACCCTTGGTGTCCTCTACACTAATGGGATTAACATATGAACATCTTACAGACTATAACCCATTGTGGACTGAATGAACTCCCCCACACTTTATATTGGAAGATTCTAATTTCTATTTTAGGTACATTGGGCTATGTGATTTAAATTTTCCTAGAGAAAAATGGTTGATCAATATGCAAACAGTGGAGACCCTGATCAGATGCCATGTTTTACGTGTATGATCTGGGTCTGCACTGTTTGCCAGTTACCCTTTTAGGGGTTTCCAGACTACAATTGGATAATTAACATGTTATTGATAGCCCTAGAAGAAGATGGGCATCCAGATGCTTTCTTTCTTTCTTTTTTTTTTTTTTTTTGTCTCACCTGCTTTAACAGAGGAATACACCAATCATATGCATATTTGGCGGAAATAATCAGACAGTTTTCTTTACCATACCTACCCTGAACTTTTAAACAAGCTTATTATGATAACATAGGTCTAGATAAGAGTGGTTATCAGGTAAATACTTTTCTTATTTCTCCACAAAGAAATATGTTGTGGATACTCATTAGAAGCGCCTCACTGAGGCGCTTCTAATTAGTACCCACAACATATGTTTTTGTAGAGAAATAAGAAAAATATCAATACTTTTGGATTGAAAAAAAAAAACACATCTTATCAAGAGCTATGAATAATCTGCTACTTGTCCAAAAACTTTGGATGAGTGGCAACAAGTGTAGACCTTGATCAGAGGCTACATTCTGGACAATCTGATCTGGGTCTTTGCTGTTTGCTTAGGTCTGTTTGTCCAAATATTTAGAGTAAATATGGTTTATTATCCCCATGCTTTAGCGATTAGGATATTTTGAATGCCTCCGACTGTCCATTAAGCTACCGTAATAATCTGCCTATAAGACAGGGATTTTTTACGCAAAAATGACTCAGAAAATTCAGACCTGTCTTATAAACAAGGTCTTCGGCCATATCAGTATTTTCGGCAAAGTCCGGTGGTGCCACGTGGTCAGGGAAAATGCTGATCACCAAAGCCGGTAGAAAGCTATAATGTTTACCTTCGTCCCTTGACAGAAATTTACTAATCCAGACTAATTAAAATCACATTAGGTTCCAAAATGTTATCCATCCCCAAAGATTCAACACTAAAACATAAGACGTTTTTTTCCTTACAATAGACACTGGAAATAATTATACAGACTTTTTGGATTGGTCCATTAGGTAAATGCGTAAGAAAATAAGATGAAAAAAGGATTGAAAGCTTTGTAAAATTACAGCATTTAGAAAAATTTTTCTGATACAGGTACATGTATGTCCCGAAAAACAGGTTTGACATTTCATGCAAATTGTCTCCTAAACCACTGGGCAGAGTTTAACCAAACTTGCTTCCCTGCATGGTAAGGGTGTGCAAAGCAACATTATTTTTCCATCTGTCTGGCTGTCTATACACCCATCTGTCTATCTGTCTGTTGTGTTATCTCCTCCTAAACCACTTTGTGGAATTTAAACAAACTTACTACATGACTTCCCTACTTGGTAAGAATGAGCAAATTCGAATGCAATATTATTTTTCTTCCCATCCTTCTATCCATCACGCTATTAGCAACATTAGCACAGAGCGAGGGGATTTTGCGATGGCTTGTCATCAACTGGGAAATCTAGTTAAGATTTCTTCCTGCAGTGTTTGAAATATGCAGGTTTTGATCATCCCAAGCAATTGGCACAGCCTCATCAGCATAGGTCTAGATAAGGGAGGGTATCTGGTGAATATTTTTTTGTTTATTTATCCACAAAAACATATGTTGTAGGTACTCATTAAAAGTGCCTCGGCGAGGCGCTTCCAATGAGTACCACAACATAGGCTTTCGTGGAGAAATAAGAAAAATATCAATACTTTTGGATTGAAAAAAGTGTCTTAACTAGTGCTATGCATCAGTCTTTGCTCCTGGTCAGTACATTCTATAGTATCCACTGATTCTTTGAACAGTCAGTAAAGTTCCTGATCAGACTGCACAGAAGGCTGATTGGAGCCATGGCTGTCCATAAAGGCACTGAGACACATCTGCCTTTGACACTACTCATTGGATAATTCCTTTCCTGACAATGATAATACTGTGTTTTTCTTAAATATTTGGAGACCTTAACTTCTTGCCATTCTTAACCCTTGTCCTGCTGAACCCGGATATACCCTGCCTTTGCAAACAGTGTAGATCCAGATCAGTTGACTTCTGAAGAAGCCAGCTGATCTGACTCTCCACTGTTTGCCATTAAGTATGTGAATTTATAGCAACACTGTGGATCAAGTAATCTGATTGGCTGATAATTAGAAGTGGGCATGGCATCTTAATTTATTCAGCATGACAAAGGTTAACTTACTGTAAAAAATGAACATATACATTTGACTGCCTTTTGTGTCTAAAATGTTTTGATGTAATGGCAAACAGTGTAGACTCAGATCAAACTGCTCTTTTGGAGCAGTGTGATCTGGGTCTACACTGTTTGCTCAGACCTATCTGTTTAAATAGGATAAACATGGTAATAAAGGTGTTTGTTTTCTTTATTTGTTAGGTTCATCTTTGTTGTGGTGAGCAGTCTCTGGGTAGGGCTGAGGTCCCATTAAACTCTTTACTGAAGAAAAACAGCACAGAAATCTTCATGAAACCAGTTGCTGTTGAAGGGTCATTTCAGGTAAGGGAGATAAATGATATAACATATAGAAGTTTGACATAAAAAAAGAGAGATAAATGATATTACAATTTTGACATAAAAAAGACTATATGACAATTAGAGGTATGTTTGACAGCATCAGTGCTTTAGAGTCGCCTCAGTTTTCTGGCGTAAGTTACCAGTAGTTTAAAATTCAATTTCTTTTAAATGATGTTTGTAAAATGTATGAACGTTACCAGTGTGTTCTAATTATTTCCATTCTTATGATCGTGGTAGTAATATGAGTTGCTTTTTTTTTTTTTTCAACAAAAAGGTGTTGATATTTTCTTATTTCTCCCCAAAAACATATGTTGTTGGTACTCATTAGAAGCTTTTTGGTTAGGCGCTTCTAATGAGTACCCACAACATATGTTTTTGGGAAGAAATAAGAAAAAATGAATACCTGGGCTCTGTTATTCAAAGCATTGTTAGCTTAACAAGCTCGTTAGTGGTCAAAATCTTAACTGTTCTAGTAAGTACAATAATTAATTCACAGATATTTTTGCTGAAAAAATGTGAGTAGCTCTTGCAATTGCCAAAGCTACTCACATTTTTCAGGAAAAACATTAGCATATTTTCCATATTTAATGATCAAAGTTTTAACGATATGTTAACTAATGACATCATTAGTTTTGAACAACTGGACCCTGATACCTCCTCTAGTCTGGAGCCTTGAATGTTTTGTTGCCTCATTATTGCTGGGCCCAGTTGTTCAAAACTAACGATGATGTTAATTAACGTATCGTTAAAACATACTACTCACATTTTTTCAGCAAAAATACCTGTGAATTAGATATTGTACTTTTCAGAACAGTTAACATTTTGACCACTAAGGAGCTCAGTAAGCTAATGGTGCTTTGAACAACTAGGCCCTGGTGTTTTCTGAGATCTGCAGTGATTTGAATTAATATTTTGCTCATCATAAGGACACGAGACAATCTAACTGGACTTCTCACCTTTACAATCTCATCAGATCCACAACTGTTTTCACATGGTACCAGAAGTTTGCATTGTGGATGGTGACATTCAAATTCCATTTGACATATCACACAAGTCTCCTAAGGATACAGTTTTTGATTCCATTTCGTACCACAAGATATATTTTAGTGAAAAATAACAGAAAATGTCCCAAAGTATTGACATAGCTATCATTTTATTTGGAGCCATATACCATATGAATTTGTTTGTTTCTACAGTTAATCCCACCAAATCGTGCTAAGCAGCAGATGTCGGCAGTGCCCACAGATCTGTCTCCAGTAGTTGGTGTGTCAGTAGTGCTTAGAAAGGAAGATGTGGTAAGTTGAGACATTTTCATCATTTTATGTCCTGTTCTTCTTTCCTCCCTGTCCCTCTCTTTCATCTCCTCTACTCTCTCTTCTGTCTCTTTTCTCCCTTTCTCTGTGAGACGACACAAAATGACCCTCAAGGGTTGACGTGTCGTTAAACCCCAACACAATCAATCAATCAATGTACCTGCACTGAAGACTCAAAAGTATTTGTGTAAACTTCCTCACAGACCACTACAGTGGATCACTCATTTCTTACTGCTGCTGCCCAGATTTTATTCCTCACATTGACATATTGTGGCCCATCCCAGTCTTCGCAAAATCTTTTCTACTGATGCAGGACAGCTGTCAGACAGACTGTAATCTTTTACAGAACAGATAAGTATCTGCAGGACTGAAGGCATATTTGTTGTCAGAATATTATTTTCTTTGCTAAGATTCACAGGACATTTGTCAGACAGACTAAAAGTTTTTGGAGGACAAAATAAAAAAATGCCAGTTTTGTCAGGTAGTCCTGCACATTTCACGAAGACTGCCATCCAGGAATAGTTGGTTTAACCTTTGTCAGGCTGAATGAATTAAAATGCCATGCCCACTTCTGATTGTCAGCCAATAAGTTTGCTTGATCCAGGTTGTTGATACAAAGTCACATACTAAATGGCAAATAGTGCAGATCCAGATCAGTTGGCTTCAGAGAAGCCAACTGATCTGGATCTACACTGTTTGCAAAGGCAGGGCAAATCCAAGTTCAGGAGGACCAGGGTTAACCCATTGTAGTCTGGAAATCCCTAAAAGGGTAATTGGCAAACAGTGCAGACCCAGATCAGATGCCGCAGAATGTGACATCTGATCAGGGTCTGTACTGTTTGCAAATAGTTTAGCAATTTTTCTCTAGGCAAATCCAAAACTCATTGCCAGATGTACCTAAAATGAACTTGGACTTTTCCAATATATAGTGTTGGTGAGTCTCAGTCTACAATAGGTTAAGGAAACTAGCCAGTGTGGCTTTGTGAGTGTGATCAGTACTCTCAAGGGTTATTCCTTTTCGAATGTCTTCACTGTTCACCAGTCGCCTTCACTTCACTTCAAGGATGAACTGAGAGATGTGCCTTTGAGAATACATTTAATAAGTTCCTATAAGCTTTCTGTATAATCAAAGCAAAATAAAGTTTATACATCAGACTGTGGAAGCTGTATTATTGAAACATCTGGGTGGCCGATTGGTTTGTGCTCCTGACCTCAGATCATCATGAGGTCCTAGGTTCGAATCCTGCTGGAAGTGAAATTCATCTCATGACTGTTCGGCGCTTAATTGCACAGAGCCTTTCATTATCATTCTTTCATCATCTCCATATGACTTAAATAATGTTGAAAGGGATGTAAAACATATCATAGCTGTATTGTCAAGATTTAAGGCAAATGCATACACATGAAAGAAGTTGCCACCAGGAAATTGCCACCTGTGTACAGTCGAATCTCAATGGCTCGTTTACCATGGCTTACTCATTTTTGAATCCCTACAGAATTTTTCCGATAGCTCAAGAAAACAAATATTGAGGGAAATTTTGTTATTTTATTATGAAATTGTTTGGTGTGTGTACTCATTAGAATTGCCTCATTGAGGCAATTCTAATGAGTACATGCAACATACCATTATTTTGTTGAAGATCGAAAACATTTCCATAAATTATCGCCATTTGCTTCCTGACCTGCCGCCATGATTAAATCTCATTGGCTCGAACTACCCATCTCTCGAACAAATTTCCATGGTCCCAAAGATGTTCGAGCCATGGAAGTTTGACTGTACTTGATTTTTTTTTTTTTAAAATAGATGCTACTCTGAAAGGAAACAAATATGCATCCAGAGAGAGCAAATTCTTTCATATAAGACTTACCTTTATGAAAAGGGAGGCAGATGCTTCCATGGTTGAGTTATTTCCCTTGTATCCTTTCTTCTTAAAATGCTATTTGTGCAGCAACATGAGAAAATGTACATTCTGATGTGTGCGCTCAATGAAGACTAAAATCAGCCTGCGCATCTGCACAGTCCGATTAGTCTTCATTGTCTGCATGAAGAAACTTTGCTGCATTGACTATTCAAAATGTGCCCAGTGAAGATTCTGATCAGACTGCGCAAATGTGCAGGCTGATCTGTATCTTCCCTAGGAGGTCATGTTTGAAGGTTACTGTAGTAACAGCAAAATGAGCTTCATCGTCAGAAACAATACCTAAGGTATTGTTTCTGACGGTGAAGTTCAATTTGCTATTACTACTACATGTATATTGTAATATGATAACAGTAAACTTCCGCTATTAAGACCATGTTTGGTACTGCCTAAAAGTGGTTTTATTAGAGGGGCGGTCTTAACCCATTGTAGACTGGAGACCCTAAACGGGTAATTGGCAAACAGTGCAGACTCAGATCAGATGCCACAGCAGGTGGCATCTGATCAAGGTCTCCACTGTTTGCAAATAGTTCAACCATCTTTCTCTCCGAATATCTAAATCATATAGCCTGACATACCTAAAAGTGAAATTATAATCTTCTAATATATTGTGTGGGAGAGTTCATTCAGTCTACAATGGGTTAATATTGAATGTAGAACATAGCTCCAGCTAAGATGCCTTTTTTTCAAGCAGAAAGTATCGATATTGTTTCATATTTCTCCGCAAAAATATGTTGTGGTACTCATTAGAAGCGCCTCACCAAGGCACTGCCTTACCAAGGCACTTCTGTGAATACCACAACAGATTTTTTTGTGGAGAAATAAGAAAAATAGTATGCAATTATTCCCTTTTATTAAATAACAAGAAAAACTGTTTTTGGGTTGGCAAAAGCTGATCTTAATAGTGGAGTGGACTTATTTTCGAGTGGTCTTAATAGCAGAATTATTCTGTATTTCAGGTTATGAGGACCCCTGTTAAGGAGGGGCTTCCTTCTCCCATCAGGACCCCAGGTACAGGGTCTCCCATACACCGCTCCAAGCCCCGCAAAGACCAGAGCCCAATGAGGGCAGAAAAACCTTTGTCTCCAGAGAAACCACTACCATCCCCTTCAAAAGATGGATATGAGGATGATTTTGAAGGCACTAATGAGAATGTTAGCAGCTTGGAAGAAGACAGGAGAAGAGAGGCTAGAGAAGGTAAGTGGCCAATGAAATCACATGCTACTCATAGCTATCCAGATTCCGGAGTTCCAAAATGCTGCCCACAATATATCAAAATTCAGTGTCTCACAGGCATTCAGATGTCCCTGCTGAAGTTTTTTTTTTTTATGCCCCCAACTTCAAAGAAGTTGGAGGGGCATATTGCTTCTGGGTTGTTCGTCCGTCCGTCCTTCCGTCCGTCCGTTTGTCACGCTTTTTGATGCATAGCATAACTTTAAAACCGTGAATGCTACTGTTTTGAAATTTCATATATGGATTCCTCATGAAAAAATAGCTGACACATATTTTTTTTCTTGACAGGATTATGCCCCTTTTCTGAGTTATGGCCCTTTGAAAAAATATGGATGCAATCTTGTCAGCAAAATATCTCAAAAACTATTAAAGCTAGAGACTTGAAACTTGATGAATAGACTGGTAGTGATGAGTAGACAACCTGATTAACTTTTGAAGAAATTTTGAAAAATACTTCTTGAGTTATGGCCCTTTGTAATTTTGGGCAATTTTACCTTGTCAGCAAAATGTCTCAAAAACTGTTAGAGCTAGAGCCTTGAAACTTAGTAAATGGATTTGTAGTGATGAGTAGATGACCTGATTAACTTTTGAAGAAATTCTGAAAAATACTTCATGAGTTATGGCCTTTTGTAATTTTGGGCATTTTTACCTTGTCAGCAAAATATCTGAAAAACCGTTGGAGCTAGAGCCTTGAAACTTAATGAATAGACTGGTAGTGATGAGTAGACAACCTGATTAACTTTTGAAGAAATTTTGAAAAATGCTTCTTGAGTTATGGCCCTTTGTAATTTTGGGCATTTTTACCTTGTCAGCAAAATATCTCAAAAACTGTTAGAGCTTGAGCCTTGAAACTTAGTAAATGGATTTGTAGTGATGTGTAGATGACCTGATTAACTTTTGAAGAAATTCTGAAAAACACTTCATGAGTTATGGCCCTTTGTAATTTAGGGCATTTTTAACTTGTCAGCAAAATATCTCAAAAACTATTGAAGCTAGAGCCTTGAAACTTGATGAATAAACTGGTAGTGATGAGTAGACAATTTGATTAACTTTTGAAGAAATTTTGAAATATACTTCTTGAGTTATGCCCCTTTGTAATTTTAGGCATTTTTATCTTGTCAGCAAAATATCTCAAAAACTGTTAGAGCTAGAGCCTTGAAACTTAGTAAATGGATTTGTAGTGATGAGTAGATGACCTGATTAACTTTTGAAGAAATTCTGAAAAATACTTCATGAGTTATGGCCCTTTGTAATTTTGGGCAATTTTACCTTGTCAGCAAAATATCTCAAAAACTGTTGGAACTAGAGCCTTGACACTTGATGAATAGACTGATAGTGATGAGTAGACAACCTGATTAACTTTTGAAGAAATTTTGAAATATACTTCTTGAGTTATGCCCCTTTGTAATTTTAGGCATTTTTATCTTGTCAGCAAAATATCTCAAAAACTGTTAGAGCTAGAGCCTTGAAACTTAGTAAATGGATTTGTAGTGATGAGTAGATGACCTGATTAACTTTCGAATAAATTTTGAAAAATACTTATTGAGTTATGGCCCTTTGTTATTTTGGGCATTTTTATCTTGTCAGCAAAATATCTCAAAAACCGTTAGAGCTAGAGACTTGAAACTTGGTGAATTGATTGGTAATGATGAGTAGATGACCTGATTAATTTTTTTGTAAATTCTGAAAAATATTTCGTAAGTAATGGCCCTTTGTAAATTTGGGCATGTTTCCCTTGTGAACAAAATATCTCAAAAACTATTGAAGCTGGAGCCTTGAAACTTGATGAATAGATTGGTAGCGATGAGTATATGACCTGATTATGCCCCCAGTTTCGAATGAAATTGATGGGGCATATTATTTTGCCTTCATTTGTCCATCCGACTGTTTGTCCGTTCATTAAGCTTTTTTTGTGCATGCCATATCTTAAGGACCCTGCACACTAGGGTTTTGAAATTTTATATTTGGGTTCCCAATGAAAAAATAGCTGACCCCTATTTTGTTTCTTGTCTAGCATGTTTATTTAAAGTTATTCCCCTTTGAAAAAAATCAGAATTAAATCTTGTGAGCAAGATATCTTGAAAAGTATTTAAGCTGGGTTCTTGAAATTCGATATAGTGAGTGGGAATGATGTGTAAATTACCCGATTATATTTTGAGAGAATTCCATGAAAATATTGATAAAGTTACGGCCCTTTGCAGTTCTGCTTATTTTGACCTTGTCAGCAAGATTTCTCGAAAAGCACTTAAGCTAGGGTCTTGAAATATTATATGCTGATTGGGGATGCTGTGGAGATTACCTGGTTTGTTTTTTAGGGAATTCCATGAAAAATTGATGTAGTTATGGCCCTTTGTAGTTCTAGGCATTTTGACTTTTTCAGCAAGATATCTCAAAAAGTATTTAAGCCAGAGCCATGATATTTGGTATACTGATTGGGATTGAGGAGGAGATCACCTGAATAAATTTTGAACCAATTAAATGAAATGTTGGAGCTATGGCCCTTCGCAATTTCTGGCCATTTAATGTCGTTGCTTTATTGTGTACAGCATAAGTTTAGAACCATGTATGCTAATGTTTTGAAATTTCATGTTTTGATTCCTCATGAAAAACTAGGTGATCTGTATTTTTTTCTTATCCCAATCATCTCCTATTTTAGAGTTATTTCCCTTTGATAAAATAACATTGAAATCATATATTTGTACTGTTGTTACCGTCATGGCTAAGCAGTGTTGGAGTCAAACAGTGTTAGAGTCAGGCAGTTGGGGGCATAGTGTTTTACAAACACCAGCTCTAGTTTTCTAATATTTTGATAAATGGTAGTACATAACTTCAAAACTTTGAATAAAAAGTATTCAAACATGATTATTTTCAGGTTTTTTTCAGTGTGCTCTATATCAGATCTCTGGATTAAAATTAGCCTTTTTTTTCACAATAAATTTCTGCATGAATGGTTTGTATTGCAAGTATGCTTTTAGCTCATCTGCTTATTGAATTTTCTATCCTTGTTTATTTATTTATTTTTGTTTCTAGTGTTTGCTGGTGTTTATTATAGGTCATGGCGCAGAGTTAGTATTCATATAAGATATGTAAATGTTAATAAGAATGAAAATGAAACTTCTTGTGGATCAGAATACTTGCAAATACAATGTACTTATTCTTATCAAGTCCTCTGTTGATCATTAGCGGAGTGACTGTTTGACAAAGCTCCAGATAAGGCTTTTATTTTTCAGTCAAAAGTATTGTTTGTTTTTTTTTTGTTTTTTTTTTATCTTATTTTTCCACAACAGGGATTTTCCTACAAATTTGAAACCGGGGCCAGGGGCCATTGAATTTGGGAAAAAAATAGTGCGCAGATTGGCAAAATTAGGGAAAAAAAAATAGCGCATGGATCCGCAAATTTGGAAAACATGGTTGAAAGAAATAAGAAATGTGATATGCATAATTAATAATGTTTAAATGCAAATTTGATCAAAGAACTTTAAAACGTGAAAAATTTGATTTAATAAATATAAATATTTCATGGATAGTTTAGAGAATCTGAAAAATAGAATTCTATAATAATAGAGACTGGACTAGTGTTAGTTTGAAATGTCATTATGAGATCCGATGAATGAAATAATAGACTAGAGTCACTTTTAATAGTCACACACATAGCAGTAGACCAGATCAAGAGGGTAACTTGTGATAATTGAAGGATATTTTTTGTCAGTTCTTCATAATACGTTTGCACGTTTCTGCAAGCGTAAAATTGGGATTCTCATTCATTTTGGGGGGATTTTTTTAGCTGGAAATCGGGAAAATTCACCTAGTTTTGTTTGGGAAAGGGGCTGATTACTGGCCCCAAATTTGGCCTAGGAAAATCCCTGCACAAAAGCATATTTTATGGGTACTCATTAGAAGCACCTCAATTAAGGAGAAACAAGAAAAGTATTGCAATGCATTTCAAAAGAGTCCCCACAACATACATTTTCATGGTGAAATAAGAAAAATATTTACCTGGGCCCAGTTGTTCAAAGCATTGTTAGCTTAACAAGCTTGTTAATGACAAACTAGTTAACTGTTGTAGGTAAGGTATTTTCAAATACATTGATATTGTTGCTGCAAAAAAATATGAACGTATTTGCCACATTTAGAGTGAGAAACTTTAACGTCATGTTAGCTAGCAACTTCGTTAAGTTTTGAAGTACTGGACCCTGGATACCCATCATACCTGGAGCTATGCTGTCACTCACAGTTAAGATTTGAAAGAGCAGCCATTTAAGTGGAGGTTATTTTTTCTTCAACAGTTCAGATAAGTGGATTATCCTGGGCCCAGTTGTTCAAAGCATCGTTAGCTTAATGAGCTCGTTAAGGGTCATTTCGTTAACTGTTTTAGCAGATTCAATATACAATATTCTGATATTTTTTGCTGGAAAAATGTGAGTAGCTTTTGCACTGCAAAAGCTACTCACATTTTTTCAGCAAAAAATATCAGCATATTTGCGTATCACTCGATGTCAATTTTAATGAATCGTTAACTAACGACATCGTTAGCTTTGAACAACTGGGCCCAGATAAATATATATTTCTCTGCAAAAACATATGCTGTGGGTACTCATTAGAAGTACTTGGGCAATGTATGTTTTCATGGAGAAATAAGAAAAAAATAGCAGTACTTACTGGTAGAAGCAAATCATCTCATCTGGAGCAAGTATTATTTTGAAAATGTACCGTATTTACCGTATGTATTCGGACAGACAGGCCTGAGCAAACAGTATAGCCCCAGATGAGACCCCGCAGAATGGGGCGTCTCATCAGGAGCTACACTGTTTGCCACTCATCACGCAATTTTTTATACACAACATTGGTTAGTAAATTGTACTTGTTCAAATTTTAGAAAAAGTATGGTAAGGAATTGAGGTGTCCAAATACATAGGGTAAATATGGTATACGGTAATATCAATTTCAGGCAAGAAGAAGAGGACTGATACAGAACAGCAGGCAGACAAACATGAAAGTCCAAAACATGTATCCCAGCCACCACCACCAGTCACTAGCAGTGGGTCCTCAACCACACAGCATCATGTGGCTGTCCCGCCACAATCTCACCATTTCTCTTTCTCTATTGACTTGAGAAGTATTAAGTCTGTGGAGAGTAACACTACACAGTTTGTTTTCCTTAGGTAAATCATATGTTTTCACCTTTCACCTTCTTTCCATAATGGGCATAGGTTGAGATGTCCTAGTTTTCAGGGTAACTATAGTAATAGTATTATTAATTGTTGTTTTGTTGTTCTAAATAGCAATGGAGATGAGCCCTTGCATGGCTGAATCACTGCTAGTAGTACTGTGAACAGTTGACATTTTTTGAAGTTACATATACTGTATTATGTGGATGATCAGAGGCCAGCAAGAGTCTTTGCCCTTGGTGTAGAGTGTTACGTATGTAAAGATGATACATGTGTTACTTTGTTTATCTCTTATACAGTCGAACCTCGTTATCTCGAACTCGCTTATTTCGAATTACCGCTTATCTCGAAGTGAAAATCTGGTCCCTGTTTTAACATGAAACTATGACAACAGGTAACAAAATAATGTGGAAAAGAAGAGAAATTGCTCCTCAGGAGCAATTTCTCCTCTTTTCCACATTATTTTATATATATATTTCTAACTTCAGGAGTCAAATTACATATTCATTTGTTAAATGTGGTTGTTCAATTTATTGTTTTCCTCACTCTCTCAACTCTGATATATCGAGGTACGGATATCTCAAAGTGTTTCAGAGAGTCCCTTGGAATTCGAGATAACGAGATTCGACTGTACTTGTATCGTAAGATTTCTTTCTTATATCTTTTATGTGACATTGCTATTTTTTTTGTAGATACACATATCCATTTTTTGGAAGTGCTGCTCCAATCTTAACAAACCCACCAGTGGAAATCAGAAAAGGAATGGAAGTTTTGCTACCACAGTCTTTTTGTGCCTTTGACTTTGCCTGTAATACACAACAGTTACAAGAAACATTCCTCAGGTACAATTTTCTCTTTCCAGCTATTGATTTATTGCTTAATATAACAATTACAAGAAACATTTCACAGGTCTGCTTCAATTTTACTGGATGAGGCCATTAAATTAGCACATGGCTATGACCCATTAATTCTTCAATTTTGGTATTAGGGTTGCCATGCAGCACAAAATTGTAAACATTCATTGCATTCAGAATTCTCTCATTGGCAGCCATAGTAGATACAGAAGGGTACCAAGGCCATTGAAAACAAGCCTGGAACTGGTAGATTTCAGTAATCGATGTGCATGATTTTTTCATCACTGTCATGGAAAGTGCATAATGTGTGGTTTTAGATATTTAAAGAGTTGTTATATATGGTTTAAGTCAAATCTATTCAGCTGAATGACAATCAGTAGCACTGAAAGTATAAATCTCTCAACCAGCCTGTTGCATGCTAGTAGGATTGGCAACTGAAATCCCATCAGAAATGCCACCTGAAGGCAACTAGTGGTTACCGAAAGCTACCATTGGCTACAGAAGGCACCCAAAGAAGAATTCTGAATGCATCAATTTACTCGAAATGGTCATGAAGAATTAAGTCCTTTTTACCTTGCTGATGCACTTCTAATGGGTATCCACAACATATATTATTTTGTGGGGAATTAAGAGAAATATTATGTGGAAACTCACTTTTGTCTGGATCTAAGATTCTGTCCATAAGTCTAGATAAAAACACTTCTTTTTGCACCAAGAAGTATTTATATTTTTCTTAAGTCTCCACAAAAATGTGGGTTTTCAAGGAGAAATAAGATATATTCAGTCCACTCTCGTTATCTCGACTTAGCCTATTTCGAATAATCGCTTATCTCAAAGTGAAAATCTGGTCCCTGTTTTAACATGAAAATCAAACAACAGGTAACAAAATATTGTGGAAAAGAGGAAAATTTCTCCTCTTTTTCGCAATATTTTCAATGTATCTCCAACTTCAGGAGTCAAATTACATATTTATTTGTGAAATGTGGTTGTTTGGTTTATTTTTTCCTCAATTCTGCAAATCTGATTTGTCGAGGTACGGATATCTCGAAGTATTTTGGAGACTGCCTTGGTCTTTGAGATAATGTGAGTTGACTGTATTTCTTAGGATACACCCCTTACATAGCTCCAGATGGGTATTAGATAAATATTTTTCTTAATTCTCCACAAAAACATGGTCGAACTTCGATGACTCGAACCTCTTTGGGACCATGAAAATTTGTTCGAGATATAGGTAGTTCGAGCCATTGAGGGTTAATCCTGGCACTAGGTCAGGAAGCAAATGGTGAATAATTAAGGGAAATCTTTTTGATCTTCTATATAATAATTGTATGTTGAGTATACTCATTAGAATTGCCTTGATGAGGCAATTCTAATGAGTACACTCAACATACAATTTCATGATAAAATGACAAAATTTCCCCAAATATTTGTTCTCTTGGAAAAAGTTCCTAGGGACTCAAAAACGAGTTCGAATTAGCCATGGTAAATGAGCCATCGAGGTTCTACTGTATGTTGTGGATACTCATTAGAAGCACATTTTTTTGTGGAGAATGTGGAAAATATCAATACTTTTTGGTTGAAATTAAGCCCCTAATCTGGAGCTGTGCTCAAACCTAGAGCTATGTTCTGACAGATATTTCTTTTGTGATGCCACAGCATGTTTTCTCCAAAAGAATGATTTGCCCACAGTCACCTCTCTATATTGGATTTCCTTTTTCTTCAAGGGTGCCATTGTTAGTAGAAGTATGGCACAGAGACAAACAGTTGTCTAAAGACGTCTTATTAGGTGTGTCAAGGCTGCCATTAAGTGACATAATTGTAGCTGAGAAAACAAAAATTATGGTAAGTTTCTTTTTTTTTCTTTTCGTTTAAGCAAGTCCATTTGACTATCTAGTGAAGTGTCTAAAAATTGCCAGCTGAATATAAGACCTAAAGGACCAATTACTTCTTATCTGGGTCTGTTCTGTTTGTTAAAGCATGTCTATGCAAATATTTACAATGAATACTATAACAGGTGCTGTTAACTAAAATGCATCACTTCAACTCACTTCATGTCTAGCTTTTACATTTCAATATAAAACATCACGGTAAAGTGGAATATTTTGTTGTTGTCATGTAATGTAGCTTATGAAAATGACAAGCTTTCTAAATTTGGTACATCTTTATTTTTAAAATTGCATTTTCTGTTTTTATACCCAGCCACAAGTTAGTGGCGGGGTATACCCAGCCACACGTTAGTGGTGGGGCATTATGGTTTCATGTTGTTAGCTGCCTGAGTGTCCTTCCATCTGTCGTACGTCTGTCCACTGTATTTTAGTTTCCGGATGATAACTTGAGTAAATATCAGTGGACTTGGTGTGTGAATTGATATTGTGGAAGTCTGGTTTGGGATTGCTGATGGGCAAATTTCGTCAATTTTTGACAGAGTTATCTGCTCGTGACACGTCATTATTTTTTTTTTTCGGATGAGAACTTAAGTAAATATCAAACAATTTTCACCAAACTTGGTTGATGCATTGATATTTTGGAGATCTGATTTGGGATTGCTAATGATCAAATTTTGTCAACTTTTGACAGTTATCTGCCTGCAACATGTCGATCAGTGGCAGGGTGTTGGGTATATGTACAAGCAGGTGCGATATAGGCGTCCGATTTTCCGTCAGTCTGTCAACATTTATGTCGACGTTCGACATTTATGTCAAAGTTAGTATTCTAATCAACTACAAGACTAAACAACCATCAAACCTTGCATGAAACATCTCCCTGACATCCTGACTTTGCGACATAGGCGTCCGCTTTTCCGATCGTCTGTTTGTTTGTCCGTCCGTCAACATTTATGTCGAAGTTCAACATTTATGTCAAAGTTAGTATTCTAATCAACTACAAGACTAAACAACCATCAAACCTTGCATGAAACATCTCACTGACCTCCCGACTTTGCGACAACGGTGACCGCTTTTCCATTCGTCTGTCTGTTCGTCCGTCTGTCTGTCTGTTAACAGTTCTGTTATGTCGACGTTCGACATTTATGTCAAAGTTAGCATTCTAATCAACTACAAGACTAAACAACCATCAAACCTTGCATGAAACATCTCCTTGTCCTCCTGACTTTGTGACATAGATGCCCCCTTTTCCATTCGTCTGTCCATTTGTCCGTCTGTATGTCCATCTGTTAACAGTTCTGTTATGTCGAAGTTCGACATTTATGTCAAAGTTAGTATTCTAATCAACTACAATTCTACAACAACCATCATACCTTGCATGACACATCTCCCTGACCTCCTGACTTGGCAGGTACATTGACCCAGTGATCTTGACCTATATTTTGTGCTCCATTGACTTTGACACAATTTACATCGACGTTCCAGATCTTCTCAACTATAAGGTATACAACTACCAAACCTTGCATAGTGCTTCTCCTAGATGTACTGACTCAGCAGGTACCTTGACCCGGTGACCTTGACCTATATTTTGCACTCCAGTGACTTTGACACATTTTGCGTCGACGTTCGATATCTCCTCAACTATAAGGCCTACAACCATCAAACCTTGCAAAGTGCTTCTTCTCTATGTACTGACTCTGCAGATACCTTAACCTGGTGACCTTGACCTATATTTTGCCTGCAGTAACTTTGACATAATTTACTTCAACGTTCCAGATCTCCTCAAGAGTAAGACCTCTAGCCACCAAACCTTGCATAGTGCTTCTCCTAGATGTACTGACTCGGCAGGTATCTTGACCCGGTGACCTTGACCTATATTTTGCGCTCCATTGACTTTTACACCTTTTACGTCACCCTTCCATATGTCCTCAACTGTAAGGCCTTCAACTACCAAACCTTACATAGTGCTTCTTCTCGATGCACTGATTTGGCAGGTACCTTGACCTGGTGACCTTGACCTATATTTTGCACTCCAGTGACTGACACATTTTATGTTGATGTTTGGATTCTCCTCAAATATAAGACCTACAACCACTAAGCCTTGCATAGTGCTTCACCTCATTGCACTGGCTTGGCAGGTACCTTGACCTGGTGACCTTGACCTATATTTGACACATTTTATGTTGATGTTTGATAACTCTCAACTATAAGGCCTACAACCACCATACCTTGCATATTGCTTCTCCTTGATGTACTGAATTAGCAGGTGCCTTGACCCGTGACCTTGACCTATATTTCATGCTCCAGTGACTTTTACACATTTTACGTCAATGTTCCATTATCATTGGGCTGTATAATACGAACAGTCAGTGCTGAAGATATAGCCATTAGAGGGAATGGCACTGGCCTGGAATATATGTGCCCCACTAGGCACTTTGTCTACATTTTTTTCAACCCAGTTTTCCAACTAAGCACTGCTAAGAATGAAATAAACTTATTTAATAACCACGTTCTGTTTGTGGCTCCTGTGACTTTTGCCCCAGCAGGTGCGATGACGCCTTCCGCGGAATTCTTGTTTTTCCTTGGTGAGGGGTTGATGATTTTAAGTGCTTTTAATGTGCTGATAATTAGTATAATTATTGATGAAACATGAAATATTTTTATATATCATGGGTTTTTTTTTTGATTGTCTTTTTTGTAGCAGTGTGCGATATAGGGTGCGATATATGCGTCCACTTTTCAGTCCGTACGTCCGTCAACATTTATACTACTCGGCAGGTACCTTGACCCGGTGACCTTGACCTATATTTTGCACTCCAGTGACTTTGACATATTTTGCGTCGACGTTCGATATCTCCTCAACTATAAGGCCTACAACCATCAAACCTTGCAAAGTGCTTCTTCTCAGTGTACTGACTCGGCAGATACCTTGACCTGGTGATCTTGACCTATATTTTGGCTGCAGTGACTTTGACATAATTTATGTCAACATTCCAGATCTCCTCAAGTGTAAGACCTCTAGCCACCAAACCTTGCATAGTGCTTCTCCTAGATGTACTGACTCGGCAGGTATCTTGACCCGGTGACCTTGATGACCTATATTTTGCGCTTCAGTGCATTTTACACATTTTACGTCGACCTTCAATATTTCTTCAACTATAAGGCCTACAACCACCAAACCCTGCATAGTGCTTCTCCTCAATGTACGGACTCCGCAGGTACCTTGACTCGGTGACCTTGACCTATATTTCGCGCTCCATTGACTTTTACAACTTTTACGTCGCCCTTCCGTATGTCCTCATCTGTAAGGCCTTTAACCACCAAACCTTGTATAGTGCTTCTTCTCGATGTACTGACTTGGCAGGTATCTTGACCTGGTGACCTTGACCTATATTTTGCACTCCAGTGACTTTGACACATTTTACGTTGATGTTCGGTATCTCCTTAAATATAAGACCTACAACCACTAAACCTTGCATAGTGCTTCACCTCATTGCACTGGCTTGGCAGGTACCTTGACCTGGTGACCTTGAGCTATATTTGACGCATTTTACGTTGATGTTTGACAACTCCTCAACTATAAGGCCTACAACCACCATATCTTGCATATTGCTTCTCCTTGATGTACTGACTTAGCAGGTACCTTGACCCGGTGACCTTGACCTATATTTCACGCTACAGTGACTTTTACACATTTTACATCAACGTTCCATTATCATTGGGCTGTATAATACGAACAGTCAGTGCTGAAGATATAGCCATTAGAGGGAATGGCACTGGCCTTGAATATATGTGCCCCACTAAGCACTTTGTCTACATTTTTTTCAACCCAGTTTTCCAACTAAGCACTGCTAAAAATGAAATAAACTTATTTAATAACCATGTTCTGATTGTGGCTCCTGTGACTTTTGCCCCAGCAGGTGCGATGACGCCTTCCGCGGCAGTCTTGTATTACCTCCAATGTTCATATACCATAAATCTTTACAATAATTATCCTAAATTTTTACCAGTTCATTTGATGTCCTGGTGATGTGGCTGCAATATTTTGATGGAATGACATACAGTGTAGACCATGATCAGACTTCTTCTTTAAGAGCAGTTTAATATGAGTTTACACTGTTTGCACATGCATATGTGTCTGAATATTTATGGTAAATATGGAGACGAGATCTGATTTTAAAATGCTCATAACTGTAATATGCTCTAGTTGTACTATAATCATTAACACATTTTAGTTGGGGAACTCTCAAAAGGGTAATTGGCAGACAGTGCAGACCCAGATCAGATGTCACAGAATGTGGCATCTGATCAGGATCTACACTGTTTCCATTAAATACAGGAATTTCTGTAAAACACAGTAATAATAAAAACTAACTAGACACCCTGGTATTGGCAATAGACAGGTCCAAAGAATTGTGTTAGAAGAGTCCATTTGACATAAATAGGTTAATGTTTATTTTCTCATATATTTCAGAATAGTCAAGGCAACAGTGGCTGGAAGCAGTTACATAGCAGTAAGATACCAGTCATGTCTAATGATAGGTGAGTAAAAAACATCATGACAATGTACATGTATATGACTGTCACAGCACCGATGATCTGTGTTTTCTTGCACACCAGATAAGGAAATCCTGGATTTTACCCTGGGATAGAAATTTTTATCCTACCCAGGGTAAGATTAAAATTGAGAATTCTCATGTGTTTGATATGCATTGATTGTAATGGACGTCACGTACGCCATCGTTAAGGATTACGTCATTGAACTTAATAATGTCATTAAACGTCACAGTAATATCATCACAGTATGGCGGATGTCAGCAATCAAAAAGAATGTAGCATGGGTGTGAGGGGTAGATAGAAAAATTTGTCCCTCGCGATCACAGTCTGGCAGCAAGCCTCGTGATGCCAGACTGTGATCCTCGGGAAGGATTTTTCTATCTGACCCTCACACCAATATAGGGATCAAACTTGATTTTTCATGCATTAACATTTGCCAGGTCCCGTGGGAGGTGTTGAAAACGGAGGCCAAAGGCCGCGGTTTTCAACACCTCCCAAGGGACCTGGCGAATGTTAATGCATTGAAAAACCATGTCCGATCACTGTTATTGCATAAAAACTGAAACATTTGCTACATTTCGCATTTTTTCTTGCACTATTTTGTTTTGCCTTTTCACCGATGTCACGCGAACGCTATTTCCACGTATTATACTTGTTCTAGGGCAGGGCAGTACATATCTCGTGGCGGCAGCAATTCTGTGGCCCGGTATGAGCATATTGAAAGTTGCGTAGCGGTGCATTAACAGCACATGAATTACCTTGTTAATACACGGCTTTTCATCGGTTAATGCACGGCTATTAATAACGTGCGGCACTGCTTTTTATGCAATAATGGTAGATCCTTATAATATGGGTCTTATAGCCTAGTGACCATAGAAGCGGTGGGAGGTAGAGCCCACTGCAGCATATAGGCAGGTGAAATCCTCTCCTTTCTCTACTTTTCAGCATCCCCGTGAATGAAGAATCTTCAACTACATAGTCTGATCTGGGCTTGAACCTGCAACTTCAAGCTCCACATTCCAATGTTATAACCACTCATCTATGTTGCCTCTCTCAGATCAAAATCATTTTTTTTTTCTTTTTTTTTTCAGTCCTTCAAAACAGATTGGAGAGATATCATCTGTGTTGAGCCTGGAAGACTTGGGACCTATAGGTACACAGCAGATTGTGGTTGCACCTCAGGACTCATCAAATGTGAGTTGCATGTTGCTTCTTGGTGAAATAAACCTGTCAGTAATGTCATTCTACCTCTTTGTAAGGTATAAATAGATTTTCACTATAAAAGAATGGATTGCCATGCCCACTTCTAAGTTTTAGCCAATCAGATTACTTGATGCAAATTCACATACTTAATGACAATCACTGTAGATTCAGATCAGTTGGCTTCTTAACAAGCCAACTGATCTGTATTTACACTGTTTGCAAAGGCAAGGCACATCCGGGTTCAGCAGGACTAGGGTTATGAAGTGACCAACACTATAGACAATTCTTTGATTTGGGTTAGAAGTTGAAATTGATTAACTGTTAAAGTGCCAGTCACAATAGCTTGCAGCTTCATATTTTCAGCCATAGCTGGCATGTTATCATTGTATGTTTCAGTATTGAACAAAGTTAATATATTCTCTTGATGCAACGGTAAATCATTATCACCATCAGCTGACATCATCATCATTGTCATCTACTGCTGTTTTGATTGGCCCTTAACAGCTTATTTTTTTTTTTGTCGTTTTCGGTGTTCATAATGATAATTGTGAGTAACTAAGAACAGTGTAAGACAATGGTAGATAATAAATCATAATCAGAAAACCAGTGTGCTCTTCAAGAATTCTCTTTATTATATAGCTATAAATGTTGAATGATTAAAAATGTCTGATAAAATCCAAGGAGCAAGTGTACAGATATCACACTTACCTTATATTGCACACTTACTCGGATGCCTTTGAATGTTACCTTTACATGTCATTGCTTTTAATGACGTCTAAGGGCAGTGACATCATGCCAAATTTTGTCTCACACATTTGTGCAGGTGCTGAATTTTAAACATTGAAGATACCTGTTTTGAGGCTAAACACACCTGAAAATGATGCAAAATATTTATAGCTGTATAATAAAAGAGTTATTGCACTGATATTAGTGATTTTTTGTCCCGAGTTGCGATATCAAAGGACGCAAGCTTGCGAGCATACTTTGATATCCCAGTGCGGGACAATATTCACCAATATTAGTGCAGTAACCCTATATTGCTGTCTTATGCTAATGTTTTTTAAATTCTTGTAGACCCGCAGTATGGTAGAAACATATGGAGGGGCAGGTTCTGGGGATGGTCAGTCGCAGGAGCCGAGAGAGACGGCAGAATACAAGGCTGCTCTAGAACTAGAGATGTGGAAAGAAGAACAGGAACATGTTTTTGAAAATCAGGTACAAAAATACTTCATGTAATAAAACCATGGGAAGGTTGTGTCCAGTGATTGTAGCCTTCCCTGGGTATCCTTAAATATAAATCAGGTACTAACAACTTACTAACATTCATATTTGAGCCAGCCCATGTGAAAATATGCCCACGAGGACAGCAAAGGCCCAGATCAGACCTGAAAGTCAAGGTCATATAGAATTTTCATGTTAATGTTTTATATTGAAGTTTTTTTTAAAGACCAATATCTCCTAAATGCCTGAATGGATTTAGTTCATACTTGAATTGTTAGTATATACTAGCCCAGTGTTTCATTTAATGCAAGCATCACCCCACGTAACAGCATTGAGGTCACGATCACAGTCTAGGTATCTTCATAAGTTTTTGTAGGAGTCAGTCTCCTGAATGCCCAGATGGATTTAGTTGATACTTTTTCTGATGATAGATACTGGTCCAAAGACTTGTTCAGTGCAAGCCCACCTGTGGCACAGTCCCAGGTGCCATGTCTCAGGCTTAATACTTTTCATGTGATGGACAAGCACAACATGAGAACAGATGTTATATGGGCAGAAAAGCAATTTTTATGCCCCCGCATCGGATGATGCCGGGGGCATATAGTTTTTTGGTTTTCGTACATGCATACGTGTGTTCCAATGTACGTCCTTCTGTACGAATGTGTGTACGTACGTACATACATACGTACATACACACAGACATACGTATGTGATCCTGTTAGACTCAGGTTAAGGCATTTGTAACAGGTAGAATTTTGCAGTTTTATAGTCAGGTACCCCACAGCAGGGGCATCCGTGTACTGTGGACACTTTTCTAACGCAGGTGCGATATAGGCGTGCCGTGACCCGTCTGTTCGTCCCTTTGTCCATTCGTCAACAATTGACTTGTGAGCGCAACTCCTCCTACAGTTTTTAGCCAATCATTTTGAAACTTCACAGATGTTTTGGCCATGGCGTGTAGATGTGCATATTGTTTGCTCATAATTCTCAGATTTTTTTTTTTCAACTTTTTTTGCTTTGTTAACTTAGTCAGTTTTTACCTAAAACCCTTATAGTCAGTGGGTGTCTCGTGAGCGCAACTCCTCCTACAGGTTTTGGCCAATCATTTTGAAACTTTACAGATGTTTTGGCCATGGTGTGTAGATGTGCATATTGTTTGCTCATAATTCTCAGTTGTTTTTTTTTTCAACTTTTTCCGCTTTGTTAACTTAGTCAGTTTTTACCTAAAACCCTTATAGTCAGTGGGTGTCTCGTGAGCGCAACTCCTCCTACAGTTTTTGGCCAATCATTTTGAAACTTCACAGATGATTTGGCAATGGTGTGTAGATGTGCATATTGTTTACTCATAATTCTCAAATTTTTTTTTCAACTTTTTTCGCTTTATTAACTTAGTCAGTTTTTACCTAAAACCCTTATAGTCAGTGGGTGTCTCGTGAGCGCAACTCCTCCTTCAGTTTATGGCCAATCATTTTGCAACTTCACAGATATTTTGGCAATGGTGTGTAGATGTGCATATTGTTTGCTCATAATTCTCAGTTGTTTTTTTTCAACTTTTTCCGCTTTGTTAACTTAGTCAGTTTTTACCTAAAACCCTTATAGTCAGTGGGTGTCTCGTGAGCGCAACTCCTCCTGCAGTTTTAGGCCAATAGTTTTGAAACTTCACAGATGATTAGGTCAGGGTCTGAAGATTTGCATATTGTTTGCACATAAATCTCAGATTTTTTTTTTCAACTTTTCTGCTTTGTTAAATTAGTCAGTTTTTACCTAAAACCCTTATAGTCAGTGGGTGTCTCGTGAGCCCAACTCCTCCTGCAGTTTTAGGCCAATAGTTTTGAAACCTCACAGATGATTAGGTCATGGTCTGAAGATGTGCTTATTGTTTGCACATAAATCTCAGATTCATTTCAGCAGAGTTAGGGCCCCTTGATTTATGCCCAAAATTGGTTTCTGCTCAATATCTTGTGAAAGAATTGATGGATTAGGATCATATTTTGCATACATATTGTTGTTAACAATACCTAGCTTGGGATTGTCACATGACATTTTTCGTCAATTTTCAGCTGAGTTACTGGCCTTGATTAATGGGCAAAAATGATATCCACTCAATATCAATGTCTTATGAAATAATGGACAGGTTTAGATCAAATTTTGCAAGCCAATATTCCAAATTTTCTTCTTTGTCCATTTATCTTACAAACTAACCATCAATTTCTTGAATACTGCAAAATAGATTTTTTTTCAATACAAATAGGAACTTGTATGACTTAATCCCCGCCGGTGCGACATCGCTTTCTGCGGATTTCTTGTTAAAAAAAATGTAGATCAGGACCAGAGTCAAGGCAAAAGTTTAATTGGGTGTTAAACCAGAGTAATAAAATGTGGTAAGATAAAAATTTTATCCGAGATGATTGACGAAAATTGAAGTTTTTCTAGTTATGATAGGCATACTCACTGCATAACTCCATATAAGACGTTTATACTCCGAAAAGTACAGATATTTTTATTATATTTCCACAAAAATGTATTATTGTGGTACTCCTTAGAAGCGCCTCACCGAGGCACTTCTAATGAATACCCACAATATATGTTTATATGGAGAAATAAGAAAAGTATTGGATACCCCTTCTTACATGGAGCTAAGAATAAGATACTGAAATGAATTTGTTGCTCTTTTCAATAATAGAATTGCTCTAAATGAAAGAGTGTTAAGATATTATCTCTATACCACAGTTGAAGCAGAAAGAAATGATGTATATGAAGGCACTTGCTGAGGAGTGGAAGAAGAGAGACAGAGAAAGGGAAGTGCTTATGAAGAAAAAGGTAGGTGAAAATAGTATTTCAGTAAGTCTTTTCAGCCGTTTCATTAACAGGAGGCAGGAGGCTAACTTTCTTTCTATTTTTCAGCCATGGCCTTCTACTTAAAGCCTTTCTAGGCAAATTCAAGCCTTTCTAGGCAAATTCATCACACTACAAATTGATATTTTTCTTATTTTCCCCAGAAAATAGACATTTCACACAAATTGTCTCCTCAGGAGACAATTTGCATGAAATGTCAAAGCCTGTTTTCTGTAAAGCCTATTTTTTGTAAGTCTCAATTGTACCTGCCCTCTGCTTATGGATTTTAGCACTTCCAGACTTAATGAAAAGGCTGCCTCTGAATAATTAGAAAATATATCGAGTGCATAAAAGTGGACATGTTTAGTGCAGCTTGTGATTTCATGATGCATTTTGTACTCTACTTGATTTTTGCATAAATCCAAACAAATGATACACGTGCAGTTTTGCTAACATCAGCATGTTAACTCCTTCATCCCCGGTTTCTGGCTCTTTCCTATTTAAACTTGGACATATTGATTATTGCAAGTAGAGGTATCAGTCAAGGCAAAAATAATAAAAAAAGAATGAAAAGAAAACAGAATGGTAAAGAGTACAGATTCTGATGAAGTGGCACATTTTTAACATTTTGCATGCCGGGTAAAAAATTCAGCAGAAGACATTTCCTAGAAAATAGGATTTGACATTTCATGCAAATTGTCTCCTTAGGAGACAGTTTGCATGAAGTGTCAGATCATATTTTCTAGGAAAATATCGTCAGTTTGTCGTTTGCTGAATTTGCCCATAGCATGGTAAGTGTTAAGGTAAAATTTGTAAGCAAACTGTAGAAATAAAGAAATAAAGCTTTTTATAAGATTGTATTGGAATATAAAGCTAATGGTTACACTTTCCTGGGAGGCACCACTGTGAAAACTGCTTTTTCTCCCCTGTCAAAACTGCCTTTTTTTCTCTGTCAAAACTGCTTTTTCTCCTCTGTCAAAACTTTTTTTTCTCCCCTGTCAAAACTGCTTTTTTATTCCCTGTTAAAACAGTTTTTTCTCCTCTGTCAAAACTGCTTTTTCTCCCCTGTCAAAACTTTTTTCTCCCTTCTTAAAACTGCTTTTTCTCCCATCAAAACTGCTTTTTCTCCCCTGTCAAAACTGCTTTTTCTCCCCTGTCAAAACTACCCTTTTTTCTCTGTCAAAACTGCTTTTTCTCCTCTGTCAAAACTTCTTTTTCTCCCCTGTCAAAACTGCTTTTTCTCATGTCAAAACTGCTTTTTCTCCTGAAAGGAGACTATTGTAAAAGGAAAGAGTTTTTTTCTCTTTGGGAGCCAGTTTCTTTCGTTTAGTGTAGGCCCCTTTTCAGAAGGGCCTTAGTGTGCAGGAAAGCAAACAGAAAGTCACAAAAATGTCTCCATTGTAAAAGTGGTATAATTTGCACTAAGTGTGGACAGTCCCCTTAATAATAATCAGAGCAGAATGTTGTAATGTAAGGTTGTATATGGGAATGTCATTTTGTAAAGTGAATTAGTGTATGAAAGCTTTATGATGGAATTTAAATACTATTTTTTTGGCTAGAATCATAGCACCAGCAAAGGGTTGACTGAACTTGTTGGGTAAAAAATCCGCAGATGACTTTCTGAAATAGTCTTTTATTTTACACAGAAAAAAGTTTGACATTGCATGAAAATTATGAAAATTGTCTTCTAAGGAGACAATTTGCATGAAACCTTTATTTTTCTTTGAAAAAAAAAAAAAAAATAAATAAATAAATAAAGAAAAAATAAAAATAATAAAAAAAAAAAATGTCAGTTTGTCATCTTGTGACCTTCACTACTACTTTATTATCAGCATATTTAGTGAACATTTCAGCAGACAACCTTTTTAAAATAGTCTGTCTATTTTTTTTTTTTTCTTTTTTGCCAGAAAATGGGGTTTGAAATTTCATGTAGATCTCTTAAGGAGACAATTTGCATGAAAGGTCAAACCTCTGTATATTAATGTGTCAGGGGTGGTCGGGTGGTGCGAAGGTGCTGTGTATCTTACATCACTGGGGCGTCCAACTGATATTGGCTTACAGTTGGGCGAGGCCTGCTATCCTTGTAGTGGGTAAGGGTAGAGGGGGAATGTTTTTATTTCTTCTGTTCTTCACTTTCATTCCTGTTCCTCTTTCTTCCCTGTCCCTCTCTTTCATCTCCTCTACTCTCTCTTCTATCTCTTTTCTCCCTTTCTCTGGGAGACGACACAAAATGACCCTCAAGGGTTGACGTGTCGTTAAACCCCAACACAATCAATCAATCAATATTAATGTGTCATCTGGTGACCTTGAATATTGCTTCTTGCATAAAATCCTATGGACATAGCTGTTTGAAGCTATTCTTGAATGGACCAGAAGCCATGTTCAAACAACAAAACCCATGTTCAAATCATGAAATTCATGTGCTGTTTGAACATGGATTTTGATTTTTTGATATCACAAGATGGGCCTTGCTTTTTTATACGTTATGTTGAATAATGTAATATTATTGCCCTGAATGTAGCATTTTAGAATTTTATGATGATGTCAGAGGGTCACTGCACAACTGGAGTCATTGTAAACAACATTCTAAACTAGCCGCCATATTGGTTTGCTGTCGCATTTGAAGAGTTTATATGGAGCTTTAGTGCATTTTCGTCAAAATTTGTTGTTGGAATCATAAGTTATGCAAGAACAACGATCATCCATGGTTATTTCATTGCCATAACATTTGCCGGGTCCCTTGTAGATATTTGAACACTCGGCCTAGCGGCCTCATGTTCAAACGGCTTCCTCGGGACCTGGTAAATGTTAATGCATGAAAAACCATGGGTGATCCCTATATTAATGCCTAACATTCTGGGTAAAAATTTCAGCAGTTAGACATTTCTCCTAAGGACACAATTGGCATTAAAGGTAAAACCCCAGTGTTATATCCTTATGGTTTCTGCCAAAAAAGACACATGCATATGGGCTGCTTCATGCAAAAACGTGTCTTCGAGCATATGCGGACAGCAAAGGCCCAGATCAGCCTGTGCATCTCTGCAGTCTGATAAGGGCCTTCCTTGTCCCTTTAAAAAATCAATGGACACTATAGAATATATCATTCAAGAGCAAATGCCCAGGTCAGAATGTGCATGCATGGGATGAATCTGAGCATTTGCGCATGCTTGAAGACACATTTTTGCTTGGTGGCCCATACGATATGCACCTTGCCACATATGGGTCATACAGACTTCACAGTCTGATCACAATCTTCCCTTCCTGGCTTATACTGTAGAATATACTGAATCAACAAAGAGAGACTACCCTGATCAGACTGTGCATATACAGGTAGATCTGGGATTGTCCTTTTCTTACACTGCACATCATATCTATTAGCACTTCGCATACTGGGTAAAAATTTCAGCAGACAACATTTTAAAATATTTTTCTTATTTTTTCCAGAAAACAAATTTTGACATTTCATGAAAATTGTTTCCAGTGGAGACAATTTGCATGAAATATCAAATCCTGTTTTCAGACAACATTTAAAAATTTGTTCTTATTTTTCCCAGAAAATAGGTTTTGACATATCATGCAAATTGTCTCCAGTGGAGAAGTTTGCATGAAATGTCAAATCCCGTTTTCTGTGAAAAATAAGAAAATAAATATCAATTTGTTGTCCGCTGAATTAGCCCAGAGAGCGGTTAAGATTAAAGAATTGCTATATTTATGATGAATCTTATTCTACTCAATTACAGCTGACAGAGTATGCCCAGCTAGAAGAACAGTTGAGAAAGACATTGGCTGATCTTGAGAAGAGAGAGAAACAGCTAGCTGCTAATGAACAGGAGGTAAATACAACTACCACCAAATATAGTTTTTAATATCTAATATTATAGAAATAACTCATTTGAGTGATTTGGCTAAGGGATGATGGTTTTCCTGTCAGTAGGCTGAGTAATGTTGGTTTTCATATGAGTTGACCATGTTATGTTGGTTTTCCAAATTTGTTGGCTAAGATATCTTGGTTTCCTATGAGAAAGGCAGAAAGCAAAGTGTTCTTGGTTTTCCTTTGAGATGGCTAAGTTAGATTGGATTCTTGTGAGTCAGCTTAGTAAGGATGGTTGTCTTATGAGCTGGCAAGTTATGTTGGTTTTATGTGAGTTTGCTAAGTAATGTAGGTTTCCTGTGGGTTGGCTAAGTTATGTTGGTTTCCTTTAAGTTGGGTAAGCTATGTTGGTTGTCCTGTGAGTTAAGTTAAGGCTGTTAGGTTGTTTTTCCTGCGAGTTGGCTAAGTTATACTGGTTTTATATGAGTAGGCTAAGTTATGATGGTTTCATATGAGTTTACTAGGTAATGTTGGTTTTCCCATGAGTTGGCCAAGTAATGTTGGTTTCCTGTGAGTTGGCTAAGTTAGGTTGGTTTCCTGTGAATTAGTTAAGTAATGTTGGTTTTCTTTGAGTTGTCTAAATTAGGTTGGTTTCCTGTGAGGTGGCTAAGTTGTGTTGGTTTCCAAAGAGTTGGCTTAACCACTTTGGTTTCCTGTGAGTTTGCTAAGTACTGTTGGTTTTACTCGGGGTTGACTGTTATGTTGGTTTTACTGTGAGCTGGCTAAGGAATGTTGGTTTCCTCTGATTTGGTGTAGGTTTCCTGTGAGTTGCCTAAAGTATGTTTATTTCCTGTAAGTTGGCTGTTAGATTGGTTTCCTGTGAGTTTGCTTAGTCATGTTTGTTTCTTGTGAGTTGGCTAAGTAATATTGGTTTCCTGTGAGTTGGCTAAGTCAAGTTTGTTTCTTGTGAGTTGGCTAAGTAATGTTGGTTTCCAATGAGTTGACAAAGTTCTGTTTGTTTCCCGTGAGTTGACTTAGTTATGTTAGTTTCATTTGAGTTGGCTAAGTGGTTAAGTTATGTTGGTTTCATGTGGGTTGGTTGTGTAATGTTGGTTTCCTATGAGTTGGCTTTTAAAGCTACTTTGTTTTTTCTATGAGTTTGCTAAATTAAGTTGGTTATCTTTGAGCTAGCTAAGTTATGTTTGTTTCCTGTTAGTTTGCTAAGTTATGTTGGTTTCCTGTGGGTTGGCTAATTTATTTTGGTCTCCTGTGGCTTGGCAAAGCTTCTTTTGTTTCCATTTGAGTTGGCTAAGTCATGTTGGTTTCCTGTGAGTTTGCTAAGCCACTCTGGTTTCCTATGAGTTGGCTAAGCTTCTTTGGTTTTGTATTATCTGGCTATGTTATGATAGTTTCCTATGAGTAGGCTAAGTTATGTTGGTTTCCTATGAATTGGCTAAGCTACTTTGGTTTTCTGTGAATTTACTAAGTATTGTTGGTTTTACTGGGGGTTGTCTAAACTATATTGGTTTTATTGTGAACTCTGTAGGTTTTCCTCAGAGTTGGCTAATTTATGAGTTTTCTTATGAGCTGTTGAATAATATGGGCATTCTTGTGAGCTGACAAAACAGGTTGTCATGTGGGCTGACAAGGTTTTAAATTGGCTTAGTTATGGGGCTTTTCTCTGAGCTGGCTAGTTTTAGTGCAAGTTTCTAAGTAATGTAGGTTTTCCTGCAAACTGGCTGCTATGTTGATTTTCCTGTGAGTTAGCTATTTAACCCTTAGCGTGCTAGGAAAGAAATGAAACAGGCCTGTAAGAGGGGGTACCCCCACTCTAGAAGTCATTACTCCCTTAATTTTGCCTCGATTTACATAGAATTTTCACATATAATTTGCCGATCCTAGCTGGCCATTTTACCGGCAAGAGGATGGTCAAGTGACTAGAAAGTCACATGATAGTCATGTGTATACTGGGAACCATTTAAGACACTTAAAAAAAAAACAAAAAGTTACAAGAGACCAGCGCCTACTGTGTACTATTGTGAATGAAACGAGCGACATACATAGGTTCTACTGTTATTCCCACTTCTTCCTCACTGGAAATGATTTAGGTGTTATGGGCTTTTTCTCCAGGAAATCGTGATCAATCTGTTGAAGTGAGTGCTGAAATTAATGGCAGCTTCAAATTCGGTATTCTCAGTCTTTATTAGTGTGGGTAAAATCCAGCACCCGACTATCTAATGAAAAGTGGCATGTTTGTATGAAAGTAGGTTCACTCCTGTATGAGAACACTTGCTCTGAATGGTTGCATGTGGTGTATAGTAAGTATGACAGCTTTAGAGTTGGCAGACCCCTCCTGGGTGCACATAGTCTAAAGGTTAAGTAAGGACATAGTTTTCATCAGGAAACAGCTGTTCAGCACAATACTCTACACAGGAACTAACTACATGTGCATGTAATAACTTTCTGTCAGTAAACTAGCACTTGTATGTTTGCAGGTGATGAGGTTACGAAATGACTTACAGCGAGAACATGACAGGAAGTTACAGGAAATGAAGGAAGCTTCTCGGAGAATGAAAGAAGACTGTGATCATCAGATAGAACTTGAAAGGTACAGTGTGTGTGGTGCAGGGGCATGTTTAGGGGAAGGGGAGCTAACAAAAACGTTTTGGTTGCAATGGATCAAGTAAAGATGCTATAATATGCGATGTGGTATATAACTGACATATAGTTATAAACAATGCTGGAAATTAACAAAATCTCTAGTGTGCTTTTGACTGCAGCCTTTCTCAGAGTTCTACAATTTTTTTTCTACCAAGGTAAAGAAAAAGAAAAAAGCATGCACCACAAAACTAGCATATAAATGCCAAAATTAGAAGTTGAAAAAAAATCTGCTAGTTATTAGCAAATTGCCAAAATAAAGGTTGAACACTGTGAAATATTTCAAAAAAGCTTTTGATGTATTCGAGTTGATAAAAGCACTCATGTTAAGAACACTGTATCAAACCAAGCATTTTTCCCATCCAAGCTACGTACCAAACATTGTGTAGTATAGATCAGAACAAAGGAGCTGAACTCTTGAATACTTACGGTATTCATTTTCTTGTTTGTCTTCAGAGCAAAGTCTAAGGAGTTAGAAAATCTTATACAGAGATACAAGGATGAGGTAAGTTTTTATTTACTATTGAAATTCATATATAGTTAACTTGCTGGATAAGAAATAGCAATGAGTGACATTTTTTTTTTTCTTTTTTTTTTTTTGTAAGAAAATAGGATTAGATGTTGCAATGCAAATTGTCTCCTTGAAGAATGAAGAAAATAGGGTTTGACATTCATGCAAATTACAAAGAGATCATTATGAAATGTCAAATCCAAGTTCTGTTGCATATGCTTAAGCAAACAGGTGCAGTATAGGGATCTATATTTTCCATCCATTGCTTTGTTTAGCTCTGCTATAATACTGACATGTGCCAGTAGGTGCAACACAGTCTTCTACCGTAATTTGTTGAGTGTTAAAGGTTGAAACAAGCTACCTTTTGTGTCAAAATATTTGGCCAGTTATGACTTTGGGTCAGATTTCCAAAAATAACTGAACATTATGCTTAGCTATCTTAGTTGCATCATGTAGATAAGGGAGCTTTAATACATACTGATTTGCCCTAAGTATTCGGACAGCCAGGCCTGAGTAAACAGTGCAGACCATGATCAGACAGTGCAAAATGCGGAGTCTGATCAGAGTCTACACAGTTTGCAACTCCTTCAACATTTTAGACACATCACGAGGTAGGGTTGGACTTGGTCAGATTTTGAGATGAGGAGTTTAGGTGTCCTGGGCCCAGTTGCTCAAAGCGTCGTTAGCTTAACATTAACTGTTTTAGCAGATTCAATGCACAGTATTCTGATATTTTTTGCTGAAAAAATGTGAGTAGTGCTTTTGCATTGCAAAAGCTACTCACATTTTTTCAGCAAAAAATTTCAGCATATTTGCGTATCACTGGATGTAAATTTTAACGAATCGTTAACTAATGATGTCGTTAGCTTTGAACAACTGGGCCCTGATATTTAGGATGAAATACAGAACAAACAGGGAAAGCAGGTTACCCTGCACACAGCAGTGCTGCTTGATTGGGTCTTCCCACAACATATGTTAGGAAAATAATTTCCTGGTAGCCCCTTGTATCTAGAGCTATGCTTTGGGCAAATTAATGAAGCCTATATCAAACTGTGTATATTCAGCTGCTAATCTAGGTCTGCTGTATAGATATGTACTGTGGCGCTTCTGTCTGCTAAGTTTATCTTCAGTCCTGAAATACGAAGTGGTGTATTAGAATAGAAAGTAAAAAATTCAACCTTTAATTCTTCCCTGGGTAAGTTCAACTAATGTTTTTCTTCTTATTCAAGAAAATAGGTTTTGACATTTTATGCAGATTGTCTCTTAAGGTTGGTGTGTGTGTGTGGTTGGTTGGGGGTGGGGGGGGGGGGGGGGGGAGGGGGTGCACCCCTTTTCTCTGAGAACACATTTTTAGTTTTACTTGATTTGCTTATTAAACTGTCTGTATTGTTTGTATTGAATCACAACAATGTCTAGAACAAGAAAGTTCTGTCATTATGCTATTCAGGTACAGTAACTTCTTGTAGAATGTATGTTTACAAGTGCAGCTGACTACCTGATGATGTATCTAAAAAACAGTCTGGTTGAATAGCAAACAGAGTGGACTCTGATCAAACTGCTCTTTAGGAGCAATTTCAGAGGGCTTGTTAAGGAGTATTTGGTGATAATTCTGGGATAATTTTCATTTCTCCATAAAAACATGTTGTGGATACTCATTAGAAATGCCTCCTCAAGGCTCTTCTAATGAGTATCAACAATGTAATGTTTTTATGGAGAACTCTAGAAAATTACCCCATAATTACCATCAAATACTCTTCCTAAACAAGTCATTAGTGATAAGTCTAAAAAGGTCAGACTGAATATCAAACAGTGTGGACCCTGATCAAACCCTTTAGGAACAGTTTGATCTGGGTCTACACTGTTTGCTTTTGCATGTCTGCTAGGGTACTTAGATTAAATATTGTACACCTGATTTTCAGTTGTCTGAAGCCGAGAGAAGAAGAGCAAAAGTGGAGAAAGATTTCCTTGTGTATAAGGAAGAGCTTAACACGAAACCTGAGGTCAGACTGCAGGCAGAGATCAACCTACTTACACTTGAAAAGGTAAACTTGGTTGATAGATTGCTGTCTCAAGGCAGCAAACTTACTTCATACAATACACAAAAAAGACTATAGATTTTTACGAAAAGGGTCCATTCAAATCGATAAGTTGCTGTTGTTTTCCATTCTTTGTTCTGACAAAAACTAGGATAGGCTCAGAGAATGTAGCAAGAAACAAGGCATTTATATTGGCAAACTTAATGCATAACCATTTTGTCATTGTTGAAAATACTTGTGTAAAATTACTTATAAGGTTATCAAAATATTGTGCCTGAGTGTTCTCAAGGATGACAATGCGGTAGTACATCAAATCTGCAAATATAAGTACATTAAATTTTGTACTTTCATTTTCGGTACATACTCTGAGCTTATTCTTTTTTTTTCATCAAAATAAAGAAAATAATAATAAAAATGACTAACCAATTTGGACGGGCCCTTTTCTAAAAAATTTATGGTCTTTTTCCCTGTTTTATATGATGTAGGTTTCCCCCCTTGTGGCTTTCAGCCCATAACATGTTGAATTGAAATTAAGTCACAGGATTAGAAATTTTATTAAATTTTTGCTTAAAAGTCTCTTCAGACCTATATCTACAGAATGCCCAGGTGTATTAATACATTCTAAAGGGAACCACCCTTGAGAGCAATGAAATCACTCACAAAACTAAAAAGAGCTAAAGTGTCAAGTTTTCTAGGTCAGACTAGCTAGTTTTAGCCTATTAAACCTCATCAGTGACCCTCATATAACTTTTCTAAAATCTAGGAATGGGCTAAGTGATCACAAAGGAGCAGAAAATATAAACTACACTATAGTGAAGTATGGGGAAATGTTTTAAATGTATACATGGATTGATGTTAGATACTGGTTCAAAGTTTTATCAATTACAAGCTTAACTCAGAGTGACCATATGTCATAAGAAAATTTTAATTTAAGCCATTTTAGTCTGGAGACCTCCAAAAGGGTAACTGGCAAACAGTGGAGACCCAGATCAGATGCTGCATTTGCATTCTGCAGCATCTGATTAGGGTCTCCACTCTTTGCAAACAGTTTAGCCATTTTTCTTTAGGAATATCTAAATTACATGCCTGACATACCGAAATTTCTGGTGAAAGAATGTGTACAAGTACTGGTTAACTGCTTAGAAGATGAAGACAGCCCAAGAAAAAGTGTGGCTAGGTAAACTGTGCTTGACATGACCCCATTGGGTTGACTGGGCCATAAAACCTCAACACATACAAACATACCTAAAATTGAAATCTAAATATTTTCCAATATATAGTTGGGGTGGGGGTGGAATTATCCAGTCTAAAGTGGGTTAAAGTTTCTAGCAAATTGTAAAAGTACCATTGACAGACAAGCTGCCATTTAGACAAACTTTGTTGTCATGGACATCTCTTGCTGGGTGATACAGATATTTGTTTTACCAGGTTGAGTTAGAGCGTAAGCTTGATGCTGTGACAAAGTCCAAAATCCACTACAAGCAACAGTGGGGGCGGGCCCTGAAGGAACTAGCCAGGTTGAAACAGAAAGAGCAGGCTCAGGCAAAGGCCCATCTACAGAAACAACAACAGGAGCTAGAACACATGAGACTGCGATACCTGGCTGCCGAGGAGAAGGAGGTTGTCAGCTCAGAGAAACAAGAGTTAGAAGATATCAAGAATGAACTCAACAAGTAAGAATAAGTTTATCACACAGTTTCATTTGGAAGTTGTTTTTATGCCATACACCGTATTCGACCTAATTACCGCACATACCCCTAAAGCGCACAGTCAAGCAGTTCCGTTGTCTTCAGATTACAGCCAGTGTACTTTTTGTCTACTTTTTTGTAAAGGCATATGTTGTGGGTACTCATTTGAATTGCATTGACTTGTCGATGCAATTCAAATGAGTACCCACCCACAACATATGCCTTTTTTAAGACAATCAGACAAAAATTCGCATAATCATCAAATACGTCCTTTTCTGATTTTTTTTTAAATGTACCCTTAATAGTATATTTTACAACAACTAAGTGTTCCCAGTAATTTTGAAAAACCTATTAAATGCACAGTGCGGTAATTAGGTCGAATACGGTATGTGAAGTAAAGTTCCTGGCCAGCCATGCTTTAGATAAGGCACTGCATCACCCAAAAGTACTGATATTTTTCTTATTTCTCCACAAAAACATATGTTGTGTGGAGAAATAAGAAAAAAGTTTTGCGGATACCCTTTCTTATATGTAGCCACAGTGGCCCAGCACAATGGTACAGTCATATTTAGGCCTTTTCTGTGGACTCCAAATACTGTTCTTCCCCTAAATATTTGGACAATTTATTAATGCCTAGCTTGCTGGTTGAAATTATAGCAGATGACATTTTGAAATATGTTTCTTCCCAGCAAAAAGGATTTGACATTTCATGCAAATGTCTCTTTGTATGAAATATCAAAATGTATTTTCTGATGCATGAAATGTCAAAATGTATTTTATGGGAAAAATAAGAAATATATCAAGTTTGTTGTCTGCTGATTTTGCCCAGAGAGAGAGAGAGCTAAAGGTCTGTTCCTATCAAATACTAAAATTAGAACAAAAATCCATTTGGCTTCCTAGTGATATCTCTAAAGAGTAGTGCTTGAATGGCAAACAGTGTAGACATTGATCAGAGGCTGCATTCTGCAAAAGATTCGAATCAGCCTGTGTTTGTGCACGGTTTTATTGTCCATTTGAAGAAACCTGGGGTCCTTGGCTATAAAAAAATGTGCCCAGTGAGTACTGATCAGACTGCACAACTGTGCAGGTTGATCTTTGTTGAGTGCAGCTGTTGAAAGGTACAGTTCTCATGTTTCAACTCAATTATCCTAAAATTGAAACAAATCTATTTAACCCTTGTCATGCTGAATATATTAAGATGCCAAGCCCACTTATAGTTTTCGGCCAATCAGATAACTTGATTCAGGTTGTTGATACAAAGCCACATACTTAATGGCAAACAGTGCAGATCCAGATCAGTTGGCTTCTTCAGAAGCCAACTGATCTGGATCTACACTGTTTGCAAAGGCAGGGTATATCCGGGTTCAGCAGGACAATGATTAATAGACCATTCTGGGATTTTTCTTATTTCTCCATCCCTCCTAATGAATACCCATAACATATTTTTATTTAGAAATAAGAAAAAAATATCCCAGAATTAACACCAAATACTTCTCTTTAATAAGGGCTCTACCATTTGATGATGTATTGAAAAGAGTGTTTTCTGAATTGCAAACAGTGTAGATCCTGATCAAACTGCTTCTCAGAGCACTTTGATTGGGTCTGTACTATTTTGCTTAAGCCTGTCTGTCTGAATATTCAGGATAAATCTGGTAGAAGATGCTGTATAGTGGGCTGAACTTGATAAGAGGAATTGATTCTCTTCCAGTGGGAGGTAACTCTGTCAAAATTTTTTCACCTCCCTTCTGAAGAAGGAGTCTATGCTTAAAGAAAAGAATTTGCTCCCAAGAAGAGCAAACGTTTCCCTTTTAGAGTTGACTCTTTTCAGAATGGATTTGGTGTGCAGAAAAGCAAACAAGAGGTCACAAAAGTTGTTATCTTTGTAATGTATGGCATAGAATTGCCAAGTGTAAATTATGGAATAAAAACTGCCAAGTCTAAAATATTGCATAAAAACTGCCAAGTATATCAAATCCCCTTAATACTTGCTTATACTTGGTGTTGACCTAATCCTGCTATTATTTGCAGATTAAAACAACTAGAAGAGGAAAGAGTGAAATCAGGTGATAATACTCCCCGAGAAGTCGCCGGTAAACCAGACCCGAATGATGATGGCAGTCTAGAGGAACATATCTCTCGACTGATTGAGGAGAGGGACACTTTATTAAGGACTGGAGTGTATTCTACACAAGATAGAATTATAGCAGAATTAGATAGACAGATACGAGAGGCAATGGGAGAGAAAAAACTCAGCAATGTATGACAAATTGTTGCCTCTTATTGAGACATTAAACTGATTCCGTCCCTTTCATTTCTAGGTTATCTAGTTGGTAGCCAACCACTGATAAATGAAATACAAATTGATTTTTTATTTGCTTGATAATGAAAAATTGAAGTGAACTTTTGTCATGCATTTATTTATTTATTATTAGAAACATTCTGACAGTAGAAAGCTTGGCATATCCCCAAACAAGGCACTTTTTTTTTTTAACCAAAATGTACTGATACTTTTCTTTTTTCTCCTTGAAAACATATGTTCTGAGTAGTCATCAGGAGCACCTTGCCGAGACACTTCTAATGAGTACCCACAACATATGTTTTTGTATAGAAATAAGAAAAAATATGTGAACACCCCTCTTAACTGGAGCTTTATTGCATACAGTGGTAATTACTCCAACAATTCAATAAACATAGATAAACTACTGAAAAGTAGACAAATACCTTCAGAGAACTGTAGTAATTATATGAACAGCAATGTGAGATGATGTACTATCTGATATGTGCACATAGCCAGACCCCGTTCTGGCCCCGCGATATAATTAAATATGAAAATGCCAACAGTAGTTGGCATTTTCATATTTGTTAGCAGAGAAAATTTCATGCTCAGCTATTTTTAGCAAGACAGAATTTGCAATTGTTAGTAATTTAAGATTTATTAGCAGGACAAATTTCATGCTCAGTTGAGTTGAAAATGAAAAAAGTTTTACAGCCAGGGGTGAAAGTTTTCAGGATTATTCCTGATTTCAGGATTTCAAGATTTTTGGTCCCTATATAAAGTATAGGGAAAACTGTCTTTTCAGGATTTGAAAATCCAGATCTCAGGATTTGAAAATCCAGATCTCAGGATTCTTGAATTTTAGAACTGTACAGCCTCGGGTCCTGGTAGCAAATATTTTCAAAAGTAATATGTTGCAGCTCAAATGGTACCAAAACATTTAAACTCTTTGCCTGCAAACACACAATGTCATAATAACGTTGCTTCAACACTGCAGCGAAATAAAGTTGTTGCGTCAACATCTAAACAATGTTAGTACGATGTTGGGTGATTACAGGGTTATATGCTAAAGTCAAATATTAGCATTTCAAAGTATTTTTCTTAAGGTTTGATATTTTACGTGAATTAGATGAGGCACTTCTAATGAGCTCCCACAACATATGTTTTCACAAATTATGTTTCTGGATACTCCTCTTATTTGGAGCTATACATGGTGCCTGCACTACGCTCAACATGACCATAATGGGTTGAATGGGCTGTAAAACCTCAAATCAAACAAACATGTTGCCTACATTCCCAATTAGACCAGTTCAAGGTAGCAAGGTGGTCTTGGCTTTTGTTTATATGGCATTAAATATCGAACCATGTCATGTGGGCAGGTCAAGCAGAAAGTCAGGGCTGTGGAAATACCATGCCTGATTTGTCCAATTTGTCCCATTTCCCTGAGGACTAGCAAGAAATTTCAATTTATTTGCCCTAGGACAAGGACTTCATCGCTTTAGCTAAGAACAGTACATGTATCTAGATTATGAGATACAGATGTATATTTTTCCTATTCCTCAAAGAAGCGCACTATGTTGTGGGAACTCATTAGAAGTGCCTCATGAGTACCCACAACATGTTTTCTCAGAAAAATACGTCTATTTTGGGGCAAGTAAATTTTGTTTAGACAAGTTGATTTTGTCCATTTACTTGTCCATGTACAAGTAATAAAATTTGATAATTCATCTTGGGCATTGCAAATTGTGCAGATTTTGCTCATCTTACACATCCACCCAGTCTCATCAGGGCTGTTTATATATTGAAAGTTGGCAGAGAAAGCCCTGATCAGACTGGGTGGATTCTGATTAGGGCCTTCATTGTATGCTAAACTTTTATTATACCCCCGGCATACGAAGTATGCAATGGGGGTATATAGTTTTTGTCTTTTCTGTGTGTCTGTCAGTCAGTCTGTCAGTCTGTCTGTTAAGTTAACATTTATTTTGTGTCAAAGATATCTCAGGAACTACTTTACCTAGAAGCTTGAAATTTTCTACACATGACAAGTATGACTAGTTGTATTGTGGGAAAGAAAATAAGGGCCATGGGGCCAGGTCCTTTACAGTTATTTCCCTTTGTTCTTCTGGCTATACTGATGGCCATGGCATTTATTTGTGTCGAAGATATCTCAGGAACTACTTTACCTAGAAACTTGAAATTTTTTACACATAACAAGTATGACTAGTTGTATTGTGGGAAAGAAAATAAGGGCCGTGGGGCCAGGTCCCTTAGACGTATTTCCCTTTGTTGTTCTGGCTATACTGATGGCCATGCCATTTATTTGTGTCAAAGATATCTCAGGAACTACTTTACCTAGAAACTTGAAATTTTGTACGCATGACAAGTATGACTAGTTGTATTGTGGGAAAGAAAATAAGGGCCATGGGGCCAGGTCCTTAGAGTTATTTCCCTTTGTTGTTCTGGCTATATTGATGGCCATGGCCGGGGGTATTAGTGAGCATATGCTCACTTCATGGTCTAGTTGTCATGTCCCATGTATAAAGGGGTGTTAGTGTATATATGCAAAGGGAAGGTCAAGATCTGCTTGAGCTTCAAGAAAGAGATATACTGAAGACATTTGGTTGTCAGTCTATGCACACATCCATCCAAGCTTTTAAAAGAAATCTCCTAAAATGGATAAAATTAAGTTATTTTGTTTGGTTGCTCTGGCAGTTGAGAAGTCCGATAATGGAGGAAATGGTAAAGCTTGTAAACCATTTTTCCAGTTGTAACTCAATTACATTCAGAATATGCTTTGGACAAGAGCTTCCAAGTACGGTAAATGTCCTAAAATTTCGAACACTTTATTCTAGAGTTTTTTGTTGTTGTTTTTTTTTTTTTTTTTTTTAACCTAAATTTTGCTTTTTATGCAATTGTTTCTTAAAAGACTTAGTGGAATGGCAAACAGTGTAGACCCTAGGTCTGCACTGTTTGCAGATGCTGTTGTGTCAGAAATTTTTGAGTATGAATTTATAGGACATTTACCATATGCTAAAATGAGAAGTGAACCAGCAGCAAAGCTGGCCTCCATGGTGGCCATCTTAAAAGTTAATTTTCGACATCCCCCCCCCCCCCCCCCACCCCACCCCTCCTGAAAGTGTTTTAATCAATCAAGATTATTAATGTATCAACAGGGCAAAGTCACAAGGGCCTTGGGAAGTCAATAATCTACCAAAGACAGCTTATCTGCATCCTATCATACCTTTTTTGGCTTTGACTCAAGGGAGAGGGAGACTCACTTTTCGTTCATCACTTAATTTTCAATTAAGTAATTTGTAACTACTTTCGTTTTCCCAACTTTCTTTGTTTTTTTTTTCCCCTTGGTATTATTCCCTGTATTTAGAGATGTACTACCCTAAAAACCACCAAAATTTGCTGCTGCCAAATTGAAGCAGATGCATTCTAAAGTATTTTATTTTTCTAAAAAAATAAGGCTTCATATTTCATGAGCCATATTTTCTCAGAGAAATATAAAAAAAAAGAGGTATTTTAGAATGTCATCTGCTGTGCTGTCACTTTAAGGGTTAAATATGTGCTAATGTTTGCCTATACATAATATGCACATTCCTTTGTATAGCTTACATTGTTACCATAGATACATGTATTTATATGTATAATAAATATTAAAACATCAGTTATCTTTGTTTTGTTACCATGTCTGACTGTTTTAATCCTTAAAGTGCTAATCACTTCAGTGCTACGTTTTATCACACATATTTTTATTACAAACCTTCAAAGTATTCCCCCTTTACTGAAACACATTTTTATACGCCCGTTTGAAAAACAGGACGTATTATGTTACGGGGTATGGCGTCCGTCCGTCCGTCCGTACTTTTTCGTTACCTGCTAACTCCTCCTACAGTTTACATCCGATCAAGCAGAAACTTGGTATATGGTTAGACCATGATGTGGCGCAGTGCATATTATTTCAGGGTTACAGTCCACCAAATGTTTGCAGAGTTATGCCCCTTAAAAAATTTCTGTAAACTTTTCATTTCCAGTTAACTCCTCCTACATTTTACATCCGATCAAATTGAAACTTCATGTATAGTTAGACCATGATGTTGAGCAGCGCATATTGTTTCGAGGTTACAGTCCACCAAATATTAGCAGAGTTATGCCCCTTTGAATATTTCAGTAGACTTTTCGTTTCCGGCTAACTCCACCTACAGTTTATATCCGATCAAGCTGAAACTTGACTTGTAGTTAGACCATGATGTGGAGCAGAGCATATTGTTTCAAGGTTACAGTCCACCAAATATTAGCAGAGTTATACTCCTTTGTACATTTTTATTAATTTTTCATTTCTGGCTAAATCCTCCTACAGTTTACATCCAATCAAGCAGAAACTTCATGTACAGTTAGACCATGATGTGGAGCAGCGCATTTTGTTTCGAGGTTACAGTCCACCAAATATTGGCAAAGTTATGCCCCTTTGAAAATTTCAGTAAACTTTTCGTTTCCGGCTAAATCCTCCTACAGTTTACATCCTATCAAGCTGAAACTTGATTTGTAGTTAGACCATGATGTGGAGCAGCGTATATTATTTCAAGGTTACAGTCCACCAAATATTAGCAGAGTCAAACCCCTTTGAAAATTCCTGTTAATTTTTTGTTTCCAGCTAAATCCTCCTACAGTTTACATCCGATCAAGCTGAAACTTCATAAATAGTTACACGATGATGTGGAGCAGCACATATTATTTCGAGGTTACAGTGCACCAAATATTTGCAGATTTATGCCCCTTTGAAAGTTTTTGTAAACTTTTTGCAGCATATTGTTTAGAGGTAATAATGTGCAAATTTTATTTTATAACAGATATATTTTTTTTTGCAAGAGGTAATAATGTGCAAATTTTATTTTATAACAGATATATTTTTTTTTGCAAATAACTAAAGTTTTGGACATATAGGCAATATATTGATTTTTTTTTTTTTTTTTTTTAACATCTTTTATTAGATTTGCAAGGAAAGGTTGTCATTATTAAATCTGTACAAATACATAATTCTTTTTGGATTTTTTTTTCAATATTCTTCTGATCTGGCTCCATTGAAGAGCAAAAATAAAATCAGTATTAAACAAGTTAAAACGTTTACAAAAAATTTTCTTGCAGCATTTTTTTTTTTTTTTTTTTTGGTTTATTTTTGTTTTGTTATTGTTTGGTCCGATATTGAAGTATAGGAAACACAGATCAGCCAAAGGCTCATATGAGCTTATAATATAGCTATGCTCCTGTGGTGTGTCCTCTGTCAGAAAGCACTTCTCCCTAGAAGCAGCAAACTTCTCCCTATTTTCTTAGGAGGGAGGAAGTCACTTCTCCCATAATTTCTGGGCCAGCTTGGGCCCTTAGGTTACAGTTCACCAAATATCAGCAGATATGCCCCAGTGAAATTTTTTTTGATTTTATTTTTTTGTAATTCCACTTACAGTTTATATCCGGAGCACTGAATTATACAGGAGCCTGTTTATGTGCTACATCTTATTACTTGCCACGGGCGTATAATGCCCCGCTTGGCGGAGCTCTTGTTGTAACCTTTTTACAGAGTTGCTAAAAGCAGATAAATAGTATTCTTTTGATATCTGTTGGAGACACTGATAAATAGCGCTGCCAAGAGAACTTCTAGACGTATACTTATTTCCAGAAAGCATTTTCTTAAGCATTGAAATAAAAAGAAGTCAAAGGGACTCAAGTCAGGTGAATAAAGTGGATGGTTTAAAACTTTCACCTTTTTAGAAGCCAAAAAAGACTTAACCTCACACTTATGAGAGGAGGCGTTGTCATGTAAAAGGTAGACTCCTGACCATCCATTGCTTGGCCGTTTCTTATTGTAAAATTCTTTCACTTTCTTCAGTACAGAATTCTTGTAGAATCGGCCAGTGACTGTATGACCAGATGGACAAGGCACTTGAATGACTGGCCCACTTGAATTAAAGAATATTGCGTACATCTTTTTCGAACTTATGGTTCTCTTAGCAATACATGGGCATTTTTGATCTTTTCGCTTCCATTGCTTATTATCAGCCCTTCTTTGTGGCTCAAACATGTGCACCCAGGTTTCATCACCGGTTAGAAAGTTAGAAATAACCAGACTATTACAGCCTTTGTATGTTTTCAAAAGTTCCAGGACACATTTAAGGCATTGTGTCTTTTGCTCCTTGGTGAGCAAATGAGATACCCACCTAGCACAAACCTTTCTCAGGTCCAAACGCTTTTTCGGAATTGTTTGCACACTGCCTTCTGACATGCCAGAACAACTAGCTATATCTTTGACAGACAATCGCGCATCCTGTTCGACCACAATCTTTACAGCAGCAATGTTAGCCTTGGTAATGGAGGTTTTAGGCCCTCCAGGACGGGTATTATCTTCAACAGAAAATTTCCCAGCTTTAACCCACCTAAAAACTGCGCATTGAAATGGTCTGGTCCATATATACCACACAATTCATTAAATATCTGCTTTGAATTTATATTAAGCCTAATGCAGCATTTAATATAGCTCTGAATTTCAGTCTTCTGGTCCATGTTCCAATGTAACAAGTAAATTGGTCAGTGTATATGACTGCATCTATTTCAATTTGAAATAACTCGGTCAGTTGGAAAGCAATTTGCACGAAACAAATGGGTATCGTTAGCTATTCAACACACCATTCAAGTGCAGTGAAGCATTTTAAAATATACCTGGGATAAAACTAAGGAAGTGTATTAGTGACAAAACTTTTTGCACGACCCTCGTATAATTAAAGCAGATGTTATCTATGCAAGGAAACGCCTTAAAATCATGAACGTTCCACCTCTTGAAAGTGGGTGACTGTTAAAATCAAATACAAGATATATCTGCACATACATATTTATTCTTCTTGACACAGTATTTAGTGATTTACAACAAGGCATAAAATGAACAACATTATTATATAAAATATGATTTAAAACAATCAAAAACAAAGAAAAAAACTATCTCACTGTTTACCCTTAAGGCACCATTCAAAATTGTAGGAGACGACATTTTTTTTCCCAAGAAAATGAGGCTTGACATTTATGTGACTCCTCTGCAGAAAATGAGGCATGGCATTTCATGAGGCATGGCATTTCATATGAATCCTCTGCCTGGCCTCGTTTTCTGCAAAAGATTGAACACACACACACATACCTTTCAAGAAGCACAGTTGTCAGTTTCTGGTGTAAAAATGTGCACAAGTACTGGTTAACCCCTTAGAGGACTAAGCCTGACCAGTAAAGTGTGATTAGGTAAACTGACCGTGTTCGACATGACCCTAATGACTGGGCCATAAAACCTCAACACAAACAAACACACATACATATTTTAGCATGTTGTGACTGGTGCTTTAAGGATTTATGATTTGAACATGATGCAATAATAGAATACATGCCAGGTCAAGCAAAAACGAGCTTAATATGAGTCATACCATCAGAAAAGGCATTTGTAGGGCACGTAAAGTGGACAAAGTTCCTCACAGCACATGGTAAATGGTAGATAGCTCAAGAATTAAGAAAACAAGAGTTGTCTTTCTTAAGACACAGCGTCTCGTCAAGCTTAGTATACATGTGAAGTTTCTTAAAAATATTCCAGAGGGTTAATGGGTTACACAGTGTAACGGAACCACAGACTAAAGGAATACTATTATTTTTACAAGTAAGCAGACATGAAGGCCCTGATCAGATTATAAATATGCACACACCAAGGCCCAGTTGTTCAAAAGTAATGATGTTGTTAGTTAACGTATTGTTAAAACTTTGATTATTAGATATGGCATATAAGCTAATATTTTTGCTGAAAAAATGTGAGTAGCTTTTGCAATTGCAAAAGCTACTCACATTTTTTCAGCACAAATACATGTGGATTAGATATTGTACTTACTAGAACAATTAACAATTTGACCTCTAACAAGCTCGTTCAGCTAACGATGCTTTGAACAATTGGGCCCTGGCATTTTGCTGTACTCATATTCCACAGAAACATTTTCTCACGGCATGACTCATAGGAAATACAAGCAAACTCAGATCCATCATACTTGTATGCAAATACGAAATTTTATGCCTTATATAAAAAGGATGATCTATGTGGATTGTAAAAGCCTGTGTGTTTGCTGCGTACCTATGTCATAACATACATTTGTGCTTGTTGAAGCATATTTACAATATTACCCTAAATATTTGAGCAGACTTTCTCCTCAAATAGTGTAGACCAAGATCAAACTGCTCCTAATGGAGCTGTTTGATCAGGATCTGCACTGTTTGCCATTTAGCCAACATGCTTGTCAGCGCACATTTATCCTAAATTTTTTAACAGGCATGCCTCTGCAAATGGTGTAGATCTAGATCAAACTGCCCCTAAAGGAGCAGTATGATCAGATTCTGCATTGTTTGCGATTCAGCTAGCATGTTTTAGACAAACAGATGGCTAGTGAAATGAACTTGTTCTGATATTAGGATAAAAACTGAGGAAATATAATGTCCAAATATTTTGGGTAAACATGATAATAATGGAATGGTTAAGTACAAGATGCTAAATAGAAGTGTCCTGGAATAATAAGACAATTCATTGTGCCAAGTGAAACACTCCATTATGAGAGCATTAACCTTTACCACTCTCTGGGCATTTTCAGCAGACGTCAAATTGATATTTTTCTTATTTTTCCCAGAAAACAGTATTTGACATTTCATACAAATTGTCTCCCTTTGGAGACAATTTGTATGAAATGTCATATCCTGTTTTCTGAGAAAAATGAGAAAAATATTTCAAAATGTTGTCTGCTGAAAATTTTACCCAGAGTGCTAAGCGTTAAAGGCCCAAAAGACTACTGTGACCTTTGCTGCTCCTCAAAATCAACATGTACCATATTTAGGGTAAATACGGTAAAACTAACACTTGACAATAATAATGATGATGATAATTTGGTGTTATACATCACTTCCAACATTATTTAAGTCATAGCGAGATGTTGAAAGGATGATAATGAAAGGCTCTCTGCAATGAAGTGTTATACAGTCAGGAGCTGAATTTCACCTCCAGAAGGAATTGAAATGAATCTTGCTATCCAAAATTTTGAACCGTTAACCACTCGGCCACCAAGGCCCAGTTGTTCAAAGCGTCGTTAGCTTAACGAGCTCGTTAAGGGTCATTTCGTTAACTATTTTAGCGGATTCAATATATAATATTCTGATATTTTTTGCTGAAAAAATGTGAGTAGCTTTTGCACTGCAAAAGCTACTCACATTTTTTCAGCAAAAACATTTCAGCACATTTGCGTATGACCTGATGTAAATTTTAACGAATTGTTAACTAACGACATCGTTAGCTTTGAACAACTGGGCCCAGGATGCTTCCAATGATAAGATGGTAAACTGTTTTGTACTTTCTAGTAATAAAAAGGGCATTTATGGTGAAAGTATAAATACACAAGAATTCCGCGGAAGGCGTCATCGCACCTGCTGGCGCAAAAGTCACAGGAGCCTCAATCAGAATGTGGTTATTAAATAAGTTTATTTCATTCTTAGCAGTGCTTACTTGGAAAACTGGGTTGAAAAAAATGTAGACAAAGTGCCTAGTGGGGCACATATATTCCAGGCCAGTCCCATTCCCTCTAATGGCTATATCTTCAGCACTGACTTTTCGTATCATACAGCCCAATGATAATGGAACGTTGACGTAAAATGTGTAAAAGTCACTGGAGCATGAAATATAGGTCAAGGTCACGGGTCAAGGTACCTGCTAATTCAGTACATCAAGGAGAAGCACAATGCAAGGTATGGTGGTTGTAGGCCTTATAGTTGAGGAGTTATCAAACATCAACGTAAAATGTGTCAAATATAGGTCAAGGTCACTGGGTCAAGGTACCTGCCAAGCCAGGGCAATGAGGTGAAGCACTATGCAAGGTTTAGTGGTTGTAAGTCTTATATTTGAGGAGATACCGAACATCAATATAAAATGTGTCAAAGTCACTGGAGTGCACAATATAGGTCAAGGTCACCAGGTCACGGTACCTGTTGAGTCAGTACATCGAGAAGAAGTGCTATATAAGGTTTGGTGGTTGAAGGCCTTACAGTTGAGGACATATGGAAGGGTGACCTAAAAGGTGTAAAAGTCAATGGAGCGTGAAATATAGGTCAAGGTCACCCAGTCAAGGTACCTGCAGAGTCCGTACATTGAGGAGAAGCACTATGCAAGGTTTGGTGGCTAGAGGTCTTACACTTGAGGAGATCTGGAACGTTGATGTAAATTATGTCAAAGTCACTGCAGCCAAAATATAGGTCAAGGTCACCAGGTCAAGGTATCTGCTAAGTCAGTACATTGAGGAGAAGCACTTTGCAAGGTTTGATGGTTGTAGGCCTTATAGTTGAGGAGATATCGAACGTCGATGCAAAATATGTCAAAGTCACTGGAACGCAAAATATAGGTCAAGGTCACCGGGTCAAGGTACCTGCCAAGTCTGTACATCTAGAAGAAGCACTATGCAAGGTTTGGTAGTTGTATGCCTTATAGTTGAGAAGATCTGGAATGTCAACGTAAATTGTGTCAAAGTCAATGGAGCGCAAAATATAGGTCAAGGTCACTGGGTCAACATATCTGCCAAGTCAGGAGGTCAGGGAGATGTGTCATGCAAGGAATGATGGTTGTTGTAGAATTGTAGTTGATTAGAATACTAACTTTGACGTAAATGTCGAACTTCGACATAACAGAACTGTTAAGAGACAGACGGACGGACGAACGGACAGACGAATGGAAAAGCGGGCACCAAAGTGTCGCAAAGTCAGGAGGTCAGGGAGATATTTCATACAAGGTTTGATGGTTGTTTAGTCTTGTAGTTGATTAGAATACTAACTTTGACATAAATGTCGAACTTCGACATAACAGAACTGTTAAGAGACGGACAGACAAACACAGACGAATGGAAAAGTGGGCACCTGTGTCGCAAAGTCGGGAGGTCAGGGAGATGTTTCATGCAAGGTTTGATGGTTGTTTAGTCTTGTAGTTGATTAAAATACTAACTTTGACATAAATGTTGAACTTCGACATAAATGTTGACAGACGGACGGACGAATGGACAGACATACGGAAAAGCGGACGCCTATGTTGCAAAGTCAGGAGGTCAGGGAGATGTTTCATGCAAGGTTTGATGGTTGTTTAGTCTTGTAGTTGATTAGAATACTAACTTTGACATAAATGTCGAACGTCGACATAAATGTTGACAGACGGACGGACTGATGGGCGGACGGACTGACGGACGGACAGAAAATTGGACGCCTATATCGCACCCTGCTACAAGCAGGTGCGATAAAAAATATTATGTGGATACCCCCTCTCAGCTGTAGCTATGTTGCAAACTTTTCAAACCTATTTTTGCATACAGGCAAACAGTGTGGACCCTGATCAGACTGCTCCTTGTCTGATCTGGGTCCACACTGTTTGTAAAAATGACTTTTAAAATCACAAGTAGACGACAAAGCAGACGACAATTGTTGTGACTGGCAGTTTAAGGGTTAACACTTTGCATGCTGGGTGAAAAACATTTTGAAAGAACATTTTGAAATAGGTTTTCTTATTTTTCTCAGAAAACAGGTTTTGACATTTCATAATGGAGACAATTTGCATGAAATGTCAGATTCTGTTTCCTTGGAAAAATAAGAAACTGGATATGTGTACAAAGTATACAAATGCCCCAGCCCTTTGCTCTTTGCCAGTAAGGCAACAACATCTGAATGCATAAATTTCAATAACTACACTTCAACCTCTTTATAACACGGTTCATTGTAACACAGTTTTGGATATAACACGGTTATAAGATGGATCCCAAAAATGTATAGATTATATTGAACAAGAATTCCGCGGAAGGCGTCATCGCACCTGCTGGGGCAAAAGTCACAGGAGCCACAATCAGAAAGTGGTTATTAAATAAGTTTATTTCATTCTTAGCAGTGCTTACTTGGAAAACTGGGTTGAAAAAAATGTAGACAAAGTGCCTAGTGGGGCACATATATTCCAGGCCAGTCCCATTCCCTCTAATGGCTATATCTTCAGCACTGACTTTTCGTATCATACAGCCCAATGATAATGGAGCGTTGACGTAAAATGTGTAAAAGTCACTGGAGCATGAAATATAGGTCAAGGTCACGGGTCAAGATACCTGCTAATTCAGTACATCAAGGAGAAGCACAGTGCAAGGTATAGTGGTTGTAGGCCTTATAGTTGAGGAGTTATCAAACATCAACGTAAAATGTGTCAAATATAGGTCAAGGTCACCGCGTCAATGTACCTGCCAAGCCAGTGCAATGAGGTGAAGCACTATGCAAGGTTTAGTGGTTGTAGGTCTTATATTTGAGGAGATACCGAACATCAACATAAAATGTGTCAAAGTCACTGGAGTGCACAATATAGGTCAAGGTCACCAGGTCAAGGTACCTGCTGAGTCAGTACATCGAGAAGAAGTGCTATATAAGGTTTGGTGGTTGAAGGCCTTACAGTTGAGGACATAAGGAAGGGTGACGTAAAAGGTGTAAAAGTCAATGGAGTGCGAAATATAGGTCAAGGTCACCCAGTCAAGGTACCTGCAGAGTTCGTACATTGAGGAGAAACACTATGCAAGGTTTGATGGTTGTAGGCCTTATAGTTGAGGAGATATTGAACATTGACATAAAATGTGTAAAAGGCACTGGAGCGCAAAATATAGGTCAAGGTCACCGGGTCAAGATACCTGCCGAGTCAGTACATCTAGGAGAAGCACTATGCAAGGTTTGGTGGCTAGAGGTCTTACACTTGAGGAGATCTGGAACATTGACGTAAATTATGTCAAAGTCACTGCAGCCAAAATATAGGTCAAGGTCACCAGGTCAAGGTATCTGCCAAGTCAGTACATTGAGAAGAAGCACTTTGCAAGGTTTGATGGTTGTAGGCCTTATAGTTGAGGAGATATCGAACGTCGACACAAAATATGTCAAAATCACTGGAGCGCAAAATATAGGTCAAGGTCACCGGGTCAAGGTAACTGCCAAGTCAGTACATCTAGGAGAAGCACTATGCAAGGTTTGGTAGTTGTACACCTTATAGTTGAGAAGATCTGGAACGTCAACGTAAATTGTGTCAAAGCCAATGGAGCGCAAAATATAGGTCAAGGTTACTGGGTCAACATACCTGCCAAGTCAGGAGGTCAGGGAGATGTGTCATGCAAGGTATGATGGTTGTTGTAGAATTGTAGTTGATAAGAATACAAACTTTGACGTAAATGTCGAACTTCGACATAATAGAACTGTTAACAGACAGACGGACGGACGAACGGACAGAAGAATGGAAAGGCGGGCACCTATGTCGCAAAGTCAGGAGGTCAAGGAGATGTTTCATACAAGGTTTGATGGTGGTTTAGTCTTGTAGTTGATTAGAATACTAACTTTGACATAAATGTCGAACTTCGACATAACAGAACTGTTAACAGACAGACGGACGGACGAACAGACAGACGAATGGAAAAGTGGGCACCTATGTCGCAAAGTCGGGAGGTCAGGGAGATGTTTCATGCAAGGTTTGATGGTTGTTTAGTCTTGTAGTTGATTAGAATACTAACTTTGACATAAATGTTGAACGTCGACATAAATGTTGACAGACGGACGGACGATTGGACAGACATACGGAAAAGCAGACGCCTATGTCGCAAAGTCAGGAGGTCAGGGAGATGTTTCATGCAAAGTTTGATGGTTGTTTAGTCTTGTAGTTGATTAGAATACTAACTTTGACATAAAAGTCGAACGTCGACATAAATGTTGACAGACGGACGGACGGACGGACTCACGAATGGGTACATACGTGGCTATGCACTTTGTGGCAAAAATCATTAAGTGGCTACTGATTTTAAGTGCCTATTACTGTCCATCATTATGTGTCTACAAATTACATTTAGCCACATTAGGTATGGATTACCTGTCCATAGCTATTATTCTCTTGTGTGGGTAGCCATTTAACCACATTAGGTATGGATTACCTGTCAGTAGCTACCATTCTCTTATGTGGCTAGCCATTTAGCCACGTTAGGTATAGATTAACTGTCCACAAGGGGCTACTGATTTTAAGTGGCTTTGGATTACCTGTCCATAGCTATTATTCTCTTGTGTGGGTAGCCATTTAACCACATTAGGTATGGATTACCTGTCAGTAGCTACCATTCTCTTATGTGGCTAGCCATTTAGCCACGTTAGTTATAGATTAACTGTTCATAAGGGGCTACTGATTTTAAGGGGCTTTCAAAAGATGTATTACTGCGCAGGCGCATAAAAAAAAATGGTACGAGGGTACTTGGACGTCCCTAGGAATGGATGGATTTCTGACCATCATTATGTGCCTACAAATTAAAATAACTTTATTTAGCCAGATTAAGTATGGATTACCTGTCCATAGCTCTCTCTAATGTGGCTAGCCTGTGATGACCATTTTGCCACTTAAGTATCTAAAATGCTGATGGTAAGCCACGCAAGTACCTGCTCGTGGGAACGGACGGACGGAAAATCGGACGCCTATATCGCACCCTGCTACAAGCAGGTGCGATAATAATACTGCATGTTCTTACTATGCATTATGAAAGCATGAGCCCATTCTATGGCAGATACGATGTTTGTAGACTGATGAACATTGAATAAATACATGAAAAGCAACAATGAAATTATCTTTCCTCTAAAAATATGGGGTGCAACATGAACAAATATCACCATACTTGTTCTAAAATTTGAATACATTCATTTTACTACCTGTTGAGGTGTCTAAAAATTTTGCTGGATAAGTGTGACAGTGTACTTTTATCAGTGGCTGATCTGATCTCGGACCACTGTTTGCAAGGGCATAACTGTGTGAGTATTTAGGGTTAGTAATTTATCTATCATAATATTCAGACACCTTATGCCTGAATGTCCGAATAGGTAATTGCAGTACTTTAGGTAGTAAAGAAGAAATTCAATAGATGATATTTTGGGCCCAGTTGTTCAAAGCGTCGTTAGCTTAACAAGCTTGTTAAGGGTCATTTCGTTAACTGTTTCAGCGGATTCAATACACAATATTCTGATATTTTTTGTTGAAAAATGCTGACATTTTTTCAGCAAAAATTTCAGCATATTTGCGTAACACTCGATGTAAATTTTAACGAATCGTTAACTAACAACGTCATTAGCTTTGAACAACTGGGCCTTGGTGTTTTAAGTCCCTTTCAACATTACTTTGGTCATAGTGAGATGATGGAAGGGTGATAATGGAAGACTGAATTTTGCCTCCAGTGAGATTCAGCTTAAGATCTCATGATCCAAAGAAGGAAGTGCTAACCACTCAGACACTTCTAGAAACATAATATTGATAACAATGATGGAGACATTTAAAATAATAACAACAGCTATATACATGTATATTGCACTAACTTTTCTCAACTTTTTAAAATATATTCAAGCAACAATTCGTAAATTAGTTTCATATTTCATATTTAGTCTAATTATTACTTACACTACTAGTTTATACAAAGAAACAGGCGCATAAGTCACCAAGCCAGAACCTCTCCCTGGATAAATATGCCAAAACCAGACTATATGTGCGGTCTGATGCATACACAGCTCTGTTTTTGTCATTTAAAGTGGAGCAGACACAGCATTCTCATTTTCTTTTTTTTTAAATTGTTTTTCCAAGAAAATAAAACACAGACAATTCATGTGAAAAAAAAAAAAAAAAAAAAAAAAATGCTGCTTAGAAGATGATTCTCATATGTCACATGATACGTAGAGCCTTATTTTCTTGCACAAAAAAAAATATATATATATATATATATATATATACATGTATATATATAAATGAAATATAATGCCATCTGGTGTTGTTGTATGTGACTGCAAAATAATCTGGGGAAATTCCTGATGCCCTGACCTGACATGCACATGCAGTCTGCATATGCCCAAAGACAGGTCTTGTCATGATGCGGCTGAAATAATACATGATGCAACCATGAGAAAAGGCCCTTATGTCACATCAGAACAACAGTGGACCAGATCCTGAAACTTTTTTTTCATGCTAAACTCAGCTGAGCATGAAATTTGCCCAGCTAAAAAATCTCTAATTCTTAACAATTGCAAATTCTTTCTTGCTAGACATAGCTGAGCATGAAAATTTCTCTAATAAATTTGAAAATGCCAACTACTGTTGGCATTTTCATATTTATCAGCAGAGGAAATTTCATGCTTAGCTGAGTTGAGAATGAAAAATATTTTATAACCTCAGGTCTAGTAGCTTCTTTTTTCACTTCAATATATACTACAGTATCCATTGATTCTGTAAGTAGCCAAGAAAGGCTCTGAATAGACTGCCAGAATACTGATTTGGGCCATAAGGGGAATAGATACACTGAGGAGAGATAACTCAAATTGTTTTTGTCTCCCTTCTGTAAAGGGATCTGGTCTAATAGGAAACAATTTGCTCCCTTTTAGTGTAGACCCCACCTTAGGGAACAATTTCTTTCCTTTTAGAGTAGAACTCTTTTCAGAAAAGACTTTTGGTTCCTGAAAAGCAAACTTGAAGTCACAAAAGACATTTTCGCATGGCCCATATAATGGATATTTTATAAATTATTTCTACAATATTTACCCTAAATATTGGGACATCTTAACTTCTTTGATACTTATTTTTGAAATGTCAATTTGACCACACCCAATGATATGTCTAAAAACTGCTGGATGAGTTGCTAACAGTGTAGACCCTGAACAGACACCATATTCTGTGGTATGGTGTCTGATCTGGGTCAACACTATTTGCTCAGGATTGTGTGTCCTAATATTTAGGGTAAAAATGGTTATTAATTTGCGTAAGCATGAAGTAGCCGGAGACACTTGGTGACTGACAAAAACAACAGAAATGTATGGATGATCAATGAAAAGCAGGGCTTGACCCTTTCAGCCCTACAGACCAAACCAGACACTTGTGCAAACAGTGTAGATCCAGATGAGATGGCTTGTAACAAGCCATCTCATCAGGATCTACACTGTTTGCCATTGCGTTTTTGACTTTTGATTGATACCCTATTTACAACACTGGACAAGTCCAAACTCAAAAGATGAAAGAGTCCATTTCAGAAAATTAGGATTGAAAAAGTTAAATACACTGACATATACATACATGTACATCATCATGGCCAGCAATTCCACGTGTACGTAATACTGTGTAATGACATGATGCTTTCACATAACTGGCCCACACACAAAATTGTCTGCGTCAACTATGTGTGAAATTAAACTCACAAGACTGAAGCATAGACATTCATTTAGTGCTTTATAGATTATTGAGCATATGAAGAAAAAACGTTTTTAATCCATTTAAGCCTAGCTTCCCATAAAAGGGACATTGGCAAACAGTGTACACCTAGATCAGATGCCGCAGACACGTCTTATCAGGGCCTACACTGTTTGCATTATGCTCAGAAATTTCTACAAAACAGGATAAAACAGGAAAAACTAACCAGACACCCCTTATGTAGGAAATGGACCTGTCCAAAGAGCTTAAGTAGAAGAGTTCTTTTTTTTTTTATTTTGATTTGGATTTTATGGCCCTTTCAAGAATATTTCACTTATATCGAGCTGATGTTCATCAAAGGTGGGCGAAAATCGGAGAACCTGGGGAAAAACCACCTGACCATCTGTAAGCAAAACTTGGCTTTGCCACATATGACACGAGCGAGGCTCAAACTACAATGGTGAGAAACTTAATGGATTAAGAGTCAACTCTCCTATCCACTTGGCTACAGGGGCTCGCGTAGCAGAGTTCATTCAGCATAATCAGGTTAATCAGAGTATGAAGTATCTCTATCACTAGATTGCTCATCTAGACAGCAGCTTTCTCAAGCAATATAAATTTTGAGACTCCAGTTAGGAGGGGTATTCAGAAGATAATTCTATTACTTTTTCTGCACACAGTATGTTGTGGCAATTCTACCGAGTATATATTGGTGCAAAAATAAAAAGTATGTTATATTATTACCAAAGTTCTAACCTTATCTGAGGCTCTAAATTTTAGCATTGGCATGCTGAGTAAAATTTTCAGTAGGCAACATTATGGAATATTTTTCTTACTTACATTTCCAGAAAATAGGGGCTTGACATTTCATGCAAATTGTCTAAAGATCGCATGAGCTGGGGCACAGCATTTCCTAAAAGATTCCCTGTGTGCACCCCGCTAAGACAAAAAACAGCTTGAGAATCCTCACAATCTGATCAGTGTCTGTGCAGAACACTCTGTGCAGTTAGGGATACAAAGCAGACAACGAATACTCTGAACAGCCAGCATGGATGCACAAGCTAATCCAAGTCTTCTCTGGGCACACACGTGATCTTGTAGGAAATGCTGTGCCCTGGCTCAAATATTATTTTCATAGACAATTTGCATACAATATCATAACCTATTTTCAGGAAAAAATGTCATCAATATGATATGAATTTGCCATAGAGTACAAAAGGTAAAATACTGTCTGATTTGCATTATGAGTTAAGTAGCTGTTTGATATATGTACAGGTACTAGGCATATAGCAATCAGGGCCCAGTTGTTCAAAGCGTCGTTAGCTTAACGAGCTTGTTAAGGGCCATTTTGTTAACTATTTTAGCAGATTCAATATACAATTTTCTGAAATTTTTTGCTGAAAAAATGTGATACTGCAAAAGCTACTCACATTTTTTTAGCAAAAAATTTCAGCATATTTGCGTATCACTCGATGTAAATTTTAACGAATCGTTAACTAACGACGTCGTTAGCTTTGAACAACTGGGCCCAGAATCTTGTACTTTCATCTTCTCATGCCCCCTTGTCTGTTCACTGATACTGGCTGTACCGCTGTTGATATCTCTTCAAGGAAACTGAAAAAGACACAATGAGAGATGATGTGGCACTTTATGTCCCTTTCAAAATTATTTAAGTCATATCGGGATAATGGAAGGGTTATAATGAAAAGCTCTGTGCAGTGAAGCACTATATAGTCATGAGCTGAATTCCACCTTGTGACCCGAAGTTGGGAATGATAACCACTCAGCTACCTGGACGCTTCCATAATGGGCATATAGGAGATAAATTCTCTCCATCATATAACACACAGAGAATAATCAATATAGTATCATATTAACTCAAAGTATTGGGACACAAAGCCTTGAGCAATCAGTGCACACCCAGACTGGGCACTACACAATGTGGCATCTGACTAGGGTGTACACTGTTTGCCACTCATTCAGCAGTTTTTAGACACATCAATAGGTAGTAAAATTGACATACAGTTAATGTCCTAAAATTTTGTACAAAAAAAGTCCTTACAAAATGGCATATTCAAACAGTGCAGACCCAGATATGACTGCTCCTTCAGGAGCAGTCTGATCTGGGTCTACACTGTTTTCCATTACACTAAGCATTTTAAGAAACGATGCATAGGAAGCAAAATTTAGGCCAAAAACCTTTGGAATAAAGTGTTTGAAATTTTAGGACATTTACCATATTTTAGGATAAGTATGGTAAGGAGTACTTTCAGTACAGGTATTCCAATATTCAGGGTAAATACAGTATTAAAACAACAAAGTTTTTGCTGGTCATGAAAATTCTGTTAAAACAACAGCAACAACAATGAGTGCCTATTGATAGCATGCTATGAAAATCCCCATACTTTCAGGCTTTGGCCTTGAGTCTAATGCTGGTATATCAGCAATAGTAGAATTACTTAAAATGGGCCCAGTGATCCCAAAGGACCAGAAAATATAACTACACTAATGTGAAGTATCGGTAGGCATTTTATGGCAATTGTAGAAAAAATAAACTCTGTAAATTTTTGCACAGTTTATTTCACAATCAAATCTCAACGTTTCAGCTAATTAAAGCCTTTTTCAAGAGAGTTAAGTTCTTTCAATGCTACACCATCTTCTTATCATTCTGTAAGACTGGGTCCTTCAGAAGCAAGGAACACACCAGAGAAATGAAAATACATGTAGCAGACTCTGTTTTCTTGAATCTATTCATGAACAGTTCTGTAATATACATCAATGTTCATACATGACAAAAGATCTGGGCCCAGTTGTTCAAAGCGTCGTTAGCTTAAGTCATTTCGTTAACTGTTTTAGTGGAGTCAATATACAATATTCTGATATTTTTTGCTAAAAAAATGTGAGTAGCTTTTGCACTGCAAAAGCTACTCACATTTTTTCAGCAAAAATTTTCAGCATATTTGCGTATCATTCGATGTAAATTTTAACGAACTGTTAACTAACGATGTCGTTAGCTTTGAACAACTGGGCCCTGTTGTAAGACTGGGTAGCTCCCCTGCTTGCACATCATCTAACTGGGCCACGTCAAACAAAGAAGTACCTTCGGATATGAGCAAAGTCAGATTATCCTGTGTACATGCAGTATCATCTGGGCCTTTGTTCTCAATTCATATATTCTGTAGTATGCAATGATTTTGTTAGCAGACAGTGAAGGCCCTGATCAGACCATGGATGATCAGACTGCATGAATGCACATGCTGACCTGGGCCCTTGCTGTCCACATATGCCCGAATAGTCCACATATGCCCGAATATATGTTTTCTAATTTCTAGGTTCATGATCTTGATCATGTCATTGCGTGCCAAGCTTGCACTCAACAAAACTTTGCAACAGTAACAAATAGTCCATATATCAACTAAATCCATCCAGGCATTCAGAAGACAAAGATCTTTAAAAACTTTTAACATAAAACTTAAGCATTTTGAGTGTGAAATAATTTCAACATCTGTGACCTTGACTGCAAGGTCACTGAGGAGGTAAGGTTGTACTGAACAAATTTTGGACCAGTATCTAGAATTAACCCAAGTATTTATAGAATCTTTCTGGGCATTCAGGAAATACATATATTTTACAACATTAATATTTTGGGAGTGAAAAATTTCTAAGTCTATGCCCATGACATCAAGATCACAAGTGGGAGGTCGCAAAGGGAAGGCTTGTACTTGTACTGAACAAAATGTTCAACTAGTTAGTATTTAATATCATTCTAAGTATATATAGGCATTAAATGAAGGAAAAAAAAACAAACAATACCTTTGGAAATTGTGAACGGCAGTTCCTCCAAGAACTATTCTAACTCCAGGACTAGATTTGTTGAGCTGATGGACTGTAAATGCCTCCTCATATGTTGTCCCTCCAATAATAAACACCACTATATCCTGTGGTCTGAAAATTAAAGGAAACAGGTCAGCTCAAAATAAATTTTTACTTTTATCTGAATCTGAAAATGTCTACATTTTTTCAATGCATTTTGATGAGCCTAAATTTTTACCACATTAAAATGTTAACTCTTCTGAACCCAGATATATATATATATATATCCTACCTTTTCAAAGAGTGTAGATCCAGATCAGTTGGCTTCTGAAGAAGCCAACTGATCTGGATCTACACTGTTTGCCATTCAGTATGTGAATTTATATCAACAATCTGGATCAAGGAATCTGATTGTCTGACAATTAGAAGTTGGCATGGCATCTTAATTTATTCTGCATGACAAGGGTTAACAATCAAAAACAGGAGAAAATAACTCTTAGCTGAGAAGTGCCTAGGTATGCATGTTAGTCTATTAACCGATCAAGCACTCATTACAAATACAGCAAGTGACAATTTGAAATATTTTTTATTATTATTATTATTTTAACAATATTTCAAGCGAATCATCTGCCTAACAGATGATTCATAGGAATTGTCAAGCCTTATTTTCACCAAAAGGGGTTTCAACTGTTACACTAATACCTAAGTACACAGATCTAATACATGTTATTCAGAGGACCAGTGTGTACATATGCATGCTATTCTGCTAGACATATAGATATTTCAGCTGATCAGTGCCCTTATCTTGGAGAGTACAAGTATTAATTAACACTTAGCATGCTGAGTAAAAATTTAAGCTGATGACATTTTGAAATAGTTTTTATCTAATTTTTCCCAGAACATAGGCTTTGATGTTTCATGCAAAGTGTCTCCTTTGGAGAAAATTTGTAAGAAATATAAAAGCCTATGTTCTGTGAAAAATATCATCAATTTGTCTTCTGCTGAATCTGCCTAGAAAGTGGTAAAGGTTAAATATTTTTCAGCTGACTACTACCAAGAGAAGCTGGATCACTTTAACAAACCTACCTGTCTTTGAGTTGACTAGTACCCAGATAAGGATAAGATGCCTCTTTCAACTTGCCCTTGATGAGCTGGTCAAGTAAGTCTTGTAATAAAGGCTTGTGTTGTGTATATACATTCTCTACTCCCTGAAACAAATTATTTCTCATATTATATAGTGTTAAATGAATCAAGAAATTTTTCGAATTGGCCCAGTCAACACTGTTAAGGTCATGTCAAGCTGGTCAGTTAACCTACTCACACATATCCAGTTCATGTTTAGTCCTCCAAGCAGTTAACCAGTACTTTCGCCAGTAACTGAAACCTGCCCTTCTTGAATCAGTGGATGGGGGAGAATGACAATAGAAATGATTTCATGATCAATCTCCACAAAAGTTATGTAGCAAAGCTGGGATTCGAACTTGCGACCCCTAGATCTGCAAGATGCGCTACCAACTGTGCTAAGTAGTCCAGCAATCCTCCCACCTTAACAACTACTTCTACCCATAATCTCAAAACACTGATGCAACAGTAACAGACTGTTTAAGGTGGATAAAAATCAGGGCCCAGCTGTTCAAAGCTAACAACATCGTTAGTTAATGATTCGTTAAAATTTACATTGAGTGATACGCAAATATGCTGACATTTTTTGCTGAAAAAATGTGAGTAGCTTTTGCAGTGCAAAAGCTACTCACATTTTTTCAGCAAAAAATATCAGAATATTGTGTATTGAATCCGCTAAAACAGTTAACGAAATGACCCTTAACGAGCTTGTTAAGCTAACGATGCTTTGAACAACTGGGCCCAGGACAATTCTTAGTTCTATAAACTAAGAAAAGCCCTGTGAAACCACCACAATGCAATGGGCAGCAACCAAACCACAAACTACATATTGTAAATAGCTGATCATCCTGAGGTGAGCTGAACTAGAACCTACAGGACAGTCCCAAATCTTGGGATCTATCCAATGCAACTCAACAGGCCACCCTAAATCCCCTTTGCAAATAGTGCAGACCCAGATCAGACTGCTTCTAATGAGCAGTCTGAGCAAGATCTACACTGTTTGCCTCTCATCCAGCAATTTCATGACACATACACTTATAGTCAAAAGCACATAGATGAACAACCGTTGCAGGGTGTTTCCAATATTTAACAAAATCTCTTTTTGTGTGACATTGGTCAAACAGCATGTCTTTGTTTTTGTTTTGTTTTGGATTTTTTTTTCTCACCAAGGCGCTTCTAATGAGTACTCACAACATATGTTTTCATATTTTTTCATGGAGAAATAAGAAATAATTCATACTTTTTAGTGCAAAACATATTTTATCTGGAGATACGATAGAAGGAGACAAATGTTATACAATATATTTACCTTCAGCCCCTTAAAGAATCTCTTAGTGAATGCTACAGGGTCACCACTACCAAATAAATCACTACCTCTGGCCTTTCTTCCTCCATATTCTAAAACAGCAGGTACCAACTGAAACAATTAATATGAAATAAATAGGTGTTACCTGTGAAACGAGCTTAAGCATTTTATGCATTTTTTTTTTTCATCAGGTATGCAAAGTCGCGGACCAGACAAAACCTGTTTAAACAGATCCAAGGCAAAGTGCACAACATCAAACATTTTTTTTCCATGAAATTTTGCACATTAGTCTTATAGTAAAAAGAAATTATGTATGTGCCCCGAAAATTTATTTTTATAGTCTGATTTCGTCAAAAAAAAAAAAAAAATGATTTCGTGAAATCAAGTTGATTTATCCTTTTAGCTATACAGCGAACGATCCGCTGATTGCCAGTCAACTGAAATCACTGCATATCCTACCTTTATCAAGTTGTCAGCGATAAACTCTTCTCCATGCATAATTCCTGTTATGTGCTGTAAGAATGTAATCCATTTTTTTACGACCAAACTTCAGTATTTACACATAAATATGTGAAAATGTTGTTTAATGCGAGAGAAGTCATAGATTAAATATAGCGGTTAAAATGCAGATCTGTCTCGCATTCATCCGTGTCAATGACGTTAAAAATGTATCCTTCTATTTCATTGGCTATACGATTCATTACAGCCAATGAGTACTGCGGCTGACTGGCTTTCCATGTTTGCAGCGGAGCATATCTGATCATCATATTTTTCGGAAACCAGGCCGATAGCAACAGACATATATTAGCATTGGTTTTTGGGTTCAACATTAAGCTAATACACTCCGCTGTAGATTTGGGAAACCAGTCAGCCACCACATGCAAATTCTTCTGCATAGTATGTGAGAGACTCACAATATCTATAGTACGAACTTAAGCTTCGCCACCTGCTGCACAGGTGGCGACCTGCTTTGCAGATCGCTTAAGATCGTTATTAATATAGGAATATACTGTGATAGAAAAGAAACAACTCATTTACATTGTGTTCACTTTTTCTTAACTCTTCCAACCTGGTAGACAAAAACAGATACATGTGTAAACAACGTAGCTCCTGATGTGATGGCTCATAACGAGCCATCTCATCAGGACCTACACTGTTTGCCATTCTGTTTTTGATTTTAGACTGAAACCCCTATTTTAACAAGCAAATTCCATGGGGAATTTATGTCCCCCGCGTTATTTTTATTTGAGGTGTTAAAAATGGTAAAGTTAACCAAGGACCATTGGTCCTGTATCAATTACCTAAGTATTGAAGCAGGAAACCAGTGATAAAAAATATTTTCAAGATTCTGAAAAAGCCACATGCATATCTTCAGACCACCTGTAAAGTTTCAAAGGATCGGCTTAAAACTGTAGTAGGAGTTACGGGGTCAAGGTACCTACTCCCTATACGCTTCTGTAGTATTAGAACTAAAAAAATGTCTAAGTTAAAAATGCAGAAAAAGTGGTAAAAATTATTTCAGGATTCTGAAAAAATCCACATGCATATCTTCAGGCCATCTTAAAAGCCCATGTAAAGTTTCAAAAGGATCGGATAAAAAACTTGGGAACAGTTAAAGGGACAAGGTACCTGCACCCTATACACTTCTGTAATATTAGAACTCAAAAAATGTCTAAGTTAAAAATGCGGAAAAAGTAATAAAAAAATATTTCAGGAGTCTAAAAAATCCACCTGCATATTTTCAGGCCATCCTAAAAGCCCATGTAAAGTTTCAAAAGGATCGGCCAAAAACTGTGGGAGGAGTTAAGGGGACAAGGTACCTACTCCCTATAGACTTCTGTAATATTAGAACTCAAAAAATGTCTAAGTTCAAAACGTGTAAAAAGTAATAAAAAATAATTTCAGGATTCTGAAAAGACCACATGCATATCTTCAGACCATCCTTAAAGCACCTGTAAAGTTTCAAAAGGATCGGACAAAAACTGTGGGAGGATTTAAGGGGACAAGGTACCTGCTCCCTATATACTTCTGTAGTATTAGAACTCAAAAAATGTCTAAGTTAAAAATAGGGAAAAAGTGATACAAAATTATTTCAGGATTCTGAAAAAACACATGCATATCTTCAGGCCATCCTGAAAGCCCATGTTAAGTTTCAAAAGGATCGGCCAAAAACTGTGGGAGGAGTTAAGGGGGCAAGGTACCTACTCCCTATACGCTTCTGTAATATTAGAACTCAAAAAATGTTTATGTTGAAAATATCTAAAAAGTAATAAGAATTAATTTCAGGATTCTAAAAAACCCACATGCACATCTTCAGACCATCCTTAAAGCACCTGTAAAGTTTCAAAAGAATCGGCCAAAAACTATGGGAGGAGTTAAGGGGACAAGGTACCTGCTCCCTATACACTTCTGTAGTATTAGAACTCAAAAAATGTCTAAGTTAAAAATGCGGAAAAAGTGATAAAAAATTATTTCAGGATTCTGAAAAAACCACATGCATATCTTCAGGCCATCCTGAAAGCCCATGTAAAGTTTCAAAAGGATCGGCCAAAAACTGTGGGAGGAGTTACGGGGACAAGATACTCCCTATAGACTTCTGTAATATTAGAACTCAAAAAATGTCTAAGTTAAAAATGCGAAAAAAGTGATAAAAAATTATTTCAGGATTCTGAAAAAACCACATGCACATCTTCAGACCATCCTTAAAACACCTGTAAAGTTTCAAAAGGATCGGACAAAAACTGTGGGAGGAGTTAAGGGGACAAAGTACCTACTAAAAACTCGGAACCACGCACCACGCGCCACGCGCCACTGAAAACCAAAAACAGTGTCCCTCCACTTTTCTTCGAAAAGGCGGGGGACAATAAGTGGACAGCTCCAAATTCAAGGAAGGAAGAATCCACTTCAGAAACTCAGGGGTGAAAGGGTTGAACTCCAGACACAAGTTTACTTTCTAAAAAGACCTGCAGGCAACCCATACTTATATAATATGAAGACTAAATACAAACACAGGCATCCGACTGGTGATCAGATCACGGCTTTAATCCTTGCAGGGTCTGGCAACATTTTTTCATGGAGATAAATCAAGAAATATTTTCTATGGTCATTCTCTCTCTTCTGCTGTTTCAAGGGCAGTTGCCAGTTTCTGGTGAAACAATGCCCATTAGTACTGGTTAACTACTAAAAGGACTAAGCCTGCCCAGGAAAAGTGGTTATGTAAACTGACGGCTTGACATGATCATGATAGTGTTGACTGGGTCGTTAAACTCCCACCCAAAAAGTGCTCATCACAAATTCAGATACTAGACCTGAGGGGAATGTACCTGATAAGTTTGGAAACACTCCACTGAGTCATGTCAGAGTTGATGCAATAAGGAACAAAACATTTATTTAGGAGAAGAAGAATGGATAGATGCTAGGTCCACTCTCCCGGGAATAGCTCAGCTGGACTATCATCTTATAAAGAAAAAAACTGCAAATCGCATTATCTGTGTCAACAACAAACTTTAAGGGGACTTGATACACTTGGCAGTTTCTCTGTCATTCTTTATAAGGCAGACAACTTTTGTGACTTCCTGTTTGCTTTCATGAACATCAAAGCCCTTCTGAAAAGGAATCTACTCTAAAAAGGAAAAGAATTTGCTCCCGTTATTTCCTTTTTACAGTAGACCCATTTTCTGAAAGTAGGCAAAACAATTTTGACAGGGTTGCCTCCCTTAACAGTGTATCAATTCTCCTTAAAACAACATCAACAAGAAAATAGGAATCATGTAGAAACTTACAGTTCGATGTTTGTCATTCACTCCTTTTTTCCTCAAGGTTTCAACCAGACCAGAGACGTCATTATTACTATGGCTTTCATATCGTAGAGCATACAACATCACAAGCCGTAACATGTCTGTCTGTGTTATTTTGTCATTATGCAATAAAGCTTTTATTTTCTGTAAATAAAATACGAAATGATAATACCCTGCCACTATCTTGCCACAGGCAGATACATCTGTCAAAAATTGATGAAATTTGTTCTTTAGCAATCCAAAACCAAGTAAGCACAACATCAATGCACATACCAGGTTTGGTGAAAATCCATTGACACTTACTCAAGTTATCATCAGGAAATAAAAATACAGACAGACGGACATATGATAGAAGGACGGTCACATGGACAAGCAACTTGGAACCATAACAGCCCGCCACTATCATGTGGCAGGGTATCAAAAAGAGAAAATGAACAATGCCACATAACCCCATATAAAAGATGTAATCTAGAGATAATTTTTGTTATTTTGCATTTAAAATCAGCCACATTCCCATACCTCCAGATAAAAGGGCGTATCCAGGTAATATTTTCTAATTCTTTCCATAAAAAACGTTTTATATGCACTCCCTAGAAGTGCCTCGGCAAGGTGCATCTAATGAGTAATCATAACATTTGTTTTGGTGGAGATGTAAGAAAAAACATCCGTATTTTTGGTGGAAAAATGTACCTTATCTGGAAATATGATATTCTTTTTCATGCTGCTAAGATTTATTTAGTATGTGAATGAAAATGCAACCTCCTACTGCTTTCATAATAGCTGCTGCTTACTAAGGTATTAAAACTCTCACAATCTGACATTTCAGCCACTATTATCTACTAACTAAGTTCAACTTAATACATGAAAATGCTTTGCAACCAAAGTACTGCAAGTTTAAGTTTAGATGATAGCATCTCATCTTTTTGTTATGGTTGTGGAAATACCATGCCCAACTTGTCTCATTTCCCTTAGGACAAGCAAGAAATTTCAACTGACTTGTCCTGGGACAACTTAATTGCTCTAGCTAAGAAGAACATTCAGATTATGAGATATACATTTTTCTTATTTCTTGAAGAAAACATATGTTGCGGGTACTTATTAGAAGCACTTACGCCCTTCTAATGAGTACCCACAACATATGTTTTCTTCAAGAAATGTCAATTTTCAAATGTCAAAATGTCAATTTTTGAGCAAGGAAATCTTGGCTGGACAAGTGGATTTTGACCACTTACTTGTCTGTGCAAGTAATAATTCCACAACCCTGGTGAATTTTGTAACATTTCAAAAACTTAAAGGGACTAGATACGTATTAGTTTTTTTGCATCACTTTTAGCAAGGAGAAACAACTTCTGCAACTTCTTGTTTGCTTTCTTGCACACTAACCTTTCTGAAAAGGGGTCTTCTCTAAAAGGAAAGAATTTGCTCCCAAGGAGGAAAAACTATTTAACAGAGTTGCCTCCCCTGAAAATGTATTCATTCTCCTTACTTTCATACTGTTTTAGCCTGTTTTTTATGCATTTGTTTATCTTAAACATATTTTATTTGTATCCATACAGCAATACAAAACATATGGTTCTTATCAGAAACATGTTTATTAATTTCACAAAACACTTTGTGGAATGGCAAACTGTGTACACTTTGCTAAGATTGCTTCTTCAGGAATTGTCTGATATGGGTCTGTACTATATGCATATGATTTTTTCTCACAAAAGTTGGTTTACAAAATATTAGGATAATTACCATACAGATATTTTGCCAAAGGTATATTTACTGATTTAATTGATAATATTACCAACCTGTAGACAAGCAGAATGGTCCCCTTGGCAAACAATATCTTGTTCTGTTTCTGAGACTTCTAACAAACAATGTTTACCAACCAGCCGAGAGAGCTCTCCAACTACTGTCACATGTTTAGAAACTGTACCTGACATCTTCTTAAACTGAGGATAATTCTCTATAAATGCCTACAAAGATGAACAAAAAAGATCAAGCTATAAAGGATTTTTCCATATCTTCAATCAACAGTCTCCTTCAAACAAGCTTCTAAACTCTAAGTAAAGTTTAGCAATGATTTTAAACATTGTTAACACTAATTCATCAAAATGGCACACTAAGGGAGCACACTACTGATTTTTAGCTCTGACAACACCCATACACACACATACACAGGCACATACACACAGAAGCAAACAGCTCTTAGACCACTACCTTCCAACAAACACAATTTTGTAGACTTATCCTAGTACCAGAACCCAATTGTCTACAACTCCAGCCAACCACTGAAAAATCTCATGACCCCCATCTTTCACCATGGAAGAATTAAAAAAATAATTGAACCAGCTTATGACAAAATCACTGTCTGGGAATATTCAAAACAGGTTTGAACAATTATGTAAGCTAAGCCATATGATAATTTCTTATACTATTTCTTAGCAGTGAAGACTGGAGCCAGACTATGTACACTTTGTTGCCTTGTCAACGGGCTTTGTTGTTGCCACATATTATTATGTGAACAGTTAAACAGAAACAAAAAAAGACAACTACCAAACTGCATATGCAAAATGCTTAATCCAAGATCTGCCTTCGAACTTGTCAATTTTGTCTATTTTTTTTTTCTTTTTCCTCCCCGGTTCCAGATGTTAAAGGCTTCATATTCCTCAAAAATAAACATTTTTTTATCCAAGAAAGATTTAATAAATTGATATATAGTATTAATACGATCACAAAATGTGGCCTGATAGCCTGTAAAATTTCAGTTAGTCTCTCGTTTTTGAACTGGATCAAAAATAAAATGATTTTTAATTGTATCTCTGAATTAATGTTGGCAACCAAAAGATTTCTGCATAACTTGCATTCATTTTTACTATGGGAAAAAGTGAAAATATTTGATTTTTTTAAAAAAACAATGACTAGAATAAATTTTTTTCGTGCACAGTTAGTTACGATAAATGGTTTTGCATTTAATCATGACAAAAGTTTGCAAATTTACTTCTTCTGTGTAAAGCGCCGTGCAAAAAATGACTTTCTGAAAGATGTCGAAAGCATAGTAGATGATATGCATAGCTCCAAATAAGAGGGATATCCAGATACTTTTATTTCTATGTCTCCACAAAAACTAATGTTGCGGGTACTCATTAGAAGTGCCTCATTGAGGCACTTCTAATGAGTACCCCACAACATATATTTTCATTGAGAAATAAGAAAAATTATCCTAGAATTATCACCAAATACTCAATAGCAATCTCTGAATACCTATTGTCTGAAATAAAGCACCTTATCTGGAGCAATGAGAATGACTGCCAGACAGATTTAGGTCTACACGGTTTTCATATGTACTATGAGAGGTCTTCCATTCACAGTTCATTTCAAACATACCTTCATATCTGCAATAGATTCTACTTTAGCCTGATTCTTAGACTTTCTCTGGAACTCATCCATCAAATCTTTGATGTTATTGCCAATCTCTCCAAAATTCATGTACATGTTCTACAAAAAAAAAAAAAAAAAAAAAGAAAAAAAAAAAAAAAAAAAAAAAAAAAAAAAAATGAGGCATACATTGGCAAAATCAACGTTATTCCACATAAACAGTGAAAAGTCATTCCAACTAGCACACCAAAACGGTAATCGGAAAGAAAGTATCAGGAAAAAAAGTATCGGAAAAAAAGTATCACTTTTGAGTAGGAAAAAAAGTATCCGGAAAAAAAGTATCAGTTTTAACCAGATTCGCCTCTGATGTTACGAGATGATGATTAGGATCCTTTTGTATGTTTACTAGTACTTTTCAGTTTAATAATAAATTTTGCAACCTATCTCTGTAATCCTTACCTTATAAAAGGGCTTGAGATGTCATTTCATCTCAATGTTTCGTAAAAGACTCACAAGTTAGAAGCAACTATCCAAAATAACCTACCGGTATATAGTGTAGACAGGGATGTAAAAAGAGAAATTCCTCATTTGAGCTAAGTGTGCAAGTCGGATCTCCATGCTCATGAACCCTATTTGGGTTTCATTGGGTGGCAGGGCTTGGGATGTCATTTCATATCAATGTTGGGTAAAAGTCCCACAAGCTGGAAGCAACTCTCCAAAAGAACCTATATAGTGTAGACAGGGATGTTAGACCTCCAATTAAACAAGCTAAAGTCCATGCTCATGAACCCTATTTGGGTTTCATTGGGCGGCAGGGCTTGAGATGATATTTCATCTCAATGTCGGGTAACAGTCCCACAAATTAGTAGCAACGTCTCCGAAATGACCTATATAGTGTAGACAGGGATGTTAAACCTCCAATTAACGTAATGATGTAATAAAGACATGTGTGAACAATGTGTTTTTAATTGCAATATATCAATACAACATTATCATAGATTTGATGCTGAAGTCTACTTTTCTGGTTTAGTAAAAAGAGAAATTCCTCATTTTGAGCTTCTCTCTTTTCACCATTCACCACAATACCTTACTAACCTAAGCATTTTGTGCCTCCATGCAAATGAAAGTGACCGCACAAAGTATTTGTCCAAAATGACCTAAATAGTGTTGAGAGGGCCTTTAAACCTCATGATTGGAAAACACGCCTATATTAGTTTGACCCCCTTGAACCCCACTTTTATATAGTAAAACTGGGGTTTACAGGGGTATACTTTATGTTTTTTTTATTTCTGCTCTAAAATATAGATTGTGGGTACTCGTTAGAAACGCCTCAATGAGGTGGTTCTAATAAGTATCCTCAATCTATATTTTCGTTTTTTCGACGATCAAGTTTACAATGTATTTGTATAGTCATGTTTTCGTAATGTGTTCAAAGTGTTCAAATGAGCACTAGATTTTTATTGTATTCTTGCACTTATTCACTCATTGATTTCATAGTGTTTGTTAATGCGTATGTTGTGTCCCACTCCTTCAAGGAATTCTGGAAGAGTTTTATTGCCGCTATTGTACTGCTCACAAAGAGTTCTTAGACGATGCTGCAAGCGTTCAAGTCCTTTTTTAACACGCCTTTTGGGAGGATTTCCAACAGCATCCTGTTGGATCACTGTCCTGACGGTAGCATTTTCTTTTTGGAACCACTGGATTAGTTTCCAAACTGATGGATGGTAGTGTCCAACAAGATTAAGAAATTTATTATTCCATCCTTCACACACATTATTTGTCCTTGGACTGTCGTTCAGTGTAGCCTCATGGACACTCCAGACTACAGGTGGGTAGAGCGGTTGAACATGTCGCACACGAATAATATTGTTGTCACCTGGAAGTAACCTGAATGTACCACTAACATATGTTTTGTCGAAGTATGCCACAAGGTCTGTAGCTTCAGCCGGAGCAATTGTCTTTAAATACTCTATTCCTTGTTGAACATCAGCATGTGGCAGAAAAGCTAATCCATCAAGCATGCCACAAAACTGTCTGAAATCTTCATTGGACTTATAATGTTGAGCTAGTCCAAGGCTTTGAATCTTTCTCCAGGTACTTTGTGTTAAATGGTAGAAGCACCCCTTGCTGTTAACATCGCGACCAAACACACCTGCTACAGCACGCAGTACAGCTTCCTCAAAGTCTGTGATAATTGTCTGAACGTTCATGACTAATCCAATGGCTTCACATTTATCAACTATTGCCTGTAACAACTCATCATAGGCAGCGCGAGTTTTGTGTTGTAAGAGCGCATAAACACATGTCACAGACGTTTCTCCGAAAGGAACTCGAAGAACATAAAGTTGGGAGAATAGTTTAGGTGCCATGGCAAAGTTTCCGTCCATGAAAACAGTATCAGCTGCAGATAGTCGGCGTAGGTCAGCCTCTGTAGCAAAGGCTATAACTCGGGAATTGCTGTCAGGACCATTGTCATACAGAAGGAAGGGTTCTTGGTTGACACCGGCAGTTGTTGTCCATTCGTCTGGAATGACAAATTCTGACAGATTCTGTGGAACAGGAGGTGTACGACGCTGGTAACGTAAACTACGTTTCACATTTTCCTCAGTTGGTAAGAATGATAGAACCTCAGGCGGCATCTGGGAAACTGTTTGGGCAAAGATCTGGGATGGTTTGTCTAAGGAAGAAGCAGCTTGGTCACGCATGTTTTTTCTATGTTTAACATATACCACATCTGTCTCATCCGCTTGATGGTTGTGTGGCTGCCCAGGAACTGGATTTGTGTGGTCTTGTGCAGTACTCAAAGTAGCACGGCACCCTAAGCTAGTTTTCTTGGAACACTTCCACCACACTTTTGTCTTTCTAGTATAGGCCTTGGTATACATAAAACCCTCAAAACATAACTTAAGTCCACCTTTAGAAGTTGTAATTAACTCCATTTTTTCTTATATAGATAAGCACATATGAAAAAATTGCACACAATATACTGATAGAAAATTAACTTTTTCAGCTTATATACATGTATTAACAATTTACATATGTTAATTTCTACCAATGGGATTATACTTTATCCAAAATTTACAAATTGTGATTTTTGTGATAAACATGCAAATTATCAATTGTTATTGTGTTGGGGTTTAACGACACGTCAACCCTTGAGGGTCATTTTGTGTCGTCTCCCAGAGAAAGGGAGAAAAGAGGTAGAAGAGAGTAGAGGAGATGAAAGAGAGGGACAGGGAAGAAAGAGGAACAGGAATGAAAGTGAAGAAACAGAAGAAATAAAAACATTCCCCCTCTACCCTTACCCACTACAAGGATAGCAGGCCTTGCCCAACTGTAAGCCAATATCAGTTGGACGCCCCAGTGATGTAAGATACACAGCACCTTCGCACCACCCGACCACCCTGCAAATTATCAATCAAAAATAAAAATCAGAAATAAAATCATTTTAACAAAATATGAATGTTTGCACTTACTTGATCAAAGGGTACTTTAAAGACCATTTAAGATTATGTCTGCATATAATTGTTTTGTTTAGCAATGATAATTTCAAACAAACTCATTAAAGTCAATAATAAATTAACAAAACAATCAACAAACAGTAAACAATTTAATTACCATTGACCTTTACCATCAATCAGGATTAACATGATTATGTTTGGTACCAAAGTTTGGTACTGAATTATCAAAGTGCAATTAAAAACCTTACCATCAGTCAGGATTAACACTGAATTTTGGTACTGAATGATCAAAATGCAATTAAAGATTAATTAGGATGACATTACATAGCCTTTTATCTATCCTTTGTACATGAAACTGAGACTTATTTTTTTTCCTGATACTTTTTTTCCGGATTCTTTTTTTCCGATACTTTTTTTCCGGATACTTTTTTTCCTGATACTTTCTTTCCTACATTCCACCAAAACAATCTGATCAGAATACTTGGCCCAGTTGTTCAAAGCATCGTTAGCTTAATGAGCTCGTTAGTGGCCAAAACGTTAACTGTTCTAGTAAGTATAATAACATCTAATTCACAGGCACTTTTACTGATGAAAAAATGTGAGTAGCTTTTGCAAATGCAAAAGTTACTTACATTTTTTCAGCAAAAATATTAGCGTAAATGCCATATTTAATGATCAAAATTTTAATGATACGTTAATTAATGACATCGTTAGTTTTGAACAACTGGGCCCTCGTTATTTGTGACAAACAGTGTTCTACCAGACTGCATTCTTTGTTGGCAAATTGGGAATACTACAGACATAATGGCTTGTCTTGAATGTTCACAAACAGATTTTCCTCATATGAAGATACATGTATCTAATCTCATTTATTTGTTTGATCTGGAGTTTTATGTTCAAGTCAATACTGTTAAGGTCATGTTGAGCTGGCCAGTTCATCTAATCACACTTTTCCCTGGACAGGCTTAGTCCTCTAAGTGGATAACCAGTATTTGTGCACATAGTGTGGCTAGGAGCTGGTCAGTTAACCTAATCAAACTTTTCCCTGGACAGGCTTAGTCCTTGAAGTGGTTAACCAGTATTTGTGCACATAGTGTGGCTAGCAGCTGGTCAGTTTACCTAGTCATACTTTTCCCTGGACAGGCTTAGTCCTCTAAGTGGTTAACCAATATTTGTGCACATATTGTGGCTAGCAGCTGGTCAATTTACCTAGTCATACTTTTCCCTGGGCAGGCTTAGTCCTCTAAGTGGTTAACCAGTATTTGTGCACATAGTGTGGCTAGCAGCTGGTCAGTTTACCTAGTCACACTTTTCCCTGGACAGGCTTAGTCCTCGAAGTGATTAACCAATATTTGTGCACACAGTGTGGCTAGCAGCTGGTCAGTTTACCTAATCACACTTTTCCCTGGACAGGCTTCGTCCTCGAAGTGATTAACCAATATTTGGGCACATAGTGTGGCTAGCAGCTGGTTAATTTACCTAATCACACTTTTCCCTGGACAGGCTTAGTCCTCGAAGTGATTAACCAATATTTGTGCACATAGTGTGGCTAGAAGCTGGTCAGTTTACCTAATCACACTTTTCCCTGGACAGGCTTAGTCCTTGAAGTGGTTAACCAGTATTTGTGCACATAGTGTAGCTAGTAACTGACAACTGCCCTTCTTGAATCAGCTGAAGGAAAGAATAACTGTAGAAAATATTTCACGACCAATCTCTATGAAAGTTATGTGGCTGAGCTGGGATTCAAACTTGTGACCCAGCGACCTGCAGCCAGATGCACTACCAATTGTGCTATGGAGCCAGGCAAACTGGGATGACCATAGCCAGACATATGGATTTTCCTCACATGATGATCTTTGATAATTCTGGTTTTTATACCATTTCACATGCGAGTGGCAAGGTATTAACCCTGTCATGCTGAACCTGAATATATCCTGCCTTTGCAAACAGTGTAGATCTAGATCAGTTGGCTTCTGAAGAAGCCAACTGATCTGGATCTGCACTGTTTGCCATTAAGTATGTTAATTTATAGCAACAATCCAGATCAAACAATCTGATTGGCTGAAAATTAGAAGTGGGTGTGGCATTTTAATCTATTCAGCAGGAGGTTAAGATTTCCTGTTGTATGTCCATGTTTCTGTCCATACATTAATGGATGAATATTTCTTATTAAATATTTGGACATTTGAACTCCTTACCATACTATTCCTAAAATTCAAACAAATCTACTTTATTTAACAACTGACACGTGTCGAAAATATTGCTGGATAAATGGCATTTGCGTAGACCTGGATCAGATGTCATATTCTGTGACATCTAAACATAATCTAAACAGACAGCTCAGGCATGTCTGTCCCCATACTTAGGGTAAATACAAGGAACAACTATACTGACTGACTTTAAAATGCAACACCTACTCTATGTTTTAGTTTTGATAAATGCGACAACGTCTTCAAGCTATTATTGACAATAATGGTGGTCAGTTTTCAGCACGTTTCAGAAAGACTAGGCTTATCAAATTTTGTGAAGCTGTTGCCAAATGAATAGTGCTTAACTTGATATGCACATTGCTCAATTTTGATGTCTAAAAGTAGTTTTTGAAAAAAAAAAGTTTCCAATGAAAGGCATCATGCTTTGCAAAGATTTCAATTCAGTCGTAAGCAGAATTTCCTAGCCATAACACACAAAGACATGGGATAAAATCAAACATGCTTAAAACTACCTCTAATCCTTAAAATGCCATACAAAATTTGTAGCAGATGAATACGTTTTTTTGTTTTTTTTTTTGTTTTAATTTTTACAGGCATCATTCTAAAATAGTTTTTCCCTTTTTCAGAGTAAATACGGTTTGATGTTTTATGCGATGTTTTATGTGAATAGACTGTTAGACAGATGATTTACATCAAATGTTGAGCATTATTTTCTTGAAAAAAAAAATATATATTTAGAATGTCGTCTGCTGCAGCTACTTACATTAGCATAGAACTCATCATGTTCAGCAGACAATACAACCTCTTGAAGATCTCGAGAGATGCCTGGTACATTAGCTAAGTTGATACGATTGTTGTTAATTCCCAACAGTTCATGAACCATTGCTTGGTATGTCCACTGAAACCAGAAATAAGCCACAACATATTTCATTTGCTCAGGAATAATCACATCAACTCTACTGTCTGATACCAATCACAAATGCTTCCCGATCTGGCCCCAAGGTTATAAAACTTTTTTCATGCTTGACTCAGCTGAGCATGAAATTTTCTCTGCTTATAAATATGAAAATGCCAACAATAGTTGGCATTTTCATATTCATTAGCAGGGAAATTTTCGTGCTCAGCTATGTTTAGCAAGTAAGAATTTGTAATTGTTAGTAATTTGAGACTTATTAGCAGGACCAATTTCATACTCAGCTCAGCTGAGCAAGAAAAAAGTTTCATGTTCTCCGCGCCTGGTTTTAAGTGGCATCAACTTTTTCTACCTGCAATCATATCTCCAGAAAATGTGATAATGGAGTCCTCTGCTGAAGATACTTAAACACGCCCATATGGATAACATTTAATTTACCATAACCCATTCATGGACTCTTCTACCGTAACTCTTTGGACCTGTCCATTTCCAAATGAAAGGATGTCTAATTAGTTTTAGTATTACCATGTTTTATAGAAATTCCCATACTTAATGCAAACAGTGTAGATCATGATATGGAAAAAAAAGCTTTGTGTTTGCAGGTTTAACATTCTTATCACACAGAGACACATTGCTCTAAATAATAGTGGGTATCAGGTAAATATGTTTCTTATTTCTCCAATCAAACATGTTGCAGTTACATATTAGAAACACCTTGGCGAGGCATTTCTAATGAGTACCCACAACATGTTTGTTTCTGTGGAGAAATAGGAAAAATATCAATACTTTTTGGTTGAAAAAAGTGTCTTAACTGGAGCTAGCTATGAGACAACATGTGTTTATAGGCACATATTCGTACAGCTTTACCTTTATAGATTGGTCATGCATACCGTATTTACTTCAAGTATTGGGACACCATAACTCCTTACCATACTTGTCCTATGGTTTGTAAAACTGTTCCACTACCTTGGCCCAGTTGTTCAAAACTAACGATGTCATTAATTAACACATTGTTAAAACTTTGATCATTAAATATGGCATATATGCTAATATTTTTGCTGAAAAAATGTGAGTAGCTTTTGCATTTGCAAAAGCTACTCACATTTTTTCAGCAAAAATAACTGTGAATTAGATATTGTACTCACTAGAACAGTTCACATTTTGACCACCATTGAGCTTGTTAAGCTAATGATGCTTTGAATAACCGGGCTCTGATGTTTAAAATATTGCTGAACGAGTGGCAAACAGTGTAGACCCTGATCAGACACTGCTTTCTGTGGTGTCTGATCTGGGTATACACTGTTTGTCTGTCCCAATACTTAGGGTTATTGCTGTACTTATCACTGCTGTCTGTTATTAAGGGTCTCTTAATCAACTTTATATACAAGAAAGAGCATGCTGAACATGAACTACACATTTGATTGAGTTTGAGCTGAGGTTTTACAGCTCAGTCAACCCATTAGGGTCACGCTGAGCATGGTCACTTAACCTATACATACTGTTCCTCGGCAGGCTTAGTCCTCCAAGCAGTTAACCAGTACTTGTGCACATACTGTCATTAGTTACTGACAACTGCCTTTCTTGAATCAGTGGAATGGGGAGAATGACCATATAAATTATTTCATGATCAATCTCCATAAGTTATGTGGCCAAGCTAGGGTTCAAACTTACTAACAACATGTACAATCTAAAAGGTTCCCAACCTTAGTAGGGTTTGAGCCCATGAGCCTCCGTTTGAAGGATTAAAGCTATGCACTAGACCACCCAGTCCACATGAAACAATATTTTTTCTTGTCTAATGCATAGCTCTAGATAAGAGGGTGTATCAAATAAAATTCTAATGAGGACCACAACATGTTTTCACAGACAAACAAGAAAAGTACTGCATATCAAGAATTATCATATTCGACCTAATTACTGCACCGTGCGCTTAGGTTTTTCAAAATTACTGGGAAAACGTGTGATAAAATATGTATCTACATGTACATGTACTTACTAAGTGTATACTTTAAAAGAATCATCAAAGGATTTACTTGATATGTTTATGCATTTTTTTTTCTTACTTTCTCTAAAAAAGCATATGTTGTGGGTACTCATTTGAATTGCATCAACAAGTTGATGCAATTCAAATGGGTACCCACAACATGTGTGTTTATAAAGAAATAGACAAAAAGAACACTGGCTGTATGTAATCTGAAGACTAAGAAATTGCCTGACAATGCACTTATAGGGATATGTGCAGTAATAAGATCGAATATGGTTTGTTTGTGTTGAGGTTTTTACGGCCCAGTCAACCCAATGGGGTCATGTCGAGCGTGGTCAGTCTACCTAACCACACGTTTACTGGGCAGACTTAAGTCCTCAAAGCGGTTAACCAGTATTGTGCAGATTCTTTCGTCAGAAACTGACAACTGCCCTTCTTGAATCAGTGGAAGGGAGAGAATGACCGTAGAAAATATTTCATGATCAATCTCCATGAAAGAATGTTGCCGACCTTGGCGGGGGTTGAACCCACGACCTCCTGGTCTCCAGTTGGACAGCGCATCCAACTGAGCCACCGAGGCCGACAATCGAATACGGTAAATAATTTACCTGATTCAACAATGGAGTGACAGCATCATCTCTTCTGTCTAAGATCAATAGCACTGGCGGAACATCAGTTTTTCTGAACTCAAATAAGCCTGCATCTTTATTTATGGTTTGCTGGAAGAAAGAAATGTACAATTTCATGAATGCATATGACTGCAACATATTTACAGTGAGTCACTTTTACAGAAGCATAGCTGTGGATAAGGGTGTGTTTTTGTATTTTTTTTTTTTTTTTTTTATTTTAACTCCTAGCAAATTGATATTTTTCTCATACATTCCAGAAAAAAAGGCTTTAACATTTCATGCAAATTGTCTCCCGAGACAATTTGAATGAAATGTTACACCCTATTTTCCAGAAAATACGACTTTGTTTGGAGGCTAAAGGTAATAACCAATTTCTGTAATGGTCCTAAAACTGGACTGTTGATTTTTCTATTAAGTAATGTGTTATAATGGGCAATTGCAATGGCAAACAGTACATACCCAGATCATTCTGCTCCTTTAGGACAGTTTGATCTGGGTCAAAACACTTTGCTCCAGTACTGTTGCAATATTTAGGAACATTTTCACAGTCTATAACTGGCTGTCAACTTAACATTGGGAGCAATAATTTCCTTTAAAAGTAGCTGGAATTTTTCAAAGGATTTAATTTTCAATTTATATATTGTTGGTTCCACTATTTTTGACTACAGAGACAACTTTTGGGGCTTCTTGCTTGCCTATCCTGTGTACCAAGTCCCTTCTAAAAGGAAAGAATTTGCTTCCCTTGGTCTGCTCTTAAAGGAAAGAATTATACAGTAGATCCCTTTTAGAAAGAATTAGAGAGAAGGGAGGCAAAACATTTTTACAGAATTGCCTCCCCTGAGAGTGTATCCAACTATATACTTGTCCCTACAAATGTCAAAGTCGAAAAGGGGCATAATTTTTGCAAAATTAATCTGATTTTTTCCAGAAGTTAATTATGTGATCTAATCCTCAGCCCCAATAAGCTCACCAAGTTTTAAGGCCCTAGCTCAAACAGTTATCAAGATACCTTGCTGACAAGATTAAAGATAAATGGATGGACGGATGCAGAAATGGACAAATGACCCAAGAGCAATATGCCCCACCAACTTTTTCAAGTTACGTGCATAAAAATCAAACTGAAGTATTAACCCTTAAAACGCCAAGCAAAATTTGTAGCAGACAACATTCTAAAATTCTTATTTTTTATTTTTCAGTGAAAACATGGCTTGATATTTCATGTGAATCGTCTGCTTGGCAGACAATTCACATGAAATGTCAAAACTTGTTTTCTTCTGAAAATAAAACAAGAGGACCATGATGGTCCTATATTGCTCACCTGATCAAACAGATTTGCATACTTACTGTTGAAGATTCAGCCAAGTTCACTGCTCTAAGATTTATGTATAAATTTTACAGCCCTGCCCCCCCTCCCCCCCAACACACAAGGCCATGTTTTTTTCTTTTTAACACATCATGGCTTGACTTAATCTTGAAAGGGAACATTTCTGCCAAGTTATTTTGAAACTGGTCCAGTGGTTTCTGACAAAAAGATTTTTAAAGTGTTTTATATCGCTATAAAGCCCAACCCCCTAAGGGCCATTTTTTTTTTTTGGATGAATCGTGACAGCTTGAAGAAACTTGGTAGAGGGTAACCAAAGGAACATTCCTGCCAAGTTAAATTAAAATCAGTTCAGTGGTTTCTGACAAGAAGATTTTTAAAGTTTTCTATTTAGACCTATAGGGAAAATAAGCCCCACCCCCTAGCAGCCATGTTTTTTGACAATTCAGAATTGCTTGAACATTCTTGGTAGAGGGTTACTAAAGCATTATTGAAATCAGTCAGGAGGTATTTGACAAGAAGAATTTTAAAGTTTTCTATACAGATATATATGGAAAATAAGCCCCACCCCCTGGAGGCCATGTTTTTTTATGTATCATGAAGGCTTGAACAATCTTGGTAGAGGGTCACCAAAGCAACATTCCTGCCAAGTTACATTGAACTTGGTCCAACAGTTTCTTAAAAGAAAATTTTTAAAGTTTTTTATATAGATACATAGGGAAAATAAGCCCCGCCCCCTAGCGGCCATGTTTTTTGACGAATCACGATTACTTGAACAATCTTGGTACAGGGTCACCATGGAAACATTTTTGCCAAGTTATAATGAAATTGGTCCAGTGGTTTCTGACAAGAAGATTTTTCAAGTTTTCTATAAAGATATATAGGGAAAATAAGCCCCACCCCCTGGCAGCCATGTTTTTTGACAAACCAAATGGCTTGAACAATCTTGGTACAGAATCACAAAGGAATATTTCTGCAAAATTATATAGCAATTGGTCCAGTGGTTTCTGACAAGAAGATTTTTTAAGTTTTCTATATAGATATATAGGGAAAATGAGCCCCGCCCCCTGGCGGCCATGTTTTTTGACAAATCCAAATGGCTTGAACAATCTTGGTCGAGGATCACCAAAGGAACATTTCTGCAAAATTATATTGAAATCGGTCTGGTGGTTTCTGACAAGAAGATTTTTAAGTTTTCTATATAGGGAAAATAAGCCCCGCCCCCTGGCGGCCATGTTTTTTGAAGAATCCAAATGGCTTGAACAACCTTGGTAGAGGATCACCAAAGGAACATTTCTGCAGAAGTATATGGAAATCGGTCCAGTGGTTTCTGACAAGAAGATTTTTTAAGTTTTCTATATAGATATATAGGGAAAATAAGCCCCGCCCCCTGGCGGCCATGTTTTTTGACTAATCCAAATGGCTTGAACAATCTTATTAGAAAATCACCAAAGGAACAGTTCTGCAAAATTATATTGAAATCGGTCCAGTGGTTTCTGACAAGAAGATTTTTAAAGTTTTCTATATAGATAATATAGGGAAAATAAGCCCCGCCCCCTGACGGCCATGTTTTTTGACGAATCCAAATGGCTTGAACAATCTTGGTAGAGGGTCACCAGAAGAAACATTTCTGCAAAATTATATGGAAATCGGTCCTGTGGTTTCTGACAAGAAGATTTTTTAAGTTTTTAGTTAAAAAATCTATTTTTAGCTCCTGTGACCTAGATATGCAATGGACCGGAACCATTTGAACAACTTTGAAAGAGGACCAACCAAGGATCATTCCTGTGATGTTTGGTGAAAATCCAATCAGTGGTTTAGGAGTAGATGTTGTTTAAAGATTGTAGACGGACAGACGGACGACGCCGCCGCCGACGACGACGGGTGATCACAATAGCTTATCTTGAGCCTTAGGCTCAGGTGAGCTAAAAAAATATCAAAATTGTCGTCTGCTTTAGTTGTGATTGGCGCTTTAAGGGTTAAGGTGCCTGATGGTGACAACATAAAGCCTATCAAGTATCTAATTACAGGACCTACCCTTACACTCTCAGCCAGCCTTCTAGCCAGCTCAGAAGAGTTTTGAAATCTTATCATTGGACATTTCTTTAACGACAGCAAAACTGATGTTAGTCCTTGAGTTGTTCTCTTTAATGCCCCTGAACTCCAATTTACTCCCTGAAAAAAATTAAACAAATTAAGTTTACCCTTAAAATTATCATTTCCTATGCAAACATTAAATTTCAATGACATCATTATGATGAATAGTGTTGTGATGAATGATGTTATAATTAATAATGTTATAATAAATAGTGTTAAAATGAATAATTGTAATGGACAGTTTTATAACGAACAGTATTATAATGAAGTGTTATAATGAATAATGTATGAAGTGTTTTAATGAATTGTTATAATGAGTAATGTTATAGTTAATAGTGAAAGAAGGAATACTGTAATATTGAATAATGTTATTATAAATGTTATAATGAATAGTATTAGAATGAATCTTATTATAATGCATAATATTATAGTACAATAATGAGGAAATAATAAACAACAATATTGAAGACATGTTGTTTTATCGTACCTGATAACAACCAACAATATTTAAGGTGAAGAGATGTGGATTCACAGCAATAAAATCTCCAAAGAACTCCTGAAAGAACAGAAGAAATATGACTGAGTTACAACAACACATATCTTGTCATAATGTAAGAAAATGCATAATATGTACACACAGCGCCATATTCTACTTAACCCTTGTCATGCTGAATAAATTAAGATGCCACATCCACTTCCAATTTTCAGCCAATCAGTTTACTTGATCCAGGTTGTTGACACAAATTCAAATACTGAATGTCAAACAGTGCAGATTCAGATCATTTGGCTTCTTCAGAAGCCAACTGATCTGGATCTACACTGTTTGCAAAGGCAGGGTATATCTGGGTTCAGCAGGACAAGGGTTAATTACCACTCCCTGGCTAGAATAATTTCTATGGCCCAAATCTGTTTGAGCCACTGAAGTTCTAATGTGGAGGTAATCTAACTACTTCTCAATTGTAATCTTCTCAATGCATGGCAAACAGGACAGTTCCTAATCAGCTGCTGCATTTTGCAGCAGCTGATCTAAGTCTACACTGACCTAAGTCTGTACTGTTTGTAAAGGTCTACATTTTGGGAAGCTAACTATTCATGAGTTACATGTAATACTGCCCTGGGTCCAGTTGTTCAAAGCATCATTAGCTTAATGAGCTTGTTAGTGGTCAAAATGTTTAGTAAGTACAATATCTAATTCACAGTTATTTTTGCTGAAAAAAAAATACGAGTAGCTTTTGCAAATGCAAAAGCTACTCACATTTTTTCAGCAAAAATATTAGCATATATATATGCCATATTTAATGATCAAAGTTTTAACGATATGTTAACTAACGACATTGTTAGTTTCGAACAACTGAGCCCAGACATTTTGTATTTTGGATCATACAGTTCCAAATAAAAGAGGTAGCAAATAGTTTTTTTCTAATTTCTCCATGAAATATATGTGAGTATACACTCACCAAGGTCTTTCTAATAAGTACCCACAATATTTGAGTTCCAAAGTCATTAATTAGACCATGAAATATAGCTCACGGTCATAAAATGATACCAGAAACTGTTGTCTGATTTTCTGTAGGGTAGGAACATTAGGCCAGATTTGATGATAGTAGGTCATACAGTTAATCAGGGCCCAGTTGTTCAAAGCGTCGTTAGCTTAACGAGCTCGTTAAGGGTCATTTCGTTAACTGTTTTAGCGGATTCAATACACAATATTCTGATATTTTTTGCTGAAAAAATGTGAGTAGCTTTTGCACTGCAAAAGCTACTCACATTTTTTCAGCAAAAAATTTCAGCATACTTGCATATCACTTGATGTAAATTTTAACGAATCGTTAACTAACGACGCCGTTAGCTTTGAACAACTGGGCCCAGAAATGTTTTTTTTTATTGTGTTGGTGTTTAACGACAACCCTTGTGGGTCACTTTGTGTCGTCTCCCAGAAAAAGGGAGAAACGAGATAGAAGAGATAGTAGAGGAGATATAGGAGAGGGACAGGGAAGAAAGAGGAACAGGAATGAAAGTGAAGAAACAGAAGAAATAAAAACATTCCCCTTCTACCCTTACGTGCTACAAGGACAGCAGGCCTTGCCCAACTGTAAACCAATATCAGTTGGATGCCTCGGTGACGCAAGATATACAACACCTCAACCACACCCAACCACCTCCCCCAGCTAAACACTAGGGATTATGTAAAAATGACAGTCATTTGACTATCAGGGTCACAAAATGGCACTGCAGTGTTTGAGTCCATGTTGAAGAGAAAGCACTTGCTATGTTAGATGATTAGACATTACAGTGAATTAGAAACAGACATTACAGTGAATTAGAAACAGACATTACAGTGAATAAGAAACAATGCCAAATTTTAGGATTTTTTTATTTGGAGCCTTACAGCCCAGTCAAAATTGTAAAGCTCATGTTGATCTGGTAAGTTAACCACCTCACACATACTCTAGGCATGTTTAGTCCTCCAAGCAGTTACCAGTACTTGTGCACATACTTTTGCTAACAGCCGACAACTGCCCTTCTTGAATTAGCAGAAGGGGGAAAATGACAGAATAAATTATGTAATGATCAATCTCCATGAAAGTTATGTAGCCTAGCTGGGATTCAAACTTGTGACCCTGGATCTGCAGTTAGATGAGCAACCTTCTGCACTTCAGAGCCTGGTGCCAGACTAGAGATTCGATACAAAAGATGTAAGTCATTGGACCATGAAAAACAGAAATGATAACATATTGTTTGAGCTGAGGAGAGAATGTACGCTTAGATTATTGCAGGTGTAATAATTATCCAGAAATGGAGTTGAACAAATGAACAGACGGACAGACATACAGGAAACCGGACACTTACATTGCACCTGTTTAACCTTTACAATGCTCTCACAAATTCAGCAGATGACAAACTGGTGATATTTTTCTTTTTTTCCCCCCAGAAAACAGGATTTGACATTTCATGCAAATTGTCTCCAGTGGAGACAATTTGCATGAAATGTCAAATCCTGTTTTTTTGCAAAAAAACAAAAAAAATCAGTATGCCGTCTGCTGAAAATTTACCCAGAGAGCTAAGTATTAAAAGGTGTGTCAATAATATTGATACTTTCCTGCTGAAAATATTATCTTTTCAGAGGAATTGTTGATGAGGAGTAGCTGATGACATTCCTGGGATATTTTTTTTGTATTTTTCCATAAAAATATATATTGTGAGTACTCATTAAAAGTGTCTCAGTGAGGCATTTCCAATGAGTAGCCACAGCATGTGTTTTTATGGCGAACTGGAGAAAATTATCCCAGAATTATCCTCCTAAATGTGTTGTCTGCTTTTACAGAACTGTAGATAGATTTAACCCTTGTCCTGCTGAACCGGAATATACCCTGTTTTGCAAACAGTGAAGATTCAGATCAGTTGGCTTCTGAAGCCAACTGATCTGGATCTGCACTGTTTGCCATCAAGTATGCAAATTTATAGCAACAATCTGGATCAAGTAACCTGACTGGCTGAAAATTAGAAGTGGGCATGGCATCTTAATTTATTCAGCAGGACACTGGTTAAGATAAAGTCCAGTATTTACCTGAACCTCTCTGACAACTTCTTGATCATCTGCTTCAGCTAGAGTCTTGACATCCTGTTTACTGATCACATTACTAAAATCTAAAGCAAACAAAATTCTCATAGGGTTGGTTGGTTGGATTGAAGTTTAACGGCCTAGTCAACACTATTAAGGACATGTCCAGCCGGTCAGTTTACATGTACCTAACCACATTTTTTACTGGGCAGGCTTAGTCCTTTAAGCAGATAACCAGTATTTGTGCACATTCTTTTGCCAGAAAATGCCTCACTTATCATTAAGGGCTACTCTTAAAGGAGGCATTGGGAGCAAATTCTTTCTATATAGAGTAGACCCCTATTTTGGAAAGGTTTCAAACATATGTACTAGGATGTACTTTCCCAGCTTCACAAAATTGCTTCCCTTTGCCTAATGGCAGGAAAATCCTTCAGGCATATCCATCCACTTCTTTAGAGCTGACAAAATACATGTAATAATAATGAGCCCTAACAATATTTAAAACAACCAAAATTAGCAACAACTAACACATATTTCATCATACATAGCTCCAAATAAGAGGGAGTATCAGGAAAATATTTTTTCACAAAAAAAAAAAAGAACAAAAAAAAAAACCCATAAAAAACAACAACAAAAAAACAATAAAAAGCACGTATATGTTGTGGATATTCATTAGAAGCACCCTGCTGAGGAGCTTCTAATAAGTGCTTACAACATACCGTATTAGACCTAATTACCGCACTGTGCGCATAGGTTTTTTCAAAAATACTTGTATTCGGAAAACTTGTAAAATATTCTCCTACCCATACTAAGGGTACACTTAAAAAAAAAAAAGATTAGCGAAGGACTCATCAAATGATGCTTATGCAATGTTTTGTGTGTGTGTGTGTGTGTATGTGTGTGTGTTTGTTTGTGTTGAGGTTTTACGGCCCAGTCAACCCAATGGGGTTATGTCGAGCGCGGTCAGTTTACCTAACCACACGTTTACTGGGCAGGCTTAGTCCTCTAAGCGGTTAACCAGTATTGTGCACATTCTTTCGCCAGAAACTGACAACTGCCCTTCTTGAATCAGTGGAAGGGAGAGAATGACCGTAGAAAATATTTCATGATCAATCTCCATGAAAGAATGTTGCCGACCTCGGCGGGGGTTGAACCCGCGACCTCCTGGTCTCGTCGGATGGCGCATCCAACTGAGCCACCGAGGCCGGCTATATGTGTGTGTGTGTGTGTGCTGATTTCTTTGTAAAGGCATACCCGCGACCTCCTGGTCTCCAGTCGGACGGCGCATCCAAATGAGCCACCGAGGCCGGCTATGTGTGTGTGTGTGTGTTGATTTCTTTGTAAAGGCATATGTTGTGGGTACTCATTTGAACTGCATCGACAAGTTGATCCAATTCAAATGGGTACCCACAACATATACCTTTATAAAGAAGTAGATAAAAAGTACATGGCTGTAATCTGAAGACTACGGAATTGCTTGACTGTGCGGCTATAGGGGTATGTGTGGTAATTAAGGCAAATACGGTAAGTATAATATCAACAACTTTTGGGTTGAAAAAAGTACCTTATCCAGAGCTACAAGTTTCACCATAATTTTAAGCACAAAATAAGAATGGCCACTGCTGGTGTGAAATATGTTTTATATGACACAGTACTGGGTAATAAGAATTTCAAACAACATTGTGTTGAATACAGAAAACAGCAGCAGAACAAATGTGTCTGAGGATTTGTTAAGGGGGAGTATTTCATGATGATTCTGGGATAATTTTCTCCCGTTCTCCATAAAAACATACATTGTGGGTACTTGTTAGAATTGCCTCATTGAGAGGCAATTCTAACAAGTACCAACAATGTATCTTAAGGCGATTCTAATGAGTACCCACAATGTATGTTTTTATGGAGACAACAAACATTATCCCAGAATTATCACCAAATACTCCTCCTTAACAAGTCTTCTGTGTATTATTATACCATATGTGCATGTTCACCGAGTACGAGTTAATGTGGATTGATTGATGATAATTCAATGATAATTTTCTCTTATTTGCCATACAGACCTATATTATTGATAAAAACTTGAATGGCCTCACTGAGGCAATTCTAACAAGTACTTACAACATGTTTTATAGGAAAAATAAGAAAACAATATCCCATAAAAGGGGCTTGTAGTGAGTTATGTTCTACAACAAAATAAAGTTGGCATGCTCAGTGCAATTGTCCAAGACATAAAAACTCCAGACATGTTTTAGTTTGTTTTATTTTCCAACAAGAAAAAGTAAGCTTTTCAATCATAAATAATTCACATTCTTTTCTTTATTAAATTACTTTGAAAATATTAAATGAGCCGTACCAAACAAAAGAGTATGCACGTCTCATCCAGGGCCCAGTTGTTCAAAGCTAACGACATCGTTAGTTAACGATTTGTTAAAATTTACATCGAGTGATACGCAAATATTCTGAAATTTTTTGCTGAAAAAATGTGAGTAGCTTTTGCAGTGCAAAAGCTACTCACACTTTTTCAGCAAAAAATATCAGAATATTGTACATGTATATTGAATCTGCTAAAACAGTTAACGAAATGACCCTTAACGAGCTCGTTAAGCTAACGACGCTTTGAACAACTGGGCCCAGGCCTTTGCTCTCCACTGATCTGTTCTACAGGATCCAGTGATTCTGTTAGTGGACAGTGAAGGCCCAGATCAGACTGTGCAGATGCGCAGGCTGATCTGGGCCTTTGCTGTCCGCATATGCCCGAAGACATGTTTTTGCAAGGCGTGAGCCAAATGTGAAGCATAAAATACTTCCTTTTTTCTACTACATGTAGATACATGGGGGAAGTAAACAGGCTGAGCAAACAGTGCACACCCAGATCAGACTCAGATGCTGCTAATGTCGTATCTGATCAGGTTCTAGTTCTACACTGTTTGCAACTCGTCCAGCAGTTTTTTTGACAAATCAATATAGTAAAATGGATAAGTAGAGTTAGGAGTTAAGGTGTCTCAATATAAAGGGGTAAATATGTTTATTTCCTTACTTACATATATAATAGAGTCCATATTTTGGCATCCTCAGCTCTTGGGCCAACAATTCCACATTTTCTTTGGTTGGTCTCAGGAAACATATACACTTTAAATGCTTCATCGTCTCACGTCCCCCGGAGTCTATCCGCTCAAACAAATACACTTCCTTCTGAAGAATTTCAGACTGGGCATACACCATACTCACTACAGTAGTCTGAAACATAAAAATACTGTATTTGATAATTACCAACCTCCAAGCTTTTACGCTTTATAGCACTGGGTAAAATTTTCAGCAGACAACAAATTGGTGATATTTTTTATTTCTTTTTTATTTTTCCCAGAAAGCAGGATTTGACATTTCTTTTTTATTTTTCCCAGAAAGCAGGATTTTGACATCTGACATTTGACAAAGTGTCTCCATAGTGTCTCCATAACAGGTTTTGACATTTCATGCAAAATTCTCCAATGGAGACAATTTGCATGAAATGTCAAACCCTTTTTTCTGGGAAAAATAAAAAAAAAAAACATGACCAATTTGTCTGTTTGTTTGTGTTGAGATTTTACGGCCCAGTCAACCCAATGGGGTCATGTCGAGCGCGGTCAATTCACCTAACCACACGTTTACTGGGCAGGCTTAGTCCTCTAAGCGGTTAACCAGTATTGTGCACATTCTTTCGCCAGAAACTGACAACTGCCCTTCTTGAATCAGCGGAAGGGAGAGAATGACTGTAGAAAATATTTCATGATCAATCTCCACGAAAGAATTTGTCATCTGGTGAATTAGCACGGAGAGTGGTATTCTCCATAAAAACATATGTTGTTGGTACTCAATAGAAGCGCCTTGCTGATATGTTTCTAATGAGTACCCACAACATATGTTTTTATGGAGAACTGGAGAAAATTATCCCAGAATTATCACCAAATACTCCTGCTTAACCACATTACGGAAAAACGCCTCTGGGCAGATTCTTCCTTGAGATATGGTAGTGGTTCATGGGGAAGCAAGATGTCACGTCCTGGTTCTCACCTTTGGTCTGCTGGTGTGTGTATCAGGTCATATGTTAATTTACTCTTCAGTGATAGTTAATGTGAATATTTTTGTGCAATATAATTCTGCTTTTCTCATGCCACTGTCTTCATTTAATAACACTGACCCATCTGGAAATAAGCCATACGGCTTTGTGGGCTATCCATATGTTTTAAGATCATAAACTTTCTATGATGTGATATAGGGGTGTGGGTGCTGGCACCATAGCCAATTTTTCTAAATTTATAATTTTAGTCCAAAGTTTAATGTGATACTGCTTTTATCAACTCATTAAACAATAGCTATTTATCACTTAGGCATGCTCATTGTAACTGAACATTTTTTTTATTATTATTTTAATGTTATGTACAGGTTGATCTTAATTCCTAAATAAATCTTAATCTTAATCACATTAACCATCACTGAAGAGTAAGGACCACAATGGAAATAAGAGAGATCACTCTCTCTTTTTTGTGTCATTCTTGGTAGTGATTGGCAAGCCATATTAAGCTGGCCTCGGTGGCTCAGTTGGATGCGCCGTCCGACTGGAGACCAGGAGGTCGCGGGTTCAACCCCCGCCGAGGTCGGCAATATTCTTTCGTGGAGATTGATCATGAAATATTTTCTACGGTCATTCTCTTCCTTCCGCTGATTCAAGAAGGGCAGTTGTCAGTTTCTGGCGAAAGAATATGCACAATACTGGTTAACCGCTTAGAGGACTAAGCCTGCCCAGTAAATGTGTGGTTAGGTAAACTGACCGCGCTCGACATGACCCCATTGGGTTGACTGGGCCGTAAAACCTCAACACAAACAAACAAACAAGCCATATGAACATGGCAATGTTTTGATGTTTTATATGTACTAATTTTGTGCATTTTAACATTGTGTATGCATTGTTGTGTTTTAACATGTATATTGCTATTCTGTGATACCAAAATAAATCAATCAATTAATCAATCAATCTATTATTATCGGACCTCTAGCTTGTCCTAGTAGGAATGGGTAGAGATCCAATAGCAGACCTCTAGACTCATTGGCTAACGGTCCTGTGCTGGGTCTCTAGCGTTGAAGGCCAACGGTCTGGTACCGGACATCTAGCCACTTCCGAAGAAATACCTGTGTGGTCGGGATCAGCCATAGTATCTGGGCCCAGTTGTTCAAAACTAACAATGTTGTTAGTTAACGATTCGTTAAAATTAACATCGAGTGATACGCAGATATGCTGAAATTTTTTGCTGAAAAAATGTGAGTAGCTTTTGCAGTGCAAAAGCTACTCACATTTTTTCAGCAAAAAAATTCAGAATAGTGTGTAGTGAGTCTGCTAAAACAGTTAACGAAATGACCCTTAACGAGCTCATTAAGCTAACGACGCTTTGAACAACTGGGCCCTGGTCTGAATTGACAAGTGAAAATCTGAAGAAGCAAACCGATCTGGATCTGCACTGTTTGTCATTCAGTATATGAATTTATATCAACAATCTAGATCAAGTAATAACACTGTCTGTTAGAAATGGGTGTGGCATCTTAATTTATTCAGCATGACAAGGGTTAACAACATGTTTAGTACAAACAAACAACAATTGTCATAAAATCATACAATGACAATCAGAAAATAAAAAAATATAACCTTGGTTCGGTAAATACCAGTGTGTTCCTGTATTTTTATGTACCCAAGAAATTGTTCAAATAAAAAATATTAGAAGACCCTATTTAAGGGTTGGATTGGTCAGGACTGGATGTGGGTGAGATCAATTTAAATGATCTATGTCTAGAATAGTACATGTAGTTCCAACAGCCATATTTATATCTATATTGTATCACTAAGCCATCACACTTAACAATTCTTTAGTGGTTCGCTAGAATGAGTAAAAGAGAACTTTCCAGGCCGTTTCAGATCTGAGTCATTTCAGCCCTGGGTCAATTCTGCCTGGGTCATTTCAGCCATGGGTCTTTTCAGCCAATTTTGGTGGGTCGTTTCCGCCAATTTTTTTTAAGTCCCCATCGGTTAGGTATGATGGGTTAAACAATAATTTGGTTGTTTGATGAAGAGTAGTGGTGTCATAGGTTGTGGTTGATAGGGTATAGCCTTTTTCTGTTAAGTCTGTTTTGTCTTAGATATCCTACATGTTATTTATCAAGCAGACAGCATTCAAAAAGTTTTATTTATTTTATTATTTTTTCAAAGAAAATAAGTCATGACATTTAATGTCACAAGAAATGCTAAGACTTATTTTCTTTGAAAAAAAAAAAAAAAAAAAGACAATCTATTTTAGAATGTTGTCGTTATAAACTTGCCTACTGCTTTACAGATTTAAACAATTAACTTTTACATAATTTTAGTTGGATTGTTTGGAGTTTTACCACCCACTAAACACCATTAACTTAAGGTCATACCCTTAGTTTATGTACCTTTTTAGGATTGTCTGGCTGCAATTTGCCAACAAAGTCAAACGTCAAACAAACCATATTTTATTAACACACACAAGTTTTCACACTTCTGTAACAGGGAAAATTTGCATGACATTTTAATTTAGTGAAATTTAAATTTCATTTTAATTTTAATAAATTATGTCAAGTTTTTTATTAAGACCAAATGTCTCATTCCTAAACAACAGGCTAAACTATCACAAAGATCTTTGTGCATTCAGTAAACAGATGCACAATAATTTGATTTGTCCTAACTAAATAAATACAACTATTGTTTTGCCCTGTTTGTTGTGAAAAGATCAAGCCTTCATTTCATCCAATATTCATAATAAGTGACTGTTGTAAATGTGACTGTTGTAAATATGTGCATTATCAGATCTTTTCCTTACAAAAGGTGCAAACTAAGTAATTCATTCACTTGTATGTGTGAAAATTGTAAGCGTTAATTAATTCTAGTAAGTTAATCTTTTATGGGGACAGTATGGTCAAATAATCAAATGTCAAATTCTGCTGACTAAGTCTTGAGTGACAGTTCAAATAAAAAAACAAATTTTGATTGGTGCTTAAGATTGGTTTCTAAGAGACAGCCAGTTTGACTGACAAAATCAAAATTAGTAGAAGGCCTTGTCAAGCAGTCTTAATGTTGCACTTGGCCTGATAAGTCTTTATCATGCAACCGGATTGATAAGTTGAAATCTTGCACTTGGACTGACAAGTCGAAATCTTGCGCTTGGACTGACAAGTCAGGTAGTTCATTTCCTTGAGATTTTGTGGACGCTAAAATAATGTAAAGTTACAAGTTTCAGGAATAGGCACTGGCCTGTTGGCCTTTGCCAGGAACAATTTCCACATGTCGGCATTAACTGTAAACATTGTATATATGTGTGGAAAAATACAAAGAAAACAAAATAACAAAAATAAAAATGTGAAAAGTGTTGTTTGGACTTCAGACATTATCAATTTAGATGTTAGAATTATCAATTATCAATGTTATCTCACTACCTCTACCTTTTGTGAGCTATTCCCTATGAGACAATACACTCATTAGAAATGCCAAAGAGAATGCATGAAAAACTTTGCTACACTCCAATACTACCTGGGTTATCACAAAGGATTAATACATGTAACTAGCTACAACTGCCCTGAGTTTTCTCACCTTGATAAATTGATTACCAAGTCTCAAAACAACCATGTACATCAATGATGGTTGCTACTTTTCAGTTATACTTTAATCAATTAAATCAAGGATGAAAGACTATCTATCTTTCTACATTCATCCATCCATCTTACAAACCCATGTTTTTACCCTACCATATTGAAATTTGCAGGCTTTCAAGTGCCCTCCAGTGAAAAAGAAGGGATAAAGTAGGGCTCAAAATTCAGAAAAAGTAGGGCAAAAGTAGGAATGTAAATCATGAAAAGTAGGGATAATAGGGATGTTCTGAGTGTTTTCAGACTTAGAAAAAGATAAAATAAGAAAATAGTTTTCTCTGAACAATAACACTATATCACCATGGTAAGGAAATACCAAAATAAATGTTCCAAAAAAGAAGTTACAACTGCAGTAAAAATATTTCATAAACTTTTGCATCTTGACTGCTCAGATTAAGTTGATCAAATTTTTACAAACTTTGTGCGAGCGAGGAAAAAAATTACAATTTTTGGTCACTTCAAACACTTTTGGACTAAAACGTAGGGATAGAAGGGCATTTTCAGAAAAAAGTAGGGAAAAGTAGGAACACAAAAAAAAGTAGGGAAAAGTAGAATAGTAGGAAAAGTAGTGCCTGCTTGAAAGCCTGAATTTGGCCAAAATGACTCAGGGCCGAAACGACCCACCTACCGAGGCTGAAATAACCCACCCCTAAAATTGGCCGAAACAATCCAGGCCGAAACGACCAGGCCAAAACAACCCAGAACCAAAGAGAAAATTAGTATAGATAGAAGAAATAAGCCAGCTTTATAAGAAATGTTTAAGAATGCATAAAAAGAAAAAGAAAAAAAAAAAGTACAAGAAAAGTTGTTCCTAACCACTTTTCGTCCAGTAAAGTGAGACCAATCCACCTTCCCTGGGAGCACCTGGGCACAGTCGGGTATAAAAGCCAAGTCCGATCCGATCCGCCTATCATTTTTCTGCCGATCATAAATTTTATTTTTGTCATTATATCTAAACTATGGTTCAAATATCCAGTATATCAGTTTTATATTATCATACATTGCTTAATTAATATTCGACAAAAGATATTTCTTTTTTCAATGCTTTTGGATTTGATTTTTAAGCAGTTTTCTATCTTCTAGGGGTATAAAAGCCAAGTCCAGTAAATATAAAAAAAAATCATAGTTTTCTCAGTAGTGAAGCTAATATATACAGAGATCAGTTCTGTCTCAGAGAATAAATGGTCACTTGAACATAATTAATGTCTTGCATATGAAAATTATGTCATATATAAGCTATTTTAGCCTTTTTTTTTTCTGTCCATCTTTGCTTTGCACGCATACTGTTCTAAAAATAGAAACGCCAGACTGCAACGAATATGAAAGATACAAAATGACCCAACTACCACTGTACAAAAACAAGGACAGGGAAGAAGACGAAAAAGGAGAAATAACATTAATACAGATATTAATATCTATAAGATATTCTTAAAACACTATCTTCCGACGTCACAAAATTCCCCCATTCATTTCATCTCATTTCAGGAGCTTGTTGTAAGTAACGACATTGGTTACAGGTCTATTTATAGATACGTCTAATTTGGTAAACAAACAAAAAAAAAAAAAAAAACAAAAAAAAAACCTGATTTTATTGAAACATATGCATATGCTTATTGAATCATAATGCACATGAACTAAAATTTCAGCATTTATAGTTAAGTCTGTTTTATAAAACGACAAAATAGAGACAAAAAATGAAGAGATCGCTCTCAGCTATTTTTCTTCCGAGCTTGGCTTTTATACCCCTGAAACGAGAAAAAATCACTCTCAATCAAAAACTAGAACAATGATTTTAATTATATCATTGCTGTAAATTACTATTATATAATATGATCATATAAAACTCATATACTGGACATTTGAATCATAGCTTAGATATAATGACAAAAATAAAATTTATGATCGGCAGAAAAATGATCGGCGGATCGGATCTGACTTGGCTTTTATACTCGACCCCTGGGCACAAAGCCCGATGACACAGCTCCACATGTGTCATTTGGGTATATACTCATGGCTGGGAAGAAAATCCCCATTACAGTGCTCCAACTAGCTGCTCCTCTTACCCTCTCCTGCTGTCCCTCTGCCCTTCTTAAGCTGCTCTCTGCCTTATTTCAACTCCAGCCATAACACTCTACATTTTGGTGAAAATTTCATGAAAATTGAAAAAAAAAATATAAAAAAATCAATGTTTAAAGGTCAATTTTAGGTGTATTCCAGTTCAAGGCATTTATAGTGGAAATTGATTATATTTTCTAACATGTCTAGTTGGGGTTGGGCCATCATGCTTTATACCAGGATGCCAAGACAGATGGTGTCCTCATTCTTGAATGACTGCTCACCCAACAAGTGCCCTACCCAGCACCCTTCTGTCCTCAAATCCTAGCTGGAGCACTGCATTAGGTTAAGTCAGACAGCTCCCTCTTGGAGATGCCAAGGAGCAAGCCTCAGCTGCAGTTGCTGGTAGCTGTTCCATGCTAGTATTGTCCAATGAAAAAAGAAAAGAAAAAAAAGCTGATCAGTGTCCGGCCAAACAGTTACGTCCGAGTACTGTACCATAGCTGAAACGTCAACGATGTTTGGTTCTAATTTACGGAAATATTTCACAATTCAATTTACCGTCTCTTTATCCATTAGTAAAACTTTCATTCCTGGTCCGCTTTCTTCAATCATCTTGCTGATGTACTGCTTAATTGCTAAAATTACATTCATTTTGAAATGTTTTGACGTTCACGGAAAACACAAATGCGGAAACAACACCAACTACCCGTACGGCAATCGTGCAGGAATTCGGGGTCAGCCTATTACCGATAAAAACAGTCAAGCACCTGTATGAGCCATTATTACTGTCCTTTCGACATCTCTTGGAAAGACGTTTTTTGCTTGGCGTTTTATTTTAAATGAAAATATTTTGTTCTGGTTGACTATGTCTTATCAGAAACCATTTGGCTTTCCTGTTTCTGTGTTTTATTCACAAATATTTACACTAAAATTAAACTTATGGCCAGAAGTTGGTCTGAAGTATGCAATTTCTACAGTATAGTGATTTTTGGGAATTTTTGTCCTAGAAAATATTTTTTACTTTTCTTCATTGAATTTGAATAATTGATGTTTTACAACAATACTGTGAAAATTTCAGCAAAATTGAACAAGTGAAACTTGTTAAAAATCTTGCTCCAAATTACCTACCCTACAGATTTCCGCATGATTCGACTTCATTTTTACTATGGGAAAAAGTGAAAATATTTGATTTTTTGAAAACCAGTGACTAGAATAACATTTTTTGTACATAGGTAGTTACGACAAATGGGTTTGCATTAAATCATGACAAAATTTTGCAAATTTTCTTCTTCTGTGTAAAGCGTCAAGCAAAAATCAACTTTCTGAAAGATGTCGACAGCACAGTAGGTTTTAGTCTTCCAAGAGATAAAGGGGGTGTATCTATACTATGGCCGATTGCATGGAGAAGTAACACTAAAAGATTGGATAATGGGAACGAACGCATAGTTGCAACAGAACTTTTATCTGATGTCAAAATGTGCTTGGTTTCAGTGTATCTGACCTCAAACAATCCCTCAGCAGATTCTCAAACGGAATACAGATGCCTAGATATTTTACATGACATTTTAATGAAGTACAGATCTTCGCACAAGGTTTTTATCGCAGGAGAGTTTAACGGAACCTTACTTCAACCAAGACCTTATAATATACATGACCTTCTTCTGAATAATTTTGTGAAAGAACATGACTTGGACTATTTTAAATCTGATAAAAATACATTCTTTCACCATTCTGGCTCATTTAGCTCTCAGATAGACTATATTTTAACAACTGATCATAAAATTTTACAGACTACAAAATTGCTGATAAGGGATTTTCAAATTCATCTAGCCATAATCATATATCAACCCGTATTGACGTAAGAACTCCAGGGAGTAATCTTAGTAACAAAAGTAAATAGATGCAAACTGTTAAGCTCCACTGGAATAAGATAGACATTAATCAATATTAGGAAAACGATTCTAAATGAACTTCAAAATCGATAGTACACTAAACTGTTAACAGTAGATAAGAGATTAGAACTTCTCAGTGATTACTAGCATAAGGCAGCTAGTAAGTCTGTGCCTGAAAAAGGGACGAAACTTAAAGATCCATCACGGAGAGCTTCTCCAGCGGTCAGAAACCAATTGCGGAAATACAAAGAAACGTATAAACTATGAATGAATACTGATAAAAAAATAAAGATGTCAAACTTAAAAAGGATAATGTACTGGGTAAAAGAGCTCTACGTAAAAAAATAAGGAAAGAAAACTGTGTGAAAGATATTTTTTAACGTAGAACTTATGGCAAATTCCTCCTCAGACAAATTTTATCGTCTTATACGAAGAAACAAGGGGAATACGGGACAGCTGACTTCCAGCCTAAGGGTAGACGGTGAAGATCGATAGTTCTGGCAAGCAGAGAAAAGGTCTTCGCACAATACTACGAAGCTTTATCAGTACTCAAGGACGACAATTATGATTCCTTGAGCTATGTTCCGTCAGGCATAATGTTATTGACCAGCTTTGTGTCGAAAGTGACTCAAATGTGAATTAATTACTGAAGACGAAGTCTCGAAAGCTATCCGGCAACTTAATTCAAATAAAGCTGCAGATGAATCAGGTTTAACAGCGGAACACCTAAAAAATTCTGGTAATACTCTCGTTACTGAACTAACGTAATATTAAAAGATAGACAAGTTCCACATTAATTTAAAACAGGGATTTTAACACCCGTTCTGAAGAAAGCAAAGGACTCAACAGTTCTTGACAACTATAGGTTACCCCTATCTTGGGCAAATTATTTGAAATTACAATATTACCCCCTTTAATCAAAGATTTCGATCAGTGCTCTGTGCAATTTGGGTTCACAAAAGGCCTGTCACCGATTTGTCTGCTTGGATTATCTCCAAAGTCAGAGCGGAAGTTAAAATGAACACTAGTGCACCCCTATATTTAGTAACCCTGGACAGCTGAAAGAGAGACAAGTTCCACATCAATTTAAAACAGAAGAAAACTGTGTGAAAGATATTTTTTAACGTAGAACTTATGGCAAATCCCTCCTCAGACAAATTTTATCGTCTTATACGAAGAAACTAAGGGAATACGGGACAGCTGACTTCCAGCCTAAGGGTAGACGGTGAAGATCGATAGTTCTGGCAAGCACTTCACGACAGACGACAGAAACACAAATTAGTTATTTTTTATAAAATTGTTAATAGCCTGGTCCCAGATTACCTAAGCAATCTCTTACCGCCTCTTGTACAAGAACGTACAACTTACAGTCTCAGAAACGCAAATGATATCCGGTCTATTCATGCACATACAAACCTTTTCTTCAACTCTTTTCTTCCTTCTACCATCAGAGCGTGGAACGACCTTCCAGATAATGTCAAAGAAGCCAGCACAGTTTCCTCCTTCAAATACAGACTAAATAGGGATCTAAGGGCGCCACCCAAATATTTTAATGCTGGATCTAGAATAGGACAGATACTTCAGGGCAGACTTCGCATGGAATGCAGCTCACTCAACTCGGATCTCTTCCGTAAAAACATCGTGCCTAATCCGTCGTGTTCTTGTGGTGGATTCGAAAGTGCATTCCATTTTTTCTACACATGCCCTAAGTATGCAGATGTCAGGAACAGATACCTATCTGATCTATTACCAACACACAATGTTCATGACTTATTATTTGGAAAAGAAAATGCACCAGATAATGATAACGAGCTCCTTTTCTTAAAGTACAAGACTTTATTATCAAATCCAAACGGTTCGTGCAATAGCTCATAATATCACATGCTACAATTATAAGTCCCAGCTTCTAGTAAAATTATCTATTATAATAACACCCGTTGAGTAGCACAAACTGGGATCGGTCAACATCCTTTCTTCCCTTCTTTTCTTTGTTCCTCTTTTTTTTTTTTTTTTTTACATAGAACATTGGCACTGTCTCTTTTCAAAGTAAAATGTCATAATGTTATGCGCACGATGTATATGTTGCTCAGAGATATGTGGTAAGAACTTGCTATAGTTGAAGTCCTCACACTGAGACTGTCTATAATCAGTAATAACAAATTTGATTTTAATATCTTACCATATCAAAAACATATTACTAAGTGTTCTGTACCTAGTATTGTTGAAATTGCAAATGTTTTCCCTCTCTCTCTCTCTCTCTCTCTCTCTCTCTCTCTCTCTCTCTCTCTCTCTCTCATTATATATATCAATATCTACCATTCACATATGTTTTGTTCATGTTGTATGATTCAGGAAATGACATGTATAAGCTTTAAGCTTACCGTCTGATCCTGACCATTAATGTTGTGAAACTAATTTTCATGTAATTGAAACAATAAAATATTGTTTAAACCAATTTAAAACAGGGATTTTAACACCCGTTCTGAAGAAAGCAAAAGACTCAACAGTTCTTGACAACTATAGGGGCATCCTGGTTACACCTATCATGGGCAAATTATTTGAAATTACAATATTACCCCGTTTAATCAAAGATTTCGATCAGTGCTCTATGCAATTTGGGTTCACAAAAGGCCTGTCACCGATTTTTTCTGCTTTTATTATCTCCGAAGCCAGAGCGGAAGTTAAAATGAACACTACTGCACCCTATATTTAGTAACCCTGGACACCCAGAAGGCATTAGATGTTGTTAATCATACTATGTTTTTGACAAGCTTTATGACACGGAGATTCATCCTGCACTCTGATGTATAGTCAACGATATGTACTCGGGTTTAACATCAAAAGTGAAATGGCTGGGCGGTCTGAGCGATAGTTTTGAGATCAATCAAGGCGTTTGGCAAGGCGGTATCTTATCACCATTTCTATACAAATCATATCTCACCCTTGCTTGGTTGAATTAAAACAGCATAGAATTGGTTTCTGCATCGGGAAATCATGATGTTGTTCCAAGGCTGTTATTTGGTTTGGAAGTTTGACTTTAAATAAAGGATAAATAAATACCTTATCAAAATTCCACCTGGATAATCTACGGAAGTTCCAGTCATTACCCACAAGAGTAGCCACATATACTGTATATCTTTTTTATTGGGAACACTCCCACTTGAAGTTGAACTACATAAGAGACAGTTATCTCTAGTATACAGTTTATTAACTTCAATCTGACTGAAAGACAAATTGCTATAAGTCTAGATAACAAACAGAGTTTTTACAAAGTTTTTACTGCAAAGCTGAAGAAGTACTGAAATTATGTAACTTACCATCTCTTGAAACTTTAAAATCAGAACGTTCATCTAAAGAACAATGTGATTTAGAGTGAAAAAAAGCTATTTATAACCACTGGACAATGTTACTTCGGGTTGAGGCTAAAGAAAAGTCAACATTAGTAAATCTCAATACCGATTCAATGAAGATTGGGAAGGTTCATAATGTTTGGCCCGCATAGGAATCAACAATGTTAGATGTACGTAGAAGAATTATTAAGTGTAGACTCTTAACCGGCACACACTTATTACAAGCAAATATTCATAAGTTCAGCCTGTCAGTAGTTTGTGCTAAATGTAGATGCTGCGGCTTGGAGGATGAAGACATACCGCATATGCTTTTATACTGCCCCTCGCTTGCAAATCAAAGAGGACAATCTTATTCAAATATCAAATCAATGATTATTTCACAGACAGGGGAAAATCAGTGGTAAAAATTGTTTAATAAACTAGTGAAAATAATAAAATTGATATTAGACTGTGGTTGGTTTGAATATAGCGTCAGTCTAAAAATACGTCAGCAACAAGGTATATCGGAACCCGAATTTTACGGTGACTTAGTGTACAGATTTAGAAAAAATGTAGGTAAATCTAACTTTTCGGAGCAATTCAGAAAACTTATTAACCGTTATAAAAGAATTGGCTATAGCCTGGATATTATGCGGCAGACTGCATGCCTAGTTGCCAACCCAATCATTGTTGATGGCTATGCTTCACTCTTTAA
>OZ024829.1:83306020-83403520 GCA_964016985.1 Anodontia alba
CCAGCGTGTCCGTTTCTGTCCCCCTTGTCAAATGTAATGTATCCATACTTTAACCATTGAAGCGCTTAGCATATTCAGCAGACGGCATTTACATTTTTTTTTCTTATTTTCCTATGTAAATTAAGCGTGATATTACATGTGAATCATCTGCTGGGGGAGACGATTCAAAAGAAATGTTCATCCTAATTTTCACCGTAATTTACTAAAACAGTTAGATCGACATCTCCTCTAGAACTTTCAGCAGTGCTTCGGGGGTTCAAACTATTTTCTTGGCAGCAGCAGCACCTGCAAAGTATTTTTTTTTTTTTTTTTTTTGCGGGGAGTGCGCTATATATAAAATTTCGCGATGTATTCGGGGTAATATTTACACAGATTGATGCAACGATTCTCATATTTATAAAGGCATACTGCTGGAACACATTATTTATATTAATATATTTATATTATATTTAAAATAATATTCATACAAGCTCCGTGGATGTAAGGATGACGTTACTCATCATGACTGCATTGGTTGTTTAATCTGCGTAACTTTCAAACATGCGTAAATGATTAACTTTCGGTGTGTTGTGTTTGAGACTTACTACTGGCCATATATTTTCTTTTTTATACATCATGCATAACTAAATCAATCGGAACAAATTATTCACTCAATTGATAAATATTTTATACAAAAAGTCGTATGTACTTTTCGTTTGAAGTGTAGGTAATTCACGTTTTTCACGGGTATTCCGGTCGTATTCCGGCTCTGATTTAGCGGACTATCAACAATGTTTTCAAATAAAAAAATAAAATAAAAAATGAAAAACACTTCAAAGACAATTTGCAAATTATTTTGGGTTAAAGTATTATCCCTTTTCCATTAGGTTGACATAATATTACTTAATTGATTAATTAAAGCCAATATTGGTGTCTTTAATAGGTGTCTTTCACAGGTATACCTATATTTTTCACGGGTATTCCGGTATTTCGGTAGTATTCCGGTATTTCGGTGATTCGTGTGACCGCCTGGATATTATGCGGCAGACGGCATGCCTAGTTGTCAACCCAATCATTGTTGATGGCTATGCTTCACTCTTTAATTGCACGACGGCGATTCGGACCTCAGACTCAATGACGCCCTCTTCGTAAAACTTTAACCAGTGGGTTGGGGCTTGACGATATGTCTTTGGCTTGGCCCGCCGTGGTTCAACTGTTGGTTTTCATAACTCTGGCATACAGCAGAATTAGCCATGAGTACTCGTCTTTGTTTATTATAGTGATTAATTTGATTTTTATGTTTTCGCTTTGATGCATTGACTGAGTTGGGAGCCTTTATGCGAACCGAATTTTTATGTATTTCTTATGGTGGCATATTTCTGCCACGAGATAGCTAGGTAGCTATCACGATACGTTCAATAATTATCTTGATATTTCGAAGTTTCCTGAAAAGATTATCTTAATAGTTTAAAGTTTCCTGGAAATATTATCGCGAAAGTTTACAGTATTATCGCGATATTTTTTGCGTTAGTGCCCAGAGCTGCCATTTATTTTCTGTTATCTGTAGATAGAACCGAAATCGGAATACCTTTGTTTATACTGTTGAAATTCACCGAGGGTATTTACCAGCGATTTTTAAGGTAAGAGTTTGTACTAGGTAATTGCCAATCGGTGCGTAGAAATCCCAGAATGTCATATCCGCTTGTGTTCTATTTTTAGCTACCTCGCTACCATGAAAAAATTACCGCGATAATTTTATCTAGATACTAATGTCAGTTCCGAGCAGTATCACGAAATTTTGCGTTAAAATATTTTCTGGAAACTAAAAAACACATCTAGATAATTCAAGTTATTGCGATAATGTTTTCAGGAAAACTTTTTTATTTTCTGGAAAATTAAGAATATTATCGCGATAGCTATCTAGCTACCTCGTGGCAGAAATATGCCACCATAATTTCTGTATTAAGAGTAGCATCGGGACCCAGGGTGAAGTTAGCTAGTGCTTTAACCCCCTCCTCCTCCCCCCCCCCCCCCCACCACACCCGGTGGTTTGCTCTACCGACCGGTGGTCCCGGTGTTAGTCTTACTCTTTGTTGCTTTGTGGTTTATTCTACGAGGCGATTTGTTGTATGTCTTTCCGTGTGTCATTTTGTGCTTGTGTTTTTCAGTCCTTTTAGTATTGCGATTACCTCGCTTGGGGAAGAGAGAGCTAATCTTAGTGCTTTTCGTACGTTTGTTCGGTTTGTGTTGTTTAGATTTGTCGGTTTCCTCTTCCTCTTGGGGTCTGGGAAGGGCTGCGGTTTGTGATTGTGGCACTCCCTGGACTTTTCTCTTACCTTTTTTGAAATTCTCAGTGAAAGCAAAATTCTTCAGTCTCTGGAACGAGCAACTACTTAAATGTTTACAATCTTCATAAGCAAAGGATCCTGAAAGTGGGAAGATGTACTGTATAGTCGTAACCATCTATTGTAAATAAGTGAACTTTTAAATCTGCACTTTACCGATATATTTGTGCCCTTCGTGGTCATAAACTTTTTTTTTTTTTTTTTTTAAAGTAAAACTTGTGTTCAAGAAGATACAAGCTAACTTGGTGATCCAGTATTGGATGCAAATACAAAGCAAAGAAAGAAGACCGATACGAACCGACACCAACAGTCAAGAAGCATTTTTTTAAATCATTTACAACAAAATGTCGTTTAAATAACAAGTTTCAAAGCAACAAAGAATAAGACTAACACCGGGATCACCGCCTTAGAACGATCAGTAGAATAAACCACCGGGAGGAGGGGTGTGTGTGTGTGTGTGTGTGTTGGGGGGGGGGGGGGGGTTAATTCACTTTTACAGCCGACTAACTTCACCCTGGGTCCCGATGCCAGTCGCGCAACAGTGACCCTGCGGAATTCCTACTAAAGAAATTATGGTGGCATATTTCTGCCACGAGATAGCTAGGTAGCTATCACAACATTTAATAATTATCTAGAAATAGTTCGAAGTTTCCTGAAAAGATTATCTTAATAGTTTAAAGTTTCCTGGAAATATTATCTCGAAAGTTTACAGTATTATCGCGATATTTCTTGCATTAGTGCCCAGAGCTGCCATTTACTTTCTGTTATCTATAAATAGAACTTTGTTTATACTGTTGAAAATTCACCGAAGGTATTCACAGCGACTTTCATGGTGTTTTTTGGGATTACCGAAATCCAATATTTACCGGAATCTACCGAAATCTAATATTAATTACCGAAATCCAACTACATCATCGTTCACCATGATTTGTGTAAGTTTAGATATATAGATGCGTACTGTTAATTAATATATAAACAGATAATATGTCCAAGTTTGGAAGAATATTTTGGAATAACTACGATTTTATTTACGTTTCTATAATTTTCATAGATAGTTTAGCTTGTAACGGGTGTATAGAAATACGGAACACAGCAGAGCATTTTTCATATTCATATTTCAGAAAAAAAGTTGTTGTTGTTTTTTTCTACTGAAGACGATATCAAGCATGAACTGTCAAGATGTAAAGCATGAAATGTCAAAACTGTTGTCTGGAAATATTTCAAAATGTCACTTGCTGGATGATGATAAAGGGCAAAGCAAAATTTGTAGCAGACGACTTTCATTTGGTTTAGATTTTCATAGCAAACAAATCTTGACATTCCATGTGAATTCTTCTGCTTGGCAGAAGATTTCACATGAATGCCAACAAAAGTCAGAAAGACTTATTTTTCTATGAAAGATATTAAAAAGATTATTTTGAAATGTCGTCTGCTGCAGTCAGTTGTGATTACGTTTATTTATTAGCAGACGACATTCTAAAATATTTTTCTTTTTTTTCCACACAAAACAGGTGTTGACGTTACATTAAAATTTTCTTCAACAAGAGACAATTTGCATGAAATTTCAAATTCCCTTTCTGGGAAAAGTAAGAAAATAACAAATTGTCGTCTGTTAAATTAGCCATGGTTAAGCTTGGACAAATCTATTTAATTTATATAGGAGAGTTTTTAGTTTCTACGCAATTCAGCGCAAAAAAAAAAAAAAAAAAAAAGAGTACAGACCCTTATCAGACGCCGTGACCTGTGCCTTCCGATCTTAGTCTACACGGGTTGTTTAAGTACACTTTGTGGAATATAAATTCAGCAGACGACATTTTGAAATATGTTTTTTTTTTGTTTGTTTTTTTTTCAGAAAAAGGTTTTGACAGTACATGAAAATTGTCTCCATTACTGTTTTCTGGAAAAATAAGAACATATCATGGGTTTGTCATCTGCTGAATTAGCCCAGAAAGTGGTAAAAAGTTTGGACAAAGCCATTCAAATGAGGGTTGGGTCCGAGTATATATACTATACTTCTGTTGGTGTAGGGTATGTAAGAAGCAAACCATACAGAGCGTTCTATCGCATACATATCGCATACATGGAATACCCAAGGCAGAAGAGTGAAAAAGTAATACTTATGAACGCCTTCTGTTTTAATTACTAACTTAGAGCCATGTCATGAGAAAATGGTTCCTTTTGCTTGTGCGGACAACGAAGGCCCAGATCAGCCTGCGCATCCCTGCAGCATATCAACGCAGTCTTACCAGGTTGTTCTGTTCATGTATTCTAATATATTTAATACGTATATAGCGAAGAGTTTGAAAAAAAAACAAAACCCGCATACCAGCGAAATGATACAGTAGATAAATAGAATAAAAACGTGAACAATAAAAATAATAATAATAATAAAGAATAAGTAAATAAATAAACAACACGATGATTCCTATATAATGTTCCATGACCAGGATTTGAACTCACTCCGAGAAGGTTTGACGACTGCATTTAGTTTGATAAACTGTTCAATGAAGCAGACGTTCATAACCCCTCGGCTATCTTGGCCCGCTAATCTTTGGCGTTATTATTTATTTAAATAGTTGTTTTGTAAAGGGAGCTAATCCGCTGGTTTATACTGAAATGAGACCATCAGCACAGTAATAAGCTCCATTCTAACACTGTAGTTGAATGTCATTTATTATTTATAAATAACGTTTTCATTAGTAGACTTCTTTTTAAGCGAAACAAAGCCGTTAATAACTGGACGCTGATATACTCTCATAGAGCTACAGAAGCACCATTTAAATTTAAGATTTTATGTATATTTATTGTGCTCAGACCTAACCATTGTACTTAATATGTGTCGTGTCGTTTATACCTGTCCGGACTTGTCTGGACGGTCTGTGAACGGGATCTGCATTCTCGTTCATCAAGCGAATTTCTCCGAGGGAGAATTCGCAAAATTAGTTCCCCTTCTCGACCCATTTTTTGTTTAGTTTTATTTTTTGTCAGGGTTGGGAAGACTTATACACGTTTTCTCTTTTTTTTTTCTTTTTATGTAACGGGTGTTCTTGGTGGGGGTAGAAGAAATGCAATGGTGGCATTAAACGATTTCATATCTTCTACCTTAACTCTTTGAACAAGGTCCATTTTCTATATAAGGGATGTCCAGTTACAATTTATTATTATCATGGTTTATAGAAATTTCTGAACTTAATGCAAACATTGTAGATACTGGTCAGAGGTCCCATTCTGCGGCGTCTGATCCGGGTCTACACTGTTTACCAATGTCCATTTTGTGGAATGCTAAGCTTAAATGGGTTAAACTAACCTAATTTCTTTCGTCAGAGCAAATCATTATGAAGTCAGTAAAGCTACAATACTCTTCTAGAAACCGATTCAAGTGCTTGTTATCCTATTTATATAAAACAAGCACAACCCACAATGTACCGATATACCCACAAGTAGTTATTATCGCGCTGCTACTCAATGCAACAGTTTATTACCGCACTTTGTAGGTTTCTGTTCGATATGATATCTCCGTTTTTTTAGTGCTTTTATAAGGCACAACGCAATGTTACCAGTGTGGTAACATTAAGCCCGCATCTCTGCACACACTAACCAGATATTCATTTGTTGCAGATTTCATTATTGCAAACGCTGATATTTCCGTTTATGTATAGCTTGCCTTGGCAAGAGTTTCCCCCGTGCTTTGTCAACAGTTTCACTTTCCAATGAACACACAAATAAATGAGTCACGCATGTTTTTAAACAAAGCGAACGAACATTCTAGCAGAAAGTATGTATCTGTGTAAGTAGCGTCTTGCAGCTACAGAATATGTGGATAGATTTTTGAAACAAAATGTTTTAATAAAAAAAGGTGGGTCAATATCATAGAGTAGACAGTGCGAGAAGATCGTGCAGATCGTGCCCACCCGACCCCCAGTTTAAATACATGTTGCCGTGTTTACAGACATATAAACTATGCAATGTAGAGTATAAAAAACAATTGTTCTTGATTTCCATTTGACATGTTATAGACGTATAAAAGATTCATTCAGCATGACAAAACGGTACAGAGGAGGGGCGGTGAACCGACTGCCGACTCCCAAGAACCAAGGATAATACCTACTCCATCCCCAACATAGCAGTACTCGCAGCTGTTGAGGCAAGTGGTAAATGTGGTGCAAATGGTTCAAAAAGTTCTAACACATGCCTGAAAATAGAAAATACTAAAGCAGGAGACGTATAAGCGCCTTAAATTGCAATGACTTCATTTGTCATTTGTCGTGATAAAATGGACTTTTCCAGAAACGAGTCCAAATCTGCCTTCGCATCCCCGAAGCGATTCCAATTTGTTCGATCATGACTTTCACTGTCCTTCCACATATTTTATGTAAAGTGTCCGATGATTCTGTAAGAGGACAAAAACACATGATTGGACTGTATAGGGGCGGATCCAGAATTGTTTCTGAGGAGTTCGATTTGATCACATGACCATACTTATCCTATGTATTCATAAGGACACGCCTGAACAAACAGTGTAGACCCAAATCCGCAGAGTCTACGCTGTTTGTCACTTATCCAGCAATTTTACATACAATCATACTTGTAGGTTATAAAATGGACTTCTTGAAGAGAAGTATAAAGTGAAAAGTAAGGGGTGACTTAGGGTAAATACGGTATCCCAAATTTATCCAAAGTTTACCATGAAATTGAACTGTTGAGTCAAAACGGGGGTAGAGCTAAACTGAAGCCCCCGAACGACCTCTGAATTCATCCATGACTATACATATCCGCCGACTCACTACAATTTTCAAAGTTTTATATTATCTTCCCATTTACAGCAAAGACATATCCGAGACATGTCATAAGATAGGAAAAGGCGTCTGCAGAACAAATGCAAATAGACTTATTGCTGAGTGACAAAAGGATGAGAGAAAAAAAAATCAAAATCAAAAACAGAACAGGCACAGAAAAAAAAAATACACGAAAAATCTACAACACCCAGTAGTGTAAGGCGTTCACCAATCCAGGTAGTAACCGGGTTGGCGTTGCTTAACTTTACTGAAAAGACGAGAACTCTTTGTTTCCACCCGATATAGACAGACATGTAGAAGTTAACAAAATAAGCAGTTTATAAAATTGACTACATGTATTTGACTGTCGTCATGAGGAGCTACCTTGCTTTTTTCGCATTATTATCCCTCTGAATTATTGTTGTAATTAAAACTGAAACACATCCCTACATTAACTGAACATTTGATTTATTTAACGTACTAACGAGTGAAACAGAATGAAGGTTTGAACTAGGTCTGCAGATCCTAGACTGAAATGGTTCGTCATGTATGAAACACTAATTCGTATACATTATTTTTTCGCAATGCACACCGTTTAATGTCTTTAGTTGATTTCCCTCGATCTCCGCATTTGAATGCGAATGCTGTTTCGGATCTTTGCCATCTGCATGCAAAGAGTTTGCTTCCCTCTTTGGTTGCACGCCGGCGGTTCGGGCCTCAGAGTTTATGACGGCTCCGGCCTCAAGACTTTTAAGTAAGTCGGCTGGTGCCTGATGTTCTGGTTTTGGTCGGGCCCACCGGAGTCCAACTGTTGGTTTTCTTTCAGCATTTCAGTTATTTCTTGCTGTCGAGTCCTCATCGTTGTTTTATTTCTGTATTCGTTTGATTTTTATGTTCTCGGAGATGTAGCACTGATGAGTTAGAAACCCTTCACGCGGACTGAACAAATGTCTTGTGTATACCACGGCAGAACTAAGGGCGAGGGTTGTGGTCGCGTAAAATCGATTAAAGCCCCTCCCCCTCCCCCCCAGTAAGGTTTTTACTGACCGTTCCAAGGCGGTGCTTCTGCTGTGGTTTACTATTTCTGTCATTGTATGTTTTGCATGTATTTCTTGCTGATTTTTTTTTATATATTTTTATTAGCCGTTTGGCCACTTGTTTTGGATAGAAACGGTCCTTTTGGCATTCTGTTTGTAGTATTTTGATTGTGGTGTCGTTGCTTTAAGTGCGTCCTTCTTTCCCTTTGGTGTCTTGAACGGAAGCAGGTAAGCATATGCATGTATTACACAATATTCTTCCGGTTCTAAGCCTACAATGTTTGAATGTTTACAAATGCAATAAGAATTACTTTACTATGCCATTGTTCCTATGCCGGATGTACATTTACATCCAAACGGTTACCCACTGGGTTTGTGCAGATCACGCTTCGACTCTCTGATATGACGGAAAATGCGTTATACATGCATTTGCACTCCACAGAGGTTAGCTAATCTTTACGAACGTATGCTGATAACAAAAGAAGATAACAGAAACAAGGAATACTTAAAAATGCACGTTGAGTTCTGTATCCGTTTCAGTGAACTACATGTGATCGCAACAGCAACAGATTCTTTTTCAACAATTCTGGTGTGAATATATGAAATACTCCACCGCCTTCTAGTGTTGCCGTTCGAAGAACAGGTTGCGTTTTATCGAGTCTGTCAAAATTACAAAATCCTAGCAGTACCTTAAGACATGCGTAAATGGGGTCCCGTATCTGCTCACACGAATGTCTATTCCATATGGAAATGTTTCGCTGGGGTATTCAATACAAGTATCCATTTTTTTGTCAGAGAAGCTTAGAAGTCTCCAAGATGTCAGGTATTCACAGCCATCTTTGTAATCAGTGCTAGACGGAACCAGTCCACTACTTACGTCACAATTTTTTGGTACGGTGAAAAATAGCACACAGGAAAATAAAAGCGTTTCCTGCTTATTTGACTGGTTTGACACTGATTAAGAGAGTCTAAACTCGTTTGGTTTATCTGCGCTACGGCAGACCGCGGGAGAAAACGACAATGCAAAATATCATGAATGATTCTTTAAGGAACTTGTTCTCTCGAGATGACCCTGATAGCTTAGAGTGAGTGAGCCTGCGGTCGATGTGAAAACAAAAGTAAGTTGCCGAGTAATAATCTATTCGCTATGTTGTCATAGTCTTCTGTGGTGGTGAAATGTATTGTAGTACGTGTGGGCTGGCTTCCAGAATATCCTATATTATGTCAGTTCAGAGGCTTATTATTCTACCAACGGGGCTATGATGCTTGTAACGTCTTACCGGAAAGTGTCATATCATTGGCTAGCTGACTCCAGCAGTGACTGGCATTGTGTTTACAAAATAAGAAATTAAGAAATTGTTTCAAATTGTATTATCTTTACTGAGGTCTTTTAACCGTTACCACTTTCTGTCCAGATTTAGAAGACATAATTTGATAAAACCGGGTTTGACATTTCATGCAAGCTGTCTCCGAAGGAGAAGGAGGCAGTTTGCATGAATTGTAAAACACTCTTTTCTGGAAAAATAAGAAAAAATATTTCAAATTGTCTTCTGCTGGGTTTTTTCTTTGACTGGACAATTGGCATTTGTAATTATTATTTCTGTAAACATTTGTTGAAGTAATGCAGAGGTGAAAGCTATTATCATACATGTTTCTCTAATAGAACCAGATTGTATTTCTGATAAGCGCTCAGTGAGAAGCCAATCAGATGACAGGCAACATGCGCACAGCATTTTGTATACCCTATACTAGGTAGCTGATAGCCCCGTTGGTAGAATTATAAAAAAGGTAAGAGAAAAGTCCAGGGAGTGCCACAATCACAAACCGCAGCCCTTCCCAGACCCCAAGAGGAAGAGGAAACCGACAAATCTAAACAAGCACAAACCGAACAAACGTACGAAAAGCACTAAGATTAGCTCTCTCTTCCCCAAGCGAGGTAATCGCAATACCAAAAGGACTGAAAACCACAAGAACAAAATGACACACGGAAAGACATACAACAAATCGCCTCGTAGAATAAACCACAAAGCATCAAAGAGTAAGACTAACACCGGGACCACCGCCTTAGAACGGTCGGTAGAGCAAACCACCGGGGGGTTTAAAGCCTCTGGTCAAGTAAACACTCGAGGTGGGCTGGGTGGCCTAGTGGTTAGCGCACTTGACTTTCAAGCGGGATATCGTGGGTTCGAATCCCGCTCGGGTCGAGACAATTTTCAGATCATTAGTACGCCTAGCTCATACTCAACGTGCCCTGGGTTGAGTATAAAGTGGACAGGACGGCGCTTGGTGACAGACAGCGGCACCAAGTGTGCATGGGTGATCCATGAAAGCAAGGCTGTACAAATACATGTACATCATAGCAATCGCCGCTGCCTCTATGTGCCTCGGGTGCCTGGTAGCGTTAAAAATCCGCACAACAACAACAACAACAACACTCGAGGTGTGCTGCTGTACAGCCTGGTCTGTAACGTTGCTGTTTGCCTACGTCTTTAAAAGTAAATGCTCGCACATATTGAGGCGGGCCACAGAAGATACAATGTTATGTCGCGTGGAAATAATGAAGACTAAGAGCAGCATCGTTTTATTACGTAGGTTCTCTTACCCATTTCAACTGCTAATAATGTGTGAGCTGATATTATACATTGTATACTTTTCTCTCTGACCGTATTAAAATTCTCTTAGTGCCATAAGATGTATCGTATCTAACTATTATAAGTATGCACTAAATAAGTTTACTTCTATATTTTTGAAAGGAAATGCATAGTTGGCATGACACACGTTTTCTCATACAAATGACAGGACATTTGTCTCGAAAAATACTCGTGGCGATGGAATTATGCTCACTGTATATGTTTACGATTCAATAGTCACTTACACAGCCTGCGCATCCCTGCAGCATATCAACGCAGTCTTACCAGGTTGCTGCTGTCTGTTCATGTATTCTAATATATTTAATACGTATACAGCGAAGAGTTTGAAAAAAAAAAAGAAAAAAAAAAAAAAAAAAAAAAAAAAAAAAAAAAAACAAAAAAAAAAAAAAAAAAAAATAACAAAAAAAAAAAAAAAACAAAAAAAAAAAAACGCATACCAGCGAAATGATACAGTAGATAAATAGAATAAAAACGTGAACAATAAAAATAATAATAAAGAATAAGTAAACAAATAAACTACACGATGATTCCTATATAAATGTTCCATGACCAGGAATTGAACTCAAACCGAGAAGGTTTGATCACTGCATTCAGTTCGATCAACTATTCAATCAAGCGGACGTTCATAACCCCTCTGCTGTCTTGGCCCACTAATCTTTGGCGTTATTATTTGTTTAAATAGTTATTTTGTAAAGGGAGCTAATCCGCTGGTTTATACTGAAATGAGACCATCAGCACAATAATAAGCTCCATTCTAACACTGTAGTTGAATGTCATTTATTATTTATAAATAACGTTTCATTAGTAGACTTCTTTTTAAGCGAAACAAAGCTGTTATTAACTGGACGCTGATATACTCTCATAGAGCATCAGAAGCACCATTTAAATTTAATATTTTATGTATATTTATTGTGCTTAGTACCTAACCAATGTATTTTATAAGTGTCGTGTCGTTTGTCCCTGTCCGGACTTGTCTGGACGGTCAGTGAACGGGATCTGCATTCTCGTTCTTCAAGCGAATTTCTCCGGAGAATTCGCAAAATTAGTTCCCGTTCCCACCCCATATTTTTTTTTGTTTAATTTTGGGACGGGTTGGGTGGGCTTTTACATGTTTTTTTATGTAACGGGTGGGGGTAGAAGAAATGCAATGGTGGCATTAAACGATTTCATATCTTCTACCTTTACTCTTTGCACAAGGTCCATTTTCTATATAAGGGATGTCTGGTTACATTTTATTATTATCATGGTTTATAGAAATTTCTGAACTTAATGCAAACATTGTAGACACTGGTCAGAGGTCCCTTTCTGCGACGTCTGATCTGGGTCTACACTGTTTACCAATGTCCATTTTATGGGATGCTAAGCTTAAATTGGTTAAACTAATCTAATTTCTTTCGTCAGAGCAAATCATTCTGAAGTCAGTAAAGCTACAATACTCTTCTAGAAACCGATTCAAGTGCTTGTTGTCCTCTTTATATAAAACAAGCACAACCCACAATGTACTGATATACCCACAAGTCAGTTTTATCGCACTGCTACTCAATGCAACAGTTTATTACCGCACTTTGTAGGTTTCTTCTCGATATGATATCTCCGTTTTTAGTGCTTTTATAAGGCACAACGTAATATTACCAGTGTGGTAACAGTTAAGCCCGCATCTCTGCACACACTAACCAGATATTCATTTGTTGCAGATTTCATTATTGCAAACGCTGATATTTCCGTTTATGTATAGCTTGCCTTGGCAAGAGTTTCCCCCGTGCTTTGTCAACAGTTTCACTTTCCAATGAACACACAAATAAATGAGTCACGCATGTTTTTAAACAAAGCGAACGAACATTCTAGCAGAAAGTATGTATCTGTGCAAGAAGCGTCTTGCAGCTATATACAGAATATGTGGATGGATTTTTAAAACAAAATGTTTTAATCAAAACAGTGGGTCTATATCTTAGAGTTGACAGTGCGAGAAGATCGTGCAGATCGTGGTCCCCAGTTTAAATACATGTTGCCGTGTTTACAGACATATAAACTATGCAATGTAGAGTATAAAAACAATTGTTCTTGATTTCCATTTGACATGTTATAGACGCATAAAAGATTCGTGTCAGCATGACAAAACGGTACAGAGGAGGGGCGGTAAAGTTTGAACCGATTGCCGACTCCCAAGAACCAAGCATAATACCTACTCCATTCCCAACATAGGAGTACTCGCAGCTGTTGAGGCAAGTGGTAAATGTGGTGCAAATGGTTAAAAAAGTTCTAACACATGCCTGAAAATAGAAAATACTAAAGCAGGAGACGTATAAGCGCCTTAAATTGCAATGACTTCATTTGTCCCTTGTCGTGATAAAATGGACTTTTCCAGAAACGAGTCCAAATCTGCCTTCGCATCCCCGAAGCGATTCCAATTTGTTCGATCATGACTTTCACTGTCCTTCCACATATTTTATGTAAAGTGTCCGATGATTCTGTAAGAGGACAAAAACACATGATTGGACTGTATAGGGGCGGATCCATAATTGTTTCTGGGTTCGATTTGACTACATTACCGTACTTATCCTACGTATTCGAAAGGACACGCCTGAACAAACAGTGTAGACCCAAATCCGCAGAGTCTACACTGTTTGTCACTTATCCAGCAATTTTACATACATGCACAATCATACTTGTAGGTTATAAAATGGACTTCTTGAAAAGAAGTATAGGGTGAAAAGTAAGGGGTGGTGGATACTTAGGTTAAATACGATATCCCAAATTTATCCAAAATACACCATGAAATTAAACTGTTGAGTCGAAACGGGGGTGGGGGATAAACTGAAGCCCCCGAACGACCTCTGAATTCATCAGTGACTATACATATCCGCCGACTCACTACATTTTCCAAAGTTTTATATTATCTTTCCATTAGCAGCATAGACATATCCGAGACATGTCATAGGATAGAAAAAAAAGGCGTCTGCAGAACAAATGCAAACATACTTAGTGCTGAGTGACAAAAGGATGAGAAAAAAAAAATCAAAATCAAAAACAGAACAGGCACAGAAAAAGAAAAACAAAATACACGAAAAATCTACAACACCAAGTAGTGTAAGGCGTTCACTAATCCAGGTACTAACCGGGTTGGCGTTGCTTAACTTCACTGAAAGGACGAGAACTCTTTGTTTCCACCCGATATAGACAGACATGTAGAAGTTTACAAAATAAGCAGTTTATAAAATTGACAACATGTATTTGACTGCCGTCATGAGGAGCTACCGTGCTTTTTCCGCATTATTACCCCTCTGAATTATTGTTGTAATTAATATTCTTCCGGTTCTAACCCTACAATGTTTGAATGTTCGCATATGTGATAAGAATTACTTTACTATGCCATTGTTCCTATGCCGGATGGACATTTACATCCAAACGGTTACCCACTGGGTTTGTGCAGATCACGCTTCGACTCTCTGATATGACGGAAAATGCGTTATACATGCATTTGCACTCTACAGAGGTTAGCTAATCTCTACGAACGTATGCTGGTATCAAAAGAAGATAACAGAAACAAGGAATACTTAAATGTGCACGTTGAGTTCTGTGGCTGTTTCAGTGAACTATATGTGATCGTAGCAGCAACAGATTCTTTTTCAACAATCCTGGCATGAATATATGAAATACTCCGCCACCTTATAGTGTTGCCGCTCGAAGAACAGATTGCGTTTTATCGAGTCTGTCAAAATTACAAACTCCTAGCTGTACCTTAAGACATGCGTAAATGGGGTTCCGTATCTGCTCACACGAATGTCTATTCCATATGGAAATGTTTCGCTGGGGTATTCAATACAAGCCTGGTCTGTAACGTTGCTGTTTGCCTACGTCTTTAAAAGTAAATGCTCACACATATTGATGCGGGTCACAGAAGATACAATATGTCGTGTGGAAATAATGAAGACTAAGAGCAGCATCGTTTTATTACGTAGGTTCTCTTACCCATTTCAACTGCTAATAATGTGTGAGCTGATGTTATACATTGTATACTTTTCTCTCTGACCGTAGTAAAATTCTCTTAGTGTCATAAGATGTATCGTATCTAACTATTATAAGTATGCACTAAATAAGTTTACTTCTATATTTTTGAAAGGAAATGCATAGTTGGCATGACACACATATATGTTTACGTTTCAACAGTCACTTACACACGTATGGTGGCATATTTCTGCCAAGAGATAGCCAGGTAGCTATCGAAATAAAGAAGGTTATAACGCTAAAATTGACTATTCCAAGCACCACAGGATGCCCCACGGCACCCCACGACGTACAACATACATTGACACTTTTGACTATGTATATTTGCAAACTAAAGTTAAGAAAAATGACAGGTTGCCTGGAGAGGTGGGACGCACGCACGGATGATGTTTGAAGGGGCGGGGTTGGAGGGGGTGGGGGTGGGGGCTGGAATCTATGGAAGAATAGAAGGAGTCTGACATCGAAACTCTGACCGTTTGAGTAGGTCACAGAGACGAAGGCTGTGAATAAATTATAATAAGTTATTGAACAATGTAAAACTCGTTTGAAATTATTTTGTCATTGTATTTACAGTCCAGTCTTACGTAACCGTCTGCCTTGAGCTGTATGCAATTATAAGCTGCCAGTCACTTAGTTGTGTTTTGGAAAGGACATTTCAGTGATATTTGGAGACTGATATATGGATCGCAATATAATATTTACTTGGGAGCCTGAGTCAATTTTCATTTTGATTACCTTGGTATAATAGTTATTTGGGAGCCTGGGTCAGTTTTCTTTTTGATTATCTTGGACTTTTGGCCTAACGTAACTTTTGCAAATGCTTGATTTTTGGTTTTATCAAAATCAATTGAACCAACGAAAAAATCAGAATGCTCATCTGGTGTTAATTCCAGATCTGACTCATTATTTATTACCTTATTCACTTATCTTTTACTATTCTTTATTTTACTCCTGCAAACAGACGCAGAATGGTTAAATTTGAAACAGTAATTGCCCTTTTTTCCTTTAGCTAGACACATGTCTCCTTTTCTGTGGTTCCGTCCGCAGTTGTCACAGATTTTTGCCGCTAGTGTCGATTGTTGCCTGGGTTTTATTGTCATCGTCCCTGACACGTAGTTTCCGTTTTACGGGTCACTTCATAAGTTCTGGCGATGTCCAAATATTTCTACAGTGTCGTCTGAACCATGGTTTAAGAGTTTTTCACAGATCTTCGATGACTTGACTCCAAAGACTATACTGTCACGGATCCTTTCGTCATGAAATGCAGCATCATAACCACAATCTTTCATCAAAAGTTTGAGAGCTGTTACGAAATGTTCAAACTTTTTACCATCTTCCTGTACTCTAGATCTGAACTAATATCTCGCATTTATTTTGTTGGAACGGGATTTGCAGTAGTTCTGAAACACATTATAGTAACTTTCTAGCTTCTTCTTGTCATCATCGTTCAAATTCCAAGTGGAAAAAAATTATCTGACCTTTTATCCTGTCCAGATCATGAGGAAATCACTTTTGATTTATTCAGTCTTACTTTGTAGAGGTGCTCCAAATATGAATTCAGCATGTGACTTAAAAGACTTGAATGCATTTAGGAGACTCTTGATTCCCAGTCTATTCTAGGGCTTCGTCCTTGATAATATATTGTTTCCATCTTTTTAGAATGAAAACTCACAAGTTTTTAGGTCCAAAAGCGCCTAAGAATGTTATTTCAATTTATATTTTGAGAATTTTATGAATAAGTCACTGCACATATGATGTAGGTTTAATTTTCTGAAACCATGTTGTAGTTTGATGTAGTCTAAATAAATTCCAACGACATGTGGTTATACAGATATTTTAATAGCTCTACTATAGGTATATTATCATGCTGGCTGACTGGCTTAATCTGACCAAGTATCACAGAGGCTGATGTGTATACCTAACAACCATATTTATGCTACTGGTGTGTGGTACAATCAGTCCCATCTCATAACAACAACACAAACACGATTTTCAAGAAGGACAGTTGTCAGCTATTGGCGAACGAATAGGCACTTAAATCTGGTAAACTGCTTCTTTAAATTTTAGATTATTTTAATATGAAGAAAAAGTAAGACAGAAAGGAAAGAAAGAAAAAAAAAACAAAACAATATTTGTTTTGTTAATCGATGTCAGCTTCGTTTGTATCCTTTTGATTAAATTACATAAAGTTTTATCTGCCGTTATCCATACCATTAATCACCTTGTTTGCGCGGTTAATGGTGAGGTGTGAAAACACGTGCTCTTAGTAAACGGCTTTAAAGACCTAAAAATAAGAGGTGCCTTAGTCATTTAATAGTCTTATCAGAACAGAACAGATTTTTATTCGACTTAAGCATAAAACAGCTCATCGTCTACAAACATATGATACAAAAAATGTAACATGAGTAGAAAAATAAACGTAAAAAAGATTGCCTTTGGAAACAAAGAACACACTACAGATAAGAAAATGGGAGTCTCGGTTTTATTGAGACCCTTCATAAGCAGTAATAAAGTTTGCAACAATGCTTACGCCCTCTAGCGTATACATGAGCAGAACTCCATTTTCAAAGACTCCAGAATGGGCCCAATGATCCCAAAGGAAATGAAATATAATCTGCACTATGGTAAAGTACGGGGAGACGTTCTACCGCCGCAACACGGCACTAATACCAGCTGCAGTGTAGAAAGTTTACAATAATAATAAGAAGAATTTTTGTAATCTTCCTTCAAACAACAAAAAGATGTTTTATGAGAGTGATATATATGTTTAGCTATAGAACAATTTTGTAAGTTATCTCCTTTTGTATTAACCCATCACTTATCACTGAAGAGTCTGGGCACCTAATTCATAGGTAATATCCCTCCAAAATATTTATTAGCCCCTCAGAAATTAACCTTCAGAAGGCCTCTTTATCACCCCAGTTGGGATAGCATAATCACCTCTTTATGACAAGCCTTTGATCTCTTTGCATAGCCTAAATTGTCAAAACTGGCATATCTTTTGTTTCATGATAATATTTCATATGCATACTCAAATAACGTTTTAGTCTATACAACAAATATTGCTGGAAGGGAGCTAGCATCTTCGAAATAAATTGATGTTCCTTATATATTTGCCTCATCTCCTGACTGTCTTTCATAGTCGACCAAATACATGTAAAACGAGGAGAAGCTATAATACTTAAAAAGGTAAGAGAAAAAAGTCCAGGGAGTGCCACAATCACAAACCGCAGCCTTTCCCAGACACCAAGAGGAAGAGGAAACAGACAAAACCAAACAAGAGCAAATCGAACAAACGTACGAAAAGCACTAAGATTAGCTCTCTCTTCCCCAAGCGAGGTAATCGCAAAGCTAAAAGGACTGAAAACACAAGAACAAAATAACACAATGTAAAAAAGGTAAGAGAAAAGTCCAGGGAGTGCCACAATCACAAACCGCAGACCTTCCCAGACCCCAAGAGGAAGAGGAAACCGACAAATATAAACAAGCACAAACCGAACAAACGTACGAAAAGCACTAAGATTAGCTCTCTCTTCCCCAAGCTAGGTAATCGCAATACTAAAACGATTGAAAAACACAAGAACAAAATGACACACGGAAAGACATACAACAAATCGCCTCGTAGAATAAACCACAAAGCAACATAAAGTAAGACTAACACCGGAACCACCGCCTTAGAACGGTCGGTAGAGCAAACCACCGGGGGGTTTAAAGCACTTTTACAGCTAGCTAACCACCCTGGGTCCCGATGCTACTCTTAATACAGAAATACATAAAAATTCGGTTCGCATAAAGGCTCCCAACTCAGACAATGCATCAAAGCAAAAACATAAAAATCAAATTAATCACTATAATAAACAAAGACGAGTACTCATGGCTAATTCTACTGTATGCCAGAGTAAATGAAAACCAATAGTTGAACCACGGCGGGCCAAGCCAAAGACATATCGTCAAGCCCCAACCCACTGGTTAAAGTTTTACGAAGAGGTCGTCATTGAGTCTGAGGCCCGAACCGCCGTCGTGCAGTAAGACACCATTGCCTTCCTTTCTATAAAACAAATCGCCTCGTAGAATAAACCACAAAGCAACAAGGAGGAAGACTAACACCGGGACCACCGCCTTAGAACGGTCAGTAGAATAAACCACCGGGAGTTTAAAGCACTGTAACAGCTAGCCAACTTCACCCTGGGTCCCGATGCTACTCTTAATACAGAAATACATAAAAATCGATTCTGATAAAGGCTCCCAACTCAATCAATGCACCAAAGCGAAACTGCTAGTAAATTTAATCTAATTTATGTATATGGGGTCAAAATGACTAGGAGGCGAAATGACCAGTAAGAGCAAAACGACTATGGGGAAACGACTAGTGGGAAAACATCTTGGGGCGCACGTCTAAGGGAGAAAATGTTTTGGTTTGGCTCAGTTTCTTTCTTTTTTTTTTCTTTTTTTTAATTCTATCACTGCAGCAAACTTCATTGATTTGATATATTCTTTATATTTTACTTTTAAAGGTTAAACTATGCATATTATTTCTATTTTACTGATTTAATATAAGTACAAAACTGTAAGCTGTTATCTTAAAAACAGACATACACCCAGGTAGGACAATCGATAAAATAATATGAGTGTAACGGAAATAGGAATACCACAGTGGTTGTGAATTGTAACCAATGTTGTAAAATATAACCATGTTGTAATTCAAACTTTTCTTGGATCCAAATGGATATTTTATTTACGTTGAAATGTTTGGTAATATTTTTTTGTTTTGGGACATGTAAATGATTCACATTTGTTCAACTTAATATATATGAATCTAAGAGAAACAATGTATACGATGATAATAATCTAAATCTGATCCTTGTCGACCATGTCAATGCGTAGTAGAAGACAACAAATGTGCCGTTTAGGTAGCCTTCTTCTGATCTGAATAAACCTCCTCTAGATAATAGCACCCCGTCTCCAGGGTACGTGGAGTGTGGATATGTAAATAGGCATCTGTAGCTCTTAAGCTGAAAAAACCTCCCTCCTATCACAGCAGATTAAGCGATGTATCCCGGGCCGTCATCTTCCAAGTTTCGTAGGAGAGACAAACGTTTAATGTGTAGTTTATAGCACAACTTTCTAGGCAGTTTTTCAATATTGCAGACGATCTCTGAGTCATCAAGCAGTTGGGAAAGTTTCGCACAGTCTGATCAGACTGCGCGAACATCATTTACTTGCATCACGCAGCAGTGCATTTCGGGGTCATAGCGCATACATAATCAGCGGTCACAGATAAGCCTGTTCATCTGCTAAGATTATTCACCAGCACAGTAATTTCTTCATAATACATGATTAGCACTTGAACCCTTAAAGCACCCAGCAAAATTTGGTAAAGACAACATTCGAAAAGTTTTATTTATTTTAATATTCTTTCAAAGAAAATAAGTCTTGACATTTCATGTCACAAGAAATGTGAAGACTTTCTTTTCTTTGAGAAAAAAAAAAAAAAAAAAAAAAAGACACTCCTTTTTTAGAATGGTGTCGTTACAAGCTTGCCTAGGTCGTGATTGATAGGGAATAACCCTTTTCTGTTAAGTCTGTTTGTCTTAGATATCCTATGTTATTTATCAAGTACTAAACATCTTTCAAAAGAAAATATGGCTTGAAATGAATAGTATTACATTAAACGAAACTTCCACCCATAAACATCTACGCATTACTTTTTCTAGCTCGTGTACTTGGTCCGAGCATATAAATGATATTACTGAAACTGCTTGGAAGAGATTAAATATTATACGAGTGCTTAAATTTAAAATTAGTAGGCTAGCTCTTGAAAAGTTATATACAGCATATGTTCGGCCCTTATTAGAATACAGCGTCTCTGTATGGGACAATTGTTCAAACGATTGTAAAAGACAGTTAGAGTCCATTCATAATGAACCTGCCAGAATCGTATCAGGTGCAATAAAACCTGCAGCATTGAAAAAATGCTAGCAAAAAGGTACGAGAAAAGTCCAGGGAGTGCCACAATCACGTCGCAGCCCTTCCCGGACAGCAAGAGGAAGAGGATACAAACAAAACCAAACAAGCGCAAATCGAAGAAACGTACGAAAAGCACTAAGATTAGCTCTCTGTAACACAAGGCAAGACTTAAAACAAATCGCCTCGTAGAATAAACCACAAAGCAACAAAGAGTAAGACTAACACCGGAACCACCGCCTTAGAATAGTCAGTAGAATAAACAACCGCGGGGTGTAAAGCACTTTTACAGCCGGTCAACTTCACCCTGGTCCCGATGCTACTCATAATTTAATACAGAAATACATAAAAATTCGGTTCGCATAAAGGCTCACAGCTCGGTCAATGCATCAAAGCGAAAACATAAAAATCAAACTAATCACTATAATAAACAAAGTCGAGCACTCATGGCTAATTCTACTGTGTGCCAGAATAAATGAAAACCAATAGTTGAACCACGGCGGGCCAAGACAAAAACATATCATCAAGCCCCAACCCACTGGTTAAAGTTTTACGAAGAAGCCGTCATTGAGACTGAGGCCCGAACCACCGTCGTGCTGATTTTACCGTGAGAGAGACTTCATGAAATCTCTTTCATAACAAAAAAGAAACAAACCTGCAACAAGAGGAGCACAATTAGTACCCATCAAAATACAAATAGTTTGCCTATAAAATTTAGTTCCAAATCTAATAAAAATGTTATCCAAAAGATAAACAAGTGCATCACAGACTTTTTGACAAGACCATAAATTGTAATTCTTGTAAACATCAGAAGTGAAAAGAGCACATTCTTCGTTGCAAGCCAAATATTGGGTATTCTCCCGAATAAACGTTCGGTTAATTAAATCAATAAGTTTATCTTTTATAAGATGATGAGGTAACGTAGTATACAGTGTAGACAAATCATATGTAGACAATTTAGAATCCTTAAAGTTTTTAGATTTAAATTTATTGAGAACTTCACTGGAATTTTTAATTGACCAAAAATGGTTAATTCCGTCCCTTTCGTAAACAGTATCATAGTATCTAATCCAATACTTTTTGACAGCAGTAAGCAGACCTTGGGTGGGAATCACTTCACGATAGACAGCAGAAACACAAATTAGTTATTTGTTTTTATAAAATCGTTAATAGCCTGGTCCCAGATTACCTAAGAAATCTCTTACCGCCTCTTGTATAAGAACACACTACATACAGTCTCAGAAACGCAAACGATATCCGATCTATACATGCAAATACAAATCTTTTCTTCAACTCTTTTCTGCTTTCTACCATCAGAGCATGGAACGACCTTCCAGATAATGTCAAAGAAGCCAGCACAGTTTCCTCTTTCAAATACTGTCTAAATAGGGGTCTGAGGGCGCCTCCTAAATATTGCAATGCTGGATCTAAAATGGGACAGATACTTGAGGGCAGACTTCGCATGGATTGCAGCTCATTAAATTAGGATCTTTTCCGCAAAAACATCATACCGAGTCCGTCGTGTTCTTGCAGTGGATACGAAAGTGCATTCCATTTTATTTTTTTCTATACATGCCCCCTAAGTATGCAGATGTCAGGACAAGATACTTATCTGATCTTCTATCAACACATAATGTTCACGAATTATTATTTGGAATAGAAAATGCACCAGATAATGAAAACGAGCTCCTTTTTAAAAGTACACGTCTTTATAATCAAATCAAAACGGCTCATAAAACTACATGCTACAAACATAAGTCCCAGCTTCTAGCAAAATTATCTATTATAATGACACCCGCTGTGTAGCACTAACTGGGATTGGTCAACATTCTTTCTTCTTTCTTTTACACAGTCTCTTTTCAAAGTAAAAGTCACAAAGTCGTCCACATTACGTGTATGTTGTAAGAACTTGCTACAGTTGAAGCCCTCAAACTGAGACTGTCCATAATTAGTAATAATAAATTTGGAGATTTTAATATTTTACCATATTAAAAACACATGCATTTTGTAGTGTTTTGTACCTAGTATTGAAATTATTGCAAAATGCTCTCTCTCTCTCTCCCTCTCATAATATATATAACAATATCTACCATTCACATATGTATTGTTCATTGTTGTATGATTCAGGAAATGACATGTATAAGCTTTAAGCTTACCATCTGAACCTGACACACTATATGTTGTGAAATTGATATCAATGTAATTGAAAAAATAAAATATTGTTTAAACCAAGCTTGCCTAGTGCTTAACAGATTAAAATAATTAAATAATTTTAGGAAATTTTTGTAGGTTGGTTTGGAGTTTAACGGGCCACTAAACACTATTAAGGTTACGTACTGCCGTTTTTTTAGGACTGTTCGGCCTCCATTCGCCGACAAAGTCAAACGTCAAACAAACTATATCTGTCTATCTATCTATCTATCTATCTATCTATCTATCTATCTATCTATCTATCTATCTATCTATCTATCTGTCTTGGCATCATCCGTTTGTTCATCTTATAAACTCATTATATCTTACAATAATAAAATTTGGCCGAAACGACCTCCACACCCCACTCCTCATCCCCCTACCCCTCTCCCCCCCTCCCCCCCCCCACACACACAAAAAAAAAAAAAAAAAAAAAAAATGGCCGAAACGACCAAGGCCGAAACGACCCGGCCGAAATGATCAAGGGCCGAAATGACCCGGAACTGTTGCACGGCTGTCATGGCACTAGATATCCGAGGTCATCCAATTTCCAAGTATGGCTGACAAAACTGAAAGTTGGCTTTGTGAAGAGTTGGGAATATTGGGAATAGATGCATCGGAAGAGATTGCAAGGTATATAACCCCAATTTTATATACATTTTTAAATATTTTAAACAGGTATAGATCGACAGCTGTTATATAGTAGCTTCATCATGACTTTATGACCACTCAGCAGCAAATTGCTGATTGTGCAATACTATGTTCAGATGTTGTGTCTCTGGCGGTAACTGTTTTGCAATCGTTCCGATTTTAAGATCGAGCGCTATCCAATTTGTAATGTCAAATTCAATCGATAAATTTTAAAATTTATCTTCGGGTGCGACTGTAAAAGCGCAAGGATAAATTGATGTTTGCTTCAAAAACAGGAGTTGGTTATGATAGTTTACATTTTTACATTAATTCTGCTTTGTAAAGGAATTTGAATTACATGTTTTGCCGATTCAAAACAAACCTGCAGTGGCTGGTGCGCCAACCGGTAGCTAGCCATACCAGTTCGTTTATTCAATGCCATGTAATACTAAATTCTTGGAATCAGAGAATAATTGCATGGAGTAGAAAAAACAACCCCCTCCCCCCCCCAAAAAAAAAACAAAAAACAAAAAAAAAACAGCAAAATAAATAAATAAATGTCCTTTAATGTATACCGGACCCGATTTGAGATACCCTGCTGAGCTGTGATATTTTTTTAATTTAATAATTTTGATAGTTGATCCAATTTGATTATGTCTAAACGATTTTAACAAAAACAATAACAACAATACGTTGGTAATGACTAATGACTTACAAAATATTTTTAATATTTTACATACAGTTTTGTACCGCGTAATAGAACAGAATGGTATTGTATAGATAAATAATCGGACTCACACACTCCACATTCTAATCATGCTAAAATATGAACTAGTTCGTTTGTGTGTGGGGTGCAGTTTGATCCGGATCTACATTATTTGTTCGCACCTTTCTGTCTTTTCGCACTCATCTATCCAAATGTGCGTTATATATCTGATAGACATTTCAGGTAATGAGTTTGCTTGAATATTTCCAAATAGATCACCAGTCAAATTCGGAATTTTATGAAAGAAGATTATTCTTATGTTTTATGTCAAGAATAGCTGAGCGACAACTTTGGTAATGCTGCCTTTGGTCTTATTACAACCAAACATGCGTCCTATATTTGATGCGCATCTCAGATAAGGACTTTCGCTTGAATACTTCAAAATGAGATGCCAGTCATATTTGGAATTGATCAAAGAGATTATCTTTTATATTGGATATTATTCTTTTGTTATAAACTAAGTTGGTTGAACAGCAAGTGCCGTACTGATGAATTCGGTCTTACTCTACCAAAATATGGGTCAGATATTTGACCGACATTTCGGGTAAGGACTTGAGCTTGAAGATTGCCAAAACGATCGCCAATCCAATTTGGAATTTTTATTCCGGACATTACTCAATTGCTTATACTAGGATACGCTCAGCAACAAACTCTGAAACGTTGCCTGTGGTTTTATTAACCCAACATTTGCGTCCTATATTGAAAAGACATTTCAGATGACTTGAGCCTAGAAGATTTCAAAATAGATCGCCACACTAATTTGGAATTATTTCGAAAGAAAGAAATCTGATATAATATACTAGGATATTCGGATCAGCAATTAAGTTCCATAATGTTGCCTTTGGTCATATTCAACCAATACTTGCGTCCTATATCTGATAGACATCTCAAATAAAGACGTTTGCTTGAATATTTCAAAAATAATTTGTAATTATTTCTAAAGAAAGAAATCTGATATAATATACTAGGATATGCGGATCAGCAAGTTCCATAATGTTGCCTTTGATCATATTCAACCAACACTTGCGTCCTATATCTGATAGACCTCTCAAATAAAGACGTTTGCTTGAATATTTAAAAAATAGATCGCCGTTAAAATGTGGAAGTTGCTGCTAGGAAATTATTTTTTTTTTATGTTGTACACTAAGATTTGCTGTACAGGAAGTGCCGTATTGTTGCATTCGGTCATATTATACCAAAATATGCGTCTTATATTGGATATATATATCCGATAAGGACTTGAGCTTGAAGATTTCAAAATGGATCGCCACTCAAATTTGGAATTATTTCTTATATTCTATTCTAGGATTAACTGAGCATCATGCTCAGTAATATTGTCTTTGATAATTTTTTACCAACAGCTGCGTCCTGTATTTGATAAACGTTGCAAATAGAATCTTTGCTGGAATATTACAAAATAGACCGCCTGTCAAAATTTGAAGTTGTTAGGAGGAGATTCTTATGTTATATACTAAGATATGCTGCACAGCAAGTGCGTTAACTATGTCTTGTTATATCAATCCATGCGTGCAATATTTGATATACTTTTCAGGTAATTGCATGCGTTTGAACATTCCAAGAAAGATAGACATTCAAATTTCGATTTTCTTCTAAATAAATTAGTTATTATATACTAGGATATGCTGAGCAACATTTTAGATAATGATGTTTGCTTGAATATTTACAAATAGATCGCCAGCCGAATTCGGAATTGGATCAAAGAAGAATATTCTTACGTTTAATGTCAAGAAAATCTGAGCGACAAGTTTGGTACTGTTGCCTTTTCTTATTGCACCCGAAATTGTGCCCTAAATTTGATGCGCATCTCAGACAAGGACCTTAGCTTGAATATTTCAAAATGAGTCGCCGTTCATATTGAGAATTCGATCAAGGACATTATTCTTATGTTATAAAGTAAGATAAGCTGAGCGACAAGCTCCGTAATGTTGCATTTATTCTTATATTATACCAATTAAAGTTTGCGTCCTATATTCGATGGACAGTTCAGATACGCTATTTTGCTTGAATATTTCATGGATCGCCGGTTAAGATCTCTAGTGTTGCATTGGTCCTTTTACATTGATTTGAGTCGTTTATTTGAATCTCGTTCAGTTCAATTGATTGAATATTTAAAAGCGTAACGAATATTTTAAATCGTAACGCCAGTCAATTTTGGATTTTTTACAACAGAGGTAATTCTCATGTTATATGCTAAAACGCGTCGTCGGACATATACGAGCAGTGAAGGCCCAGTTTATAAACTAAGATATGCTAAGCGGCAAGTGCCGTACTGTTGAACTCGGTCTTATTATACCAAAATATGTGTCCAATATTTGATAGACATTTCCGGTAGGAACTTGAGCTCGAAGATTGTAAAAAATGTCGCCACTCAAATTTGGAATTTTTACTCAAGAAATTACTCTTATGTTATATACTATTATATTCTGAGCAGAAACTGCCGTAATGTTGCTTGTGTTCTTTTAACACCAACAATTGCCTCCTTTATAGGATAGACATTTCAGATAATGCCTTGAGGCTAGAAGATTTCAAAATTGATAGCCACTCGAATTTGGAATTATCTCTAAACTAAAGTACTCCAATATTATATTCTCAGATTTGCTGAGCAGCTAGTTCCATAATGTTGCCTCTGTTAATATTTAACCAACAGTTGCGTCCAATATCTGATAGACATTTCAAATAAAGACGTTTGCTCGAATATTTCAAAGTAGATTGCCTGATTTGGAATAAAAATTAAAGGGTAGCCTTTGGAAACAAAGAACTCATAAAATCGGAGACTCGGTTTGATTGAGTCTCTTCATATGCACACAGTAGTTTTCGAGGCTGCGTACGCCTCCTAGCGCCGGCTTAATTGGTATTCGATTAAAAAAAAAAATAAAAAAAAAAACACGACGGGCTAAATGATCCCAAAGGAAATAAAATATAACCTGCACTTTGATAATGCACGGGGAGACTTTTTACGGCCGCCACGCGGCAAAAGGATAGCCTTTGGAAACAAAGAACACACAAAATCGGAGACTCGGTTTGATTGAGTCATTTCATATGCACACTGTAGTTTGCGAGGCTGCATACGCCTCCTAGCGCCGGCGTAACTGGTATTGGTTTTAAACAAAAAAAAAAAAAAAAAAAAAAAAAAAAAAGCGATGGGCTCAATGATCCCAAAGGAAATAAAATAAAACCTGCACTTTGATGATGCACGGGGAGACTTTTTACGGCCGCCACGCAGCAAACACCAGCTACTGCAGAGTAAAATAAAAATTAAAAAGGACGTTGCTACAAGAAAATTATTCTGACATTATAAACTAAGATATGCCGCTGTGCAGCAAGTGTTGTAATGCTGCATTCGGTCTTATTATACCAAATTATGCGTTCTATATTTGATAGACATTTCAGATAAGGGCTTGAGCCTGGAGATTTCAAAATAGATCGCCACTCAAATTTGGAATTATTTCTAAAGAAAAGAGGCTTATATTATATTCTAGGATTTGCTGAGCAGCAAGTTCCACCATATTGTCTTTGGTCATATTTAACCAACAGTGGCGTCCTGTATTAGATAAACGTTTCAAATAAGAACAATTGCTTGAAAATTTCAAATTTTTAGCTACTAGAAGGAGATTATTCATGTTATAAACTAAAATATGGTTGCACAGCAAATGCCGTACAGTTGCATTCTGTCTACTTATACCAAACTATGCGCCTAATATTTATAGACATTTCAGGTAATGACTTGAGCTTAACCATTCCAAAAAAAGTCGCTACTCATAATCAAGAAATTATTCTATGTATAAACTGGGATATGATGAGCAGCAAGTTCCGTAATGCTGCCTTTGGTCTTAGTTTACCACAATATGCGTCCGATATCGGATAGACATTTCAGATATGGACTTGAGCTTGAAGGTTTCAAAATAGATCACCATTCAAATCTGGAATTATTTATAACGAACTTTCCGTTACGAAGGAGAGTACTATATACCGAAATACTAAGTAATAAAGCGCAGCAAATTCCGTAATGTTGCCTTTGGTCTTCTCATAGGAATCTTTACGCCATAAAATTGATTGACAATTGAGAAAAAATGATACATATTTTAAATTATGCCTTTTGCTGGAATATTACACATTGGATCGCCAGTCCAATTTATAACTTTTACAAAGGAGTGAACCATATACCGGAATATTTAGTCATAATGAAAAACAAATAAGGTATTTTGCCTTTTGTATTCTCGTAGGAAAAATTATGTCATAAATTTGATCGAATTAAAGAAAAATTGATACATAATTTAGATAACTCCTATTGCTTGAATATTATAAAATGAAACGCAGTCAAATTCATTATTGTTTACGAAGGAGAGTACCATATATCGAAATACTAAGTCATGATTCGCAACAAATACTGTAATGTGCCTTTTGTCTTCACACAGGGAAATTTACGTCATAAATTTGACAGACAATTCAGAAAAATTGATACATACTTAGTAAGAATATTACAAAATGAATCGTCAGTCATATTTATAACTGTCCTCGAAAGAGAGTACCATATACCGAAATACTGTTGCAGTATGCGCATCAAAAACCGTAAGTTACCTTTTTGTCTTCTTATTTGAGAACTTACATCCTAAATTAGAAAGACATTTCAAAAAAAAAAAAAAAAAAAAAATAAATAAATAAATAAATATTTTAATTTGGTCTTTTGCTTGAATAATACAATATGGAGCGTCAGTCACATTTATAATTGTCCACGAAGGAGAGTACCATATACCGAAATACTAAGTAATGAATTTCAGCAAATACCGTAATGTTGCCTTATGTCTTTTCACAGGGAATTTTACGCCATACATTTGATTGATAATTCAGAGAAAATGATACATATTTTAAATGAGGCCGTTTGCTTGAATATTACAAAATAGACCGTCAGTCAAATTTGTAACCTTTTACAAAGGGGTGTACCATATACTGGAATTTTGAGTCATTATGGAAAACATATACCGTAATATGCCTTTTGTCTTATCACAGGAAACTTTTTGTCGTAAATTTAATAGAAAATTCAAAAGAATTGCTACATAATTTAAGTAAAGCCTATTGCTTGAATATTACAAAATTGATCGTCGGTCAATTTTATAATTGTTTACGAAGGAGAGTACCATATACCGAAATATAAGTTATGATGTGCGACAAAATACTTAATGTTGCCTTGTGCCTTCTCACAGGAAAATTTATGTCACAAATTAGATAGACATTTCAGAACAATTGATACATCATTTAAATTAGGGCTTTTGCTTGAATATTACAAAATTGATCGTCAGTCAAATTTAAAAATTTTCAGAAAGAATACATATGCAAGAATATTGAATCATAATGCAAAAAAAAATACCGAAATGTAGCTTTTGTCTTCTATCAGGCAAATTTACGTGTTATATTTGACAGACAATTCAGAAAAATTGATACACTATATTAAGCAATTACCTATTGCTTGAATATTACAAAATGGTTCGTCAGTCAAAGTTATAATTGTCTGCGAAGGAGAGTACCGTATACTATGGCAAGCTGTTTTACTATTTATTCTATAAATCAGATATCTGATTTAATATATCAGATATCTTATATAATATATAAGATATCTGATATTTTATATCAGATATCTTATATAAATAAGATATCTTATATGTCAATTAAGATATCTTATATGCTATACAAGATATCTGATATGCTATATAAGATATCTTAATTGGCACATAAGATATCTTTTATGCTATTTAAGATATTTGATATGCTATATCAGATATCTAATATAGGATATAAGATATCTGATTTACTAAAGAAGATATCTCATTTATTCAATTAAATAAGATATCTCATTTAGTATATCAGAAATCTTATTTAGTTTATCAAATATCTATATTAATATATTTGAAATCTTATTTACCAAATAAGATATCTTATATGGTAAATAAGATATCTTATATGAGAAATTAAATATGATATCTAATATGATATATCAGATGTCTTATATAGGATACAAGGTATCTTTTATAGGATATAAGATATCTGATATACTAATTCAGATATCTTATATCCTATATTTGATATCTTATATCTTATATAAGATATCTGATATAATGCATCATTAATAGTATGCCAGCAAGCCGTTTTACTATTTATTCAATAAATCAGATATCTGATTTAATATATCAGATATCTTATATAATATATAAGATATCTGATATACTATATCAGATATCTTATATAAAATAGATATCATATGTCAATTAAGATATCTAATATGCTAAATAAGATAACTGGATTGACATATTGATATCTAATATGCTATATAAGATATCTGGTATGCTATATAAGATATCTGATATGCTATATGATATCTCATATGGGATATATCTTATTTACTAAAGAAGATATCTCATTTATTATATCAAATAAGATATCTTGTTTAATATATCAGATATCTTATTTAGTATATTAGATATCAATATTGGTAAATAAGATATCATACTGATTCATGATGCGCAAAAATACCGTAAGTTGCCTTCTGTCTTCTTATTGGAAAATGTACGTCATAAATTGGATAGACTTCTCGGACAGATTTTAATAAGGCCTTTAGCTTGAACGTAACAAAATAGAGCGTCAGTCAAATTTATAATTGTTTACGAAGGAGAGTACTATATATCGAAATACTAAGTAATGAAGCACAGCAAAGACCGTTATGCTGCCTTTTGGCTTCACATAGGAAACTTTATGCCATAAATATGACTGACAATTCTGAAAACATGATACATATTTTAATTTAGGCATTTTGCTTGAATATTACAAACTAGATCGTTAGCCCAGTTAAAATTTTTGTTACATATTTTAAATTAGGCCTTTTGCTTGATTATATTACAAAATGGATCGTCAGTCAAATTTATAACTTTTTACAAAGGAATGTACCATTTACCGTAATAGTGAGTCATGTTGCAATACAAATAACGTAATGTGCCTTTTGTCTTCTCACAGGAAAATATACGTCATAAAATTGATAGACAATTAAGAAAAGTTGATACATAATTTAATTAAGGCCTATTGCTTGAATATTACAAATTCGATCATCCGTCAAATTTATAATTGTTTTCGAGGTAGAGTACCATATACAGAAATACTAAGTCGTGATTCGCAACAAATACAGTAATCTGCCTTTTGTCTAAATAAGGCTTGGAAAATTTGTCATAACTTTGATAGACCATTCAGAATAAATCATACTTATTTCAATTTGGCCTTTTGCTTGACTATTAGAAATTGTAGCGTCAGTCAAATAACTTTGATAGACCATTCAGAATAAATCATACTTAATTCAATTTGGCCTTTTGCTTGACTATTAGAAATTGTAGCGTCAGTCAAATTTATAATTGTTTACGAAGGACAGTACTATATACCGAAATACTAAGTAATTCTTCACATAGGAAACTTTATGGCATAAATTTGAGTGACAATTCAGAAAACATGCTACATATTTTAAATTAGGCATTTGGCTGGAATATTACAAAATGGATCGTCAGTCCAATTAATAATTTTTTACAAAGGAGTATACCACATACCGGATATTGAGTCATAATGCAAAAAAAAAAAAAAAAAAAAAAAAAAAAAAAATACCGTAATGTACCTTTTGTCTTCTTACAAGAAAGCTTATGTCATAAATTTGAAAGTAAATTCAGAAAAATTGATACATAATTTAAGTAAGGCCTCTTGCTTGAACATTACAAAATGGATCGTCAGTCAAATTTATAATTGTTTACGACGGAGATACCATATATCAAAATACTAGGTCTACATGCGGAACAATTACTGTAATTATGCATTTTATCTTCTCACAGGAAAATTTACGTCCTAAAATTGATAGATATTTTCCGAAAATTTGATATATATTTTAAATAAGGCTGTTTGCTTGGATATTACAAAATGGATAGTCAGTCAAATTTAAATCTTTTTACTAAGAAGTGTACCATATACCGGATTATTGATTCATAATGAGGAACAACTACCGTAATGTGGCTTTTGTCTTCCCACGGGAAATTTTTTGTCATCAACTGGACAAAAAATTCCGAAAAATTGATACATAATTTAGGTAAGGACTATTGCTTGAATATTACAAAATGGATTGTCAGTCAAATTTATAATTGTTTACGAAGGAGAGTACCATATACCGAAATACTAAGTCATAATTCGCAACAAATACTGTAATGTGCCTTTTGTCTTCACACAGGGAAATTTACGTCATAAATTTGACAGACAATTCAGAAAAATTGATACATACTTTAAGTAAGGCCCATTACTTGAATATTACAAAATGAATCGTCAGTCATATTTATAATTGTCCCCGGAAGAGAGTACCATATACCGAAATACTGTTTCAGTATACGCATCAAAAACCTTAAGTTACCTTTTTGTCTTCTTATTTGAGAACTTACATCCTAAATTTGATAGACATTTAAAAAAAAACAACAAAAAAACTAAAATATTTTAATTTGGTCTTTTGCTTGAATAATACAAAATGGAACGTCAGTCACATTTATGATTGTCCACGAAGGAGAGTACCATATACCGAAATACTAAGTAATGAAGCTCAGCAAATACCGTAATGTTGCCTTATGTCTTTTCACAGGAAATTTTACGCCATTCATTTGATTGACAATTCAGAGAAAATGATTCATATTTTAAATGAGGCTGTTTGCTTGAATATTACAAAATGGATCATGTACGGTACAGGATAGCCAGCATTATGTAGCATAGCTGGTAACACTCTGTGATATTAACTTAGGCATTCAAAAACTGAACAGCACTTGTTTCCTAAAAACATCAAATGTTCAGATATTGAAGGGCAACTACCTCAATAACACAAGAGACAGGATGGTTATCACTGAAAAAACTGAAATGCGCAATCATTCATTTCTCTCTGAAGTTTCATAAACATATCCCAACAACTCGTGGAAAAAGTGTGTCAAAATCTTAGGGTACTGACTAAAAAATAGACAGCCAGTGTTCTGCCCTTTGCCAAGAATTGTAAATCCCTGGTGTACTGTATAAATATGATGTTAACAGTCAGATAATTAATCACGAAACAATAGACAAAATTAGTTTTTCTGATATATCAAGGGCAGATAACTGCAATTTCTGGTGTAGTAAAAGTTTATGATAATATGTAACATTTATCAATTATGTGCACTAAGTTTCATTCTGATATACCATATGTTGTACATATGAAAAAATATTGTCTTGTGTATAAAATACATACAATCAATGTTGTATTCACCAGGTAGTTTTCATTCAGAATTCCTCTAGAGCGTAGGAACTACTTAAATATCAAGGACAATTAACGCAGGAAGTACTACTTTTTATTTGCCAGCAGCTGCCCATCAGTATCACCATTTATGCAAAAGATGATAATTTTCCTTAACATATAAGGCAATCTATGTAAAACACATAAGGAAATATATTAAGAGAAACAGCCTCACAAACAGGGTACAATCAGAGCAACATTCTGAAGTTTGATCTGAGTCTACACTGGTTGCTTTGCCTGGCAGACATGTGTTTCACACAAGTTAATGGATAATATATGGATAATATATAGGGAAAAGACACACCAATGGTGTAGACAAACTTGATGCTCTGTCTTAAGTATGATTGGTTAGCCTGACTGTTTGATTCTCCTAACAAAATTGACAAATGTTAATAATAAGGATGGAAAACAGGCAATCACACAGTGAAGAACAAGATCAACTTCCTACAGTCTTATCTCGGTCTGTTTTAACAGACTGTCATCATTTCCATGCAATTTACATGTGAATGGATCATTACACCAATAGGAAAGCAGCAGCTTGAATTCCTGAATTCTGATCTTGGTCTACACTGCTTTTGTATTGATCAACTAATTTCAGTTTCATTTCTGAGATAAATGATGTCCAGAATATGGGACAGACTTTTAGAATACACCTCAAGTGTTGAACCAGTAGACACACATTATCAAGTCTGATCTGAGTCTACACTAGTTGCATTGCCAGACTGATTTGTGCTACCCACAAAATACATGGGGTTAGATACTTAGGGAAAGAAACCAGCGATGTAGTGGAACGAAAACAGCGTTCTTAAGTCTGATCTTATTCTACACTAGCTGCTTTGTCTGATTGCCATGTTTTCCATTCCTACAACAGAATATATATATATATATATATAGGTTTCCACCACCACTGGGATTTAGAGTGGACCACCAGTACAGAAAATTGGGTAGAACAATTCGACCCATAACCCTAAATAGTGAGGCAGACATGCCTGAACTGTAACTTATACTAATTGTTGACGACGGACGACGGACATAGGGTGATGACAATAGCTAACCCTGAGCTTTTGCTCAGGTGAGCTAATAATAAAAATAATGTATACCATTGTAAACCCCAGTTTTACTATATAAAAGTGTGGTTTAAGGGGGTCCAAATTATATAGGTATCATCGACAGAGCTAGGATCAATCATAATTAGATTTAGTTAGTGGGATGACAATATGTGTTAACTAGACAAAGTGCCCAGTGGGGCACGTATACCCCCGACCAGCGCTACCGCCAGTTTTTAAAGAGCACAAAGTATGTAGCTTTGACTCTGGTGATGGCAGTTATATGCTTTATGTGATAACATTGAAAAACTTCAATCACACATAATATGAAGCCCTTGACCTCAAAGATCAGGCACAGGTGCAGGGACTGAGCTTAATAAAACTTTAGCCCTATAACTATCACCATATACTAGTGAAATCAATCAGTCTTTATAATATAAGCAAAAATGACATTTGTATGAAAAGTCTGTGACCTTGACTTAAAAGCCATGCCCCAGCTTGGGGATGGTGCCGAGAAAAACTTTAGACCTATATATACCATCATGCTTAATATTAATGAAACCAACAAAAGGGTCTTCATAATATAGCTATATAAATTTTAATGAAAATTTTAAGGTCACCTGCCTACTCAATGCCCTCTACATATCAGTAAAGTATCACAAAAATATCTTAAAGAATTTTTAGAGTTATTGCCCGCACAAGATTTAAATAACCAGGAAATGACGCTAAATTTCAAAATCAGGCGACCCAATTTGGAATCACCGGAAATTGTAAATTGGGCAATGATTACAAAATGGTTACCGACATCTCTCCAGAATGTTGCTCAAATCTTCCATCTTGTTGACATTTCAGTGACACCTAACGTCAACAAGACAGTCAGTAGTAGGCGATGCTATGTTGTCCAAGTCTTGTATCCAAATCTCTTGTTGACATAATTTCAGTTGGCCCAAGTCAAACCTGGACCATATGGTTAGTAGTAGGCCTATTTGACTAAGGCTAAGGTATATGTAAATCTGTGCATGTACCGAAGCATTATAAATTACAAGTAGATACATTTTTGATAAATAGCTATTCATAGTTAATGTTATCTTGTAAACTTTTTATTTTGTATTAATATACCTTGATTTTAGGAAGTCATTTGACATACTCCACAAAAGTCTCCAGAAGAAACTTGAAAGCTATGAGAAAATCCTTGTTGATATGGCTGATAAACTTTTTTTTTTTTTGAATCAGCAGCATTAGATAAAATAAATAAATATAGTCTTCAACCTTCAATGCAGTATTATCTGGAAGTCATAAAGGATCAATCCTCGGCCGTATACTATGATTTAGGCACTGCCTAGAAACAGGCATGGCAATTGCTTTATTATTTTTTGTTGATGCAGGACAGGGCCACAATCTGTAATGATGCAGACGGGAAAAAAATACTTAAGACTGGCTCTGTTTTTATTACTATTGCCGTCGATGTCATTTTGATTAGCTATTCGTTTCCATTGAGTGTCACTATAACGATGACCAAAATTATTGAAGTAGTCAGGAATAAATAATTATATTTTTAAACGCTTTATGTAGCTTTGAAATTTCTGCAGTTGCTTCAGTTAATGAAATAGAAGTTAAACCAGTGTAGGAAGAATGTGAATGAAAATGATTTCCATAAAACAAAAAATTAAAAAAAGACTGGTTCTAAAGCATTACGATATCAGCAGATGCTTTGAATTGTATGTGTAGTATCTGATGTGCTGCTGATGAACTGAGATGAAAGCGCCATGTGAAGCATTCAAAATTAGTGATCAGTTTTTTTGCATTTTTTACTGAAAATAATGTGTGTATATTTCTTGCTATTTAAAAACATCTTTAAAGATTCACGAAAAGAAAAAAACGTTTTAAGAAAATAACTGTTTCTCGCTAGTTTTCTATTTGCGAGATTGGTAACTGGTATGGATCAGGGACATGGGCAGGATACAGTGGTGAGTTTCATGCTTGTTAACTGTTGGCGTGCAGGCCAACGTTGCTTGCTGCCGTTGACACCGGCTTCGTCATACAGGCATGGACGACATTGACGTTAGGCAGCAGGCAATGTTGACCTGCATGCCTATAGTATTGCTGTATTATGCCCGTTTGCAAGGAGAAATAAGAAAAATATTCCTAGGATACCCTCTCTTATCTGAGGAGCTGTTGCCAGCCTCGGTGGCTCAGTTGGATGCGCCGTCCGACTGGAGACCAGGAGGTCGCGGGTTCAACCCCCGCCGAGGTCGGCAACATTCTTTCGTGGAGATTGATCATAAAATATTTTCTACGGTCATTCTCTCCCTTCCGCTGATTCAAGAAGGGCAGTTGTCAGTTTCTGGCGAAAGAATGCACAATACTGGTTAACCGCTTAGAGGACTAAGCCTGCCCAGTAAATGTGTGGTTAGGTAAACTGACCGCGCTCGACATGACCCAATTGGGTTGACTGGGCCGTAAAACCTCAACACAAACACTGAGGAACTGTTATTATAGTCAGATATTGCTGTTTGATTTTCAGATATATATTGAACATTGAAACAGCAGAAGATTTAGAAGAATACATGTTGGAACTGTTGGATGGAAGTGATCCTAGAACACAAACCTTCATTAAACAGTTGCTGCTGAGATGGAGACCATACAAAAACTTCTCTGTTCCAAATGCCCAGGTTTGTACATACGCCATGACCTCTTTATAACACTATTGTTGGGGTCCATAGCATAAACCATGTTAGTTAAACAACCATGTTTTATCCAAACAAAAATGTATAGATAATATTGAAAAAATGACCATTTATGGTCATTTTTTTAAAATATAATCTATACACTTTTGGGATCCGTCTTTGAACCGTGTTATATCCAAAACAGTGTTATAATGAACCATGTTGCAAAGAGGTTGTAGTATATATCTAGTGCTTTAATTAATATGATATCATATCTCCAGGTACATGTAAGGAATATCTTTTCCGCAAAAAAAAAAAAAAAAATGTTGATATTTTTTTATTTCTCCACAAAAACCTAAAGGTTGATTTTTTGTTATTTCTCCACAAAAAACTATGTTGTGGTACTCATTAGAAGTGCTTCACTGAGGCACTTCTAATGAGTACCCATAACATAAGTTGTAATTGAGAAATAAGAAAAAATGTTTTCCTGTTATCCCTTCTTATCTGGAACTGTGTGATGTTGATAGATCAGGCATTATGGTCACTGTAGCTAAAAGTGAAAAGAGCATATTCACATTTTCAAACATCTTCTAGGAAATTTCTCCAGGAGAATGGATACACTATCAAGAGGAACTCTAAAATGAAAATATTTACTGGGCTATCCTTAACCCTTGTCATGCTGAATGAATTAATATGCCACACCCACTTCTAATTTTCAGATTAGTTGATTCGGGTTGTTATTACAAATTCACATAATGACAAACAGTGGAGATCCAGATCAGTTGGCTTCCTCAGAAGCCAACTGATCTGGATCTACACTGTTTGCAAAGGCAGGGCTTATCTGGGTTCAGCAGGACTAGGGTTAAGAGAAGAAGTATTGTTCCCTCTGGAAGCCAGTTCTTTCCTTTAAGAGTAGCTGCCATGTTTGAAAGGCTTCAGTTACTAGAGGATCCAAGACGCAAGTTCGCTGAAGTAGGGCAGTAATGTATAAATTACTGGCTGCAGAAGTTGTCTCCATTTGTAAAATTGCTGAAAAATCTACTAATGTATTTGTTTCCAAGCATGTTTCAAACCAAATGCCAAAGGGTGTTTCCAGGATATTATCAAACATTCAGTGCTCCAGGTAGTCTATATAGAGGGGCTCCTCTTGTCCTCTCCTACCGCCCCTCTGTCCTTCTAAAGCTGCTATTTGTCTAGTATCATCTCCAGACAAAACCCCTACATTTTGGTGAAAATGTCATGAAAATCGGACCAAAATTAAAAAAAACTTATCAATGTTTAAAGGTAAGGGCCCGGTTGTTCAAAACGTCGTTAGCTTAACGAGCTCTTTAAGGGTCATTTCCTTAACTGTTTTAGGTGATTCAATACACAATATTCTGATATTTTTTGCTGAAAAAATGTGAGTAGCTTTTGCACTGCAAAAGCTACTCACATTTTTTTCAGCAAAAAATTTTGGCATATTTGCGTATCACTCGATCAAAATTTTAACGACATCGTTAGCTTTGAACAACTGGGCCCAGTATTATGTGTATTCTACTTTGAGGTATTTATTGTGTAATGGCATTATATTTTGTAACATGTCTTAATACTCAGCACATCATATGACACATGGTGCCCTCATTCTTGTATGACTGCACAAAAACAAAACGTGCCCTACCCGCACACCTCTGCCCTCAAATCCTAGCTGGGCCACTGAACATTTATTCATTTTTTCTTATCTTTTTGATTTTGCATTCACATAGTTGGTGGATCATTGTACAAGAAATATACTATTTAATACTATAAATAGAACAAATTTTATTCTTTTTTAAGATATTTTGCCGCAATTATCACCTTATCTAGAGCTAAGTTGGTCATATAATGGGGACTTACAGATTTCAGCCATTTTTTACAAGTGAAACAACTTTTATGACTTCCTTTTGCTTAACAGCACACCAACCTTCTTCTGAAAAGGGGTCTACTCTGAAAGGAAAGAATTTTTGTGACTACCTTTTGCTTTGCTGTACAGCAAACCCCTTCAGAAAAGGGGTCTACTCTAAAAGGAAAGAATTTGCTTACCTTGGGGCAAATTCTTTCCTTTTAGAGTAGACCCCCTTTTTTCAGAAGGGAGCCAAACAAATTTTGAAAGAGTTGCCTCTCTTGAAAGTGTGTCCATTTCCCTTAATTTTATTTCTTTTTTAGATTTACATGAAATCAATTGAAGATGATTGTTATATCACTGGCAAATCAAAGAAGAAAAACTCTCCCAAGGGAAATAACACTAAGGTTGCTGTTCCTGACAGACAAATCAATGGAAATGCTGCCCTCGGTGATAGGATGGTAATAGTTGTGGCTTTGTTTTTCTGTACTTGATGTGCATATGATGACACATCATGAAAACCTGGGCCCAGTTGTTCAAAGCTAACGATGTCGTTAGTTAACGATTCGTTAAAATTTAAATTGAGTGTTAAGCAAATATGCTGAAATTTTTTGCTGAAAAAAATGTGAGTAGCTTTTGCAGTGCAAAAGCTACTCACATTTTTTCAGCAAAAAATATCAAAATATTGTATATTGAATCCGCTAAACAGTTAACGAAATGACCCTTAACGAGCTCGTTAAGCTAACGATGCTTTGAACAACCGGGCCCTGGTGTTCATGAAATTCTACTTATCTCCGTGTTCTTGGTGATAAAGTCTCTCCTGGAAAACTTAACCATAAACACCTTAATCCTTACCATGCTCTGGGCTAATTCATCAGATGACAAAATGATGATGTTTTTCTTATTTTTCTTAGGAGAAAATTTGCATGAAATGTCAAAAATTATTTTCTGGGAAAAATAAGAGAAATATTTTAAGATGTCGTCTGCTGAAATTTTTACCCAGCATGCAGTGTTAAAAATGTAGTGAATGACATAAAGTAAACATTTTTTTCTATTTTCCAAGAAAATGTGGTTTGACATTTCATGTGAATGGTCTGCCTAGCAGGGGATTTGCATACAATGTCAAGCTTTTTTTTTTTTTTTTTGCCTGAAAAAATTAAAGAAAAACATAGGAGGTCACCTGCTGCTGCTGTGAGTGACACTTTAACCCATTTATACCTAGTGGATTCTTCTACTTTAACTCTTTGGACACGTTCATTTCCTATTTAAGGGGTGTCTCATTAGCTTTTGATATTGTCCTGTTTTGTAGAAATATCTGAACTTAATGCAAACAGTGTAGACCCTGATCAGACGCCGCATCCAGCGGCGTCTGATCTGGGTTTTCACTGTTTGTCAATGTCCTTTTTATCGGACGCTAGGCTTAATGGGTTTAACTCTTTTGAATGAATTGTCTAACTTTAATTAATTTGGTAGTATTTCCAATGAGATAATGTTACAAAAAATTCATAGCTGTAGATGAGAGTGTGTCAAAAATATTTTTTCATATTTCTGCATGGCAGCATACCATTAACTAATTGGTACTACTGGCAATTAGAAGCACTATGGTGAGGTGTTTCTATTGAGTACCCACAACACTGGATTTTATGGAGAAAAGTAACCATACTTTCTGGTTAAGAAAAAAACATATGTAGGACTTTGATGAGAAATGTGTTCCTGTGATGCAAGTATGTTTTTAACTTTTACTGCTCTCTGGTCAAATTCAGCAAATGATAAATTGATATTTTTTTCCCCCAGAAAACAGGCTTTGGCATTCCATGCAAATTGTCTCTTAATTTGTATGAAATGCCAAAGCTTTTTCTGCGGGGTTGGGGGAGGGGGGGAGAAAAATATTTCAAGATGACATCTGCTGTAATTTTTACTCACATGCTAAGCATTGAAGAGATGTGTATTTATAATTAAAATGTTTTTGAAAAGGTTACCCCTGGCCAAGATAATGAAGCCAGTGAGCGGGACGGTGTAAAGAAGAAACACAAGTTTGTACCACTATACAGCAAAGAGGGTGAGGCAAAATCTGTTATACATCTACAAGGGAGACATGTCTGCGAGTGCCAGGCTGCCAAACACAGCCTTATCAACAATTGTACTCGATGTGGCAGAGTGGTTTGTTCACAGGAGGGCTCGGGGCCATGTCTTTTCTGTGCTAACCTGGTATGTTAGTAATAATTAACTCTTTGCATGCTGGGTAATTTTGCATGCTTTTTTGTCGTCTGTAGGTTTTTTAAAATTAACTTTTTTCAAAAAATGTCTCAGGAATACCATCAGCAAATCAAACAGTTTGGATTCAGATCAGGCCCGACGTTTTGTCCAAACTGTTTGCAAAAGTTATCAGCAGACAACAAAAGTCGCCACTAGCAGGGAAAGAGTTGAGGGGAACTAATACATTTTCAGGGGATTTTTCTGTCAAAACGGTTTTACTTCCTTTTCTGAAATGGGATGTGCTTTAAAAGGAAAGAGTTTTCTCCCCGTGTGCAACATATGCTGTTTAGGGGTTGCAAGTCTGTTAAAGATTCCATATTCCTAAAAAATAGACATTTTATTATCCAAGAAAGGTTTAATAAACTGATAAAATTTCAGTTAGCCTCTAATTCTTGAAATGAAATGATTTTTTATCGAAACTCTGAATTAATGTTGCCAACATTAATTCAGAGATACAAAAAACATCATTTCATTTTTGATCCATTTGAAAAACGAGACTAACTGAAATTTTATTATCAGATGCGACATTTTATGATCGTATTGATACTATATATCAATTTATTAAACCTTTCTTGGATAAAAAAGGTCTATTTTTGAAGATGATGAAGCCTTTAAAATAGTTTAGTCTTTCTTTTTGAAATCTTGTCTACTCTAAAAGGGGAGCAAATTTTTTTTTTTATTTTAGAGTAGACGCCATTTTAGAAAAGGATTCTGGTGCAGGAAAACAAACAGGAAGTGACAAAAGTTGTCTCCCTTGTAAAAATGACAAAGTCTAGCATGTGTATCCAGACCCCTTAGCTTAACCCTTAAACTGCCAATCATAACAATTGTCATCTGCCTTGTCATCTGCTTGTGATTTTAAAAGTCATTTTTGCAAACAGTGTGGACCCAGAGCAGTCTGGTCTGGGTCCATACTGTTTGCCTGTATGCAAAAATAGGTTTGAAAAGTTTGCAAGAATATTCAGCAGATGAGATAGACAGACAACATTTTCAGATGCAGGTTTTCTTGGCGCTTTAAGGGTTAATAATTTCTTTGAGACAAGGGCCCTTATTGCATATGTTAGCAAGGAAGACCCAGATCAGCCTATCCTACACATGTTGTCTGCTTAAGGCCATACAAAAAATGTGTGTTTAGGGTAACATGTTAGAAAAAAATAGGTAGGGTAGGTAAGGATTATTATTTTTTTAGGGCTGTAATGATACAGTCACCTCACAATACAATACATATCGCGATACTTGCCTCACAATATTATACGTATCGCGATACTATTTTTACGCATAAGTCACAGCTTTAAATTTTAATACTCTTGGAAAACAGGTTCAAAACCATCTCAGAGGTTAATTCTTGTGTAAATGTGTCTGTAAGATGCCCCTGTTTGTCATAAGTGATCGTTATCAGTAACATTTTAGCTCTTTGTAATTTGTTATAAAAATGGTCTTGAAATATGTTAAAGCTATCATTTTCTTTGGAAATTGTACTTTTGGGCATATTGTCAGGTATTCCGTTACTAGCCCCATGATACGATATGTGTATCGTCAGAAAAAGTATTGTGATACAATACAATTTCAATGAATCGTTTCGCCTCTATATTTTTTAACTTCTCTTTTTGTATAGAAATATACCATTATCATAATTTTACCAGATAAATTCCAACTCCATACCATAATTCACATAAAAGTTTACAAGTCTGACTACCCTTTGATGTATCAAAAAAGTTCTGATAGAATGGCAAACAGAGTAGACCTTTATCAAAATGCACCTGGGAGCAGTTTGATCTGGATTTACACTGTTTGTCCTGACCAAATATTTAGCACAAATATTTTTCCAAGTAATACTAAATTGTTTTTATTTTATTATTATTTATTTATATGTATATATATATATTTATTTATTTATTTTTTTTGAAAACATGAAAAAAAAATTCTAGGTTTCTCCAAGAAAATTAGGTAGGGTAGTTTACCATAAATACATGTACACATTTTTGTTTGTTTGGCCTAACCTTTACTTAATCCATTCTGGGTATATTCAGCAGAAGACAAGGTGATGATTTTTTTCCCAAGAAAATAGGCTTTGCAGGGCCTGACAAATTCAAGTTTCAACCACTTGCCCCGCAGCTTGAAAATAGCTTGGAATTACAATATTTCTTATATATTCTATACATTTTTCTGGGCAAGTGAAATAAAAAAAATCACTTGCCCAGCCAAGATTTGGTCTTGTCCTGGGCAGCTGGGCAATGGATTTGTCAGGCCCTGCTTTGACATTTTATGCAAATTGTCTCCTAGGAGACAGTTTGCATGAAGCCTATTTTCTGGGAAAAATAAGAAAAATATCTGTTTACTCAGCATACTAAACGGTAAATGAATATCTGAAGAATGGCCATTAGCTTTTTCATCTCGTCATTTTAAATGTTAGCACTCTATAGGCTAAATCATCATATGAAAGTTAGGAATGGCTAAATCATCATATGAAAGTTAGGCAGTACATGTACTGATCTCATAGTTTTTATGTGAAAAAAGAGTTGCGCCGGTAGATGTAGATGTAATAACATAGCAGGCCTTGGTGGCTCAGTTGGATGCATGTACCACTGATGATCAGGAGGTTGCGGGTTAGACCTCTGTCGAGTGAGTAACATTCTTTCATGGAGACTCGTCATGAAATATTTCCTACGGTCATTCCCTTCTGCTGACTCAAGAAGGGCACTTGTCAGTTTCTGGTGAAAGAATGTGCACAATACTGGTAAACCACTTAGAGCACTACACCTGTCCAGTAAAAGTATGGTAAGGTAAACTGACCATGCTCAACATGACCCATTTGGGTTGACTGGGCCGTAGAACCTCAACACAAACAAACAAAACTAGAGTAAGTTGATGGCACGCCATTGCATATCCCCGCACCAGTGCCATCGCATATCTCCGCACACATCAAAATTCCAAATGCGTTCCTCCAGTCCTCATCCAAAGGGCTATAACCTGTTACAGTTTCACAGTTCTAGCTCAAAAAGCCTAGGAGGAGTTGTGTGACAATAAAAAAAAAGGACCCAAAACCCTACTTTTTTACCTCTGGTGACCCCCTGATATGCCCCTGGAAAAATGTTTTGCATCTCTGTATTCTACTCTTCATTACCTTTGATTTGATGTGCAACATGACTATGTACAAAATGGATTTTTGACCCTTTGGGGCCACACCCCCTGGCCCTGGCCCTGCCCCCAGGGGTTGTATCAAAATTCTGAATGTGTTCCTCCAGTCCTGTGAAAGTTTCAAGATTCTAGCTCAAATGGTCTAGGAGCAATAGTATAACATTACAGACAGACATACAGTCAGATGCACGGATGGATGGGGGTATCACAATATCCCTGCTTTTTCTTCAAAAAGCGCGGGGATAGAAAAAATTTAATAACATAAAATGACTACACAAAAAGCACTTTGTTGTAAACAGAAAGAATAAACAAATTTAGAACAGACATCATGATAAGAGCATCCAGTGTTTCTGTAAACAGACAGTGAAGATCCTGATCAGACTGCACAGCTGAACAATTTGATCAGAGTCTTTGATAACAGAATGTCATCTGCCACTGTTGTGAGGTAACCCTTGTCCTGCTGAACCTGGATATACCCTGCTATTGCAAACAGTGTAGATCCAGATCAGTTGGCTTCTGAAGAAGCCAACTGATCTGGATCTATACTGTTTGTCATTCAGTATGTGAATTTATGTTAACAATCTGGACTAAGTAATCTGATTGGCTGACAGTTAGAAGTGGGCATGGCATGTTTATTTATTCAGCAGGACAAAGGTTAATAAATCACACACAAAATCAGCCATATTTACTGTAAAATTTCAGTAAAGTTTTAAAATGTCTTGGTGCTTATAGACATACAGGATCTTACATTCGTGGTCATTTCATATGACATCTATGAAATGACTGTTTCATAAATATCATATAAAATGACCATGAATGTAAGATTCTGTTCATCAGACGACTTTAAAACTGTATTTTATGCCAGTAGAAGTTCAACTGTTTTTCAGCAGAAAATATAGCGTCGTCACGGAAAGAGTGATGATGTTACATGCCTGTAACCAAGTGTAGTGACAAGGTGAGCTTTTGTGATCACATTTTGTCCGTTGTCCATTGTGCGTGTCTGCATGCGTGGGTGCGTCCGTCCATCTGTAAACAATTTCTTCAAACGGCATCTCCTCCTAAACCACTGATTGGATTTTGACCAAACTTCACAGGAATGATCCTTGGCTGGTCCTCTTTCAGAGTTGTTCAAATGGGTCCGGTCCATTGCATATCTAGGTCACAGGAGCTAAAAATAGATTTTTTAACTAAAAATTTAAAAAATCTTCTTGTCAGAAACCACTGGACCGATTTCAATAAAATTTTGCAGAAATGTTCCTTTGGTGATCCTCTACTAAGATTGTTCAAGCCATTTGGATTCACCAAAAAACATGGCCCCCAGGAGGTGGGGCTTATTTTCCCTATATATCTATATAGTAAACTTTAAAAATCTTCTTGTCAGAAACCACTGGACTAATTTCATTATAACTTGGCAGAAATGTTTCGTTGATGACCCTCTACCAAGATTGTTCAGGTAATCGTGATTCTTCAAAAAACATGGCCGCCAGGGGGCAGGGCTTATTTTCCATATATATCTATAGAGAAAACTTTAAAAATCTTCTTGTCAGAAACCACTGGAATGATTTCAATATAACTTGGCAGAAATGTTTCCTTGTGATTTGTCAAAAAACATAGCCACCAGGGGGCGGGGCTTATTTTCCCTATATATCTATATAGAAAACTTTAAAAACCTTCGTGTCAGAAACCAATGGACCAATTTCAATATAACTTGGCAGGAATGTTTCTTTGGTGACCCTCTACCAAGGTTGTTCAAGCCGTCATGAGTCGTCAAAAAACATGGCGGCTAGGGGATGGGGCTTATTTGGTATATATCTGTAGAGAAAACTTTAAAATTCTTCTTGTCAGAAACCACCTGACCGGTTTCAATATTACATGGTAGGAATATTGCTTTGGTGACCCCTACCAAGATTGTTCAAGATTGTTCAAGCAATAATGATTCGTCAAAAAACTTGGCTGCCGTCATGAGTCGTTAAAAAACATGGCGGCTAGGGGGTGGGGCTTATTCAGTATATATCTGTAGAGAAAACTTTAAAATTCTTCTTGTCAGAAACCACCTGACCGATTTCAATATTACATGGAAGGAATATTGCTTTGGTGACCCCCTACCAAGATTGTTCAAGCAATAATGACTCGTCAAAAAGCTTGGCTGCTAGCGAGTGGGGCTTATTTGCCCTATACAGTTGACTCTCGTTATCTCGAACTTGCTTATCTCGAATAACCGCTCATCTCAAAGTGAAAATCTTGTCCCTGCCTAAACATGAAAATCGAACAACAAGTAAAAAATATTTTGGAAAAGAGGAGAAATTGCAGGAGCTCTATCTTCAAGAGTCCAATTACATATAAATTTGTTAAATGTGGTTGTTCTAATTATTTTTTCCTCAATTCTAAAAATCTGATATGTCGAGGTACGGATATCTCGATGTGTTTCAGAGAGTACCTTGGAATTCGAGATAATGAGAGTTGACTGTATATCTAAATACAACACTTTATAAATCTTCTTGTCACAAAGCACTGAACCGATTTCAATATAACTTGGCAGGAATGTTCCTTTGGTGACTCTCTACCAAGTTTGTTCAAGCTGTTATGATTTGTCAGAAACATGGCAGTTAGGGGGTGGGGCTTATTTTCCCTATATAGCTCAGGACCTGACAAATCCAAGTTTCAGCCACTTGCCCAACATTCCACAGCATCTTGAAAATGGTTCGGAATTACAATTTTCCCTCTATATTCTATACATTTTTCTGGGCAAGTGAAATAAAAAATCACTTGCCCAGCCAAAATTTGGACTTGTCCCGGGCAGCTGGGCAATGGATTTGTCAGGCCCTGATAGCTATATAAAACACTTTAAAAATCTTTTTGTCAGAAACCACTGGACCAATTTCAATATAACTTGGCAGAAATGTTCCTTTGGTGACCCGCTTTCAAGATTCAGTTCAAGCCATCAGGATGCGTTAAAAAACATGGCCGCAGTGGGGGAGGGAGTGGGGATGGGGGGAGGGGCTATTAAACATTTGCCAGGAATGGCTGAAATTTCAACAGTAAGTTTGCAAATCTGTTTACTCAGGTGAGTGATATAGGACCGCCATGGTCCTCTTGTATAATGTGTCATCATATCAGTTATATAACGTTATCCACTGAATAGTAGGGATGTCATAAGATAATTATATCTTACAAAATAGATTGTAATATTCATGTGTTTGTAGGTTTGTACGAGAGAAGAGATGGAGATTTTATCTCGTGGTTCAAAGAAGAGTGAGAAATTACGTCAACAGTTGATGAAGAATGCACCCTTAGAGTTGTTGAATAGTAAATTATTTAATGGGGACAGAGATTTTCTGCCAAACACAAGTGCTAAAATGAAGGAGGAATATCTGCAAGCAGAAAAACATAAAGAAAAGTTATTGGAGTTCGATAAAACAAGGTAGTTATAAAAAAAATGAAGAAATACTGTAAACACTTATATTTGGCAGTCATTTTTATTTGGAGATATTGCCAGATAAGGAAAAGAGAATGTCAGAATAAATACGCCAGTAAAAACTCAAGATTGCACGGAAAAATATGAACATGCATAAATTTTATTCCCAACAAATATACCTAATGAATACACGTCATAATTATGCAACTGTAATTTTCACAGATTATAGGATAGACTTGGTATGTTATTGACAGCTTTACCTATAAGCTCAAAAGACTGCATGGTCCAGTTAGAAAAAGGAAAGTGACACACCTCCAAAATGACAAGGGCTTATAACAATGGGAATTCGGGGTCAAGTCATGTCTTATTTTCTTCAAACAATAATAAGAAAAATATTTCAAAATGCCATCTACTGCATTTATGTGGGTTAATAATTTGAATGTCATTACGCCTTATTGTACTTACCCTAAATTATGTGAACAGAAGTCAGTTTGACTACCTTATGATGTGTCTAAAAACTTTAAACTGTATGAATGGCAAACAGGGCCCAGTTGTTCAAAACTAATGATGTCGTTTGTTAACGTATCGTTTAAAATTTGATCATTAAATATGGCATATGTGCTAATACTTTTGCTGAAAAAATGTGAGTAGCTTTTGCATTTGCAAAAGCTACTCACATTTTTTCAGCAAAAGTAACTGTGAATTAGATTTTGTATTTACTAGAACAGTTAACATTTCGACCACTAACGAGCTTGTTAAGCTAATGATGCTTTGAATAATTGGGCCCAGATTTTTCTTGAACAAACTTTACTTTGATTTGATCTACACTCTTTACTCAGGCATATTTAAGGATACAATTGAAGATTTTACCACCATTTTTTCAAAGGGAGACAACTTTTGCAGATACATTTAGTTCCCTTGTACTTTAATCCTTTCAAAAGTGAGAGCTTCTCTAAAAGGAAAGAACAGGGCAAATTCACAGACAGAGCAAATTCTTTCCTTTAAGGCTATCAGTAGAAAGGAATGAAAATATTTTCATGACACTTTTTTTCCCTTGAAAGTGTAAATATGATACAAAAACCTAGCATTGTATTCTGAAGAAAACGTTTCAGTGTTTCAGCCATGATAAACCTTATCAAAATATTAATTTTTTTTTTTTTTTCATTGTGCTGTTTTCAGATGTTTCTCAAAGATAAATTATGCCCTGGAAAATTAACCTGAGCATTGCAGGTTCTTCTGAACATAAAAAACCTGTATGCAATATATAAGTTAGGTCATATAAACAGATCATTTGTATTAATAGGAAGTAGGTTCATTTGTAATCGGCTTCCTTAGCTTTAGAAAATGTGCTTTCTTTTGCCGAACACTTTGATATTTCCCAGGAAAGGGAAGAAAAGGGAATAAACAACCAACAGTAGATGGTTTAACAAGGTGTTTAATTTTTGACCGGTTTCAGTCAAACAATGACCTTTTTCAAGACGCTAATTATACTGAAAAAGCTTAATGAAGTAAAAAAAATGGGTAAGTAAAGTAACATCACATGATCTTAATTGTTCTAAAAATAGTCACATTTTTCTGAACAGTATTAAACGAAAATGAAAGTAGATGATTATTATTATTTGTTATAGTTCTCCATGAAGACGTACATTGTATGTTGCGGGACCTCATTAGAAGTGCCTCACTGAGGCACTTCTAATGTGTACCAACAACATACAGTATAACCTCAATGGCTCGAACACGGATGGCTCGTTTACCCTGTATGATTCAAACTCTTTTTTTCAGTCCCTACAAAATCCTTCCAATAGCTCAAGAAAACAAATATTTAGGGATTTTTTCTTATTTTATCATGGAATTGTATAATGTGTGTACTCATTAGAATTGCCTCATCGAGGCAATTATAATGAGTACACTCAACACACAATCATTGTGTAGAAAATCGAAAAGATTTCCCTAAATTATCACTATTTACTTCCTGAACTGGTGCCATGATTAACCCTCAGTGGCTCGAACTACACATGTCTTGAACGAATTTCCATGGTCCCAAAGATGTTCGAGCCATTGAAGTTAGACTGTACATGTTTATGGAGAAATAAGAAAATTTTTCCAGAAATATCATCAGATGCTCCTCCTTAACCCTTCTCATGCCGAATAAATTAAGATGCCCCGCCCACTTCTAATTACCAGCCAATCAGATTACTTGATCCAGGTTTTTGATAGAAATTCACATATTTAATGACAAACAGTGCAGATCCAGATCAGTTGGCTTCTTCAGATCTGGATCTACTCTGTTTGCTAAGACAGGGCATGCTGTATTTAGCAAGAGAAGGGTTAACATGATCCCTTGGCTTCTTTATTTTCAGCGTAAGAAGAACACAAGTGATAGATGATGAGTCAGATTATTTCTCTGTAGATTCTAACAAGTGGTTAAGTAAGGCAGATAGGGAGGCACTGAGAAAAAGAGAGGAGGAGCTAAGAGCACAGAGACACGCCTCGCGTAAAGATAGAAAAGTGACGTTAGACTTTGCAGGTCGGCGTGTTTTAGAGGAAGAAAATGATGCAGGTGTTAATATGTATGATGTGAATGATGAAGTAATACAGCGAGTTCATTTCGGTGCCAGACCAAAAACTACAATTTCAAATAGTGCTAAAGTATCGGCTGATGGTAGTGATTATCTAGTCAATCCTAATATTATTACGCAAGCACCACAGGTTAGTATTGTCTTCATAGGTTTGCTGTATTTATCATTCACAGGTTCGATCCCCATCATGTTTGGCAACATTCTTTTGTGAAGATTGATTATAAAATGTTTTCTAAGGTCATTCTTCCCCTTCTGCTGATTCAACTTCAAGAAGGCCACTTGTCAGTTTCTGGAAAAAGAATGTGCACAAATACTGGTTAACTGCTTAGAGGAGTAAGCCTGTACTGGTAAAGTGTGGTTTGGTAAACTGACTGGCTCAACATGACCACAATAGTGTTGACTGGGCTGTTAAATTCCTGGCCAATCCAAATATATATATATATATATAAAAAATACTGTATTTACCTTAAATTTGAGACTTTTACAGAAGGCTTGTTAAGGAGGGGTATTTGGTGATTATTCTGGGATTTTCTTATTTCTCCATAGAAACATGTTGTGGGTACTCATTAGAAATGCCTCAGTGAGGCACTTCTAATGAGCACCCACAACATATGTTTTTATGGATAAACTGTGAAAATTATCCTAGATTTATCATCAAATACTCCTCCTGAATAAGTCCTCTGACTAACTGTGTGAACTAACAAGTCTATTTTACTGCCCATTGTGTTTAAAAGCTGCTGGATGAGTGGAAAACAGTGTAGACCTTGTATCTGTAAGTACTGTCCAGACAGCAACAGATCTTTTATATGAAGCCGGCCTCGGTGGCTCAGTTGGATGCGCCGTCCAACTGGAAACCAGGAGGTCGCGGCTTCAACCCCCGCCGAGGTCGGCAACATTCTTTCGTGGAGATTGATCATGAAATATTTTCTACAGTCATTCTCTCCCTTCCGCTGATTCAAGAAGGGCAGTTGTCAGTTTCTGGCGAAAGAATGTGCACAATACTGGTTAACCGCTTAGAGGACTAAGCCTGCCCAGTAAACGTGTGGTTAGGTAAACTGACCGCGCTCGACATGACCCCATTGGGTTGACTGGGCCGTAAAACCTCAACACAAACAAAATCTTTTATACGAGGGTCCTGCAGAAAGTTTTGTCACTGGGTACGGATTATTTCAGTGCTACGTTTTATCAAACATAATTTTATTACAAACCTTCAAAGTATTCCCCCTTTACTGAAACACATTTTTGTAACCTTTTTACCCAGTCGCGAAAAGCAGATAAATAGTCTTCTTTTGGTATCTGTTGGAGACACTGATAAATAGTGCTGCCAGGCCTTGGTGGCTCAGTTGGATGCCCCATCCGACTGGAGAACAGGAGGTCGCGGGTTCAACCCCCGCCGAGGTCGGCAACATTATTTCATGGAGATTGATCATGAAATATTTTCTAAGGTCATTCTCTCCCTTCCGCTGATTCAAGAAGGGCAGTTGTCAGTTTCTGGCGAAAGTATGTGCACAATACTGGTTAACCGCTTTGAGGACTAAGCCTGCCCAGTAAATGTGTGGTTAGGTAAACTGACTGCGCTTGACATGACCCCATTGGGTTGACTGGGCCGTTAAACCTCAACACAAACAAGAACCTCTTGACGTATACTTATTTCCAGAAAGCATTTTCTTAAACCTTAGAAATAAAAAGAAGTCACAGGGACTCAGGTCAGGTGAATAAGGTGGATGGTTTAAAACGTTCCCCTTTTCAGAAGCCAAAAGACTTAACAACCTCACACTTATGAGAGGAGGCATTGTCATGTAAAAGGTAGACTCCTGACCATCCTTTGCTTGGTCCATGTTTGAATGTAACAAGTAAATTAATCAGTGTATATGACTGCATCTATTTCAATTTGAAATAACTTGGTCAGTTGGAAAGCAATTTGCACGAAATAAACGGATATCGTTAGCTATTCAACACACCATTCAAGTGCAGTGAAGCATTTTAAAATATACCTGGGATAAAACCAAGGAAGCCTATTAGTGACAGAACTTTTTGCATGACCCTCATATGCAAAATATAATCTGAAGGTTGCCAGAAGCAGTGTCCTACAGAAGTTATTCTTTCACACACACACACACACACACACACACACACACACACACACACACACACACACACTATTTTCTGTGGCCATTCTCTCCCTTCCGCTGATTAAAGAAGGGCAGCTGTCAGTTCTGGCAAAAGAATGTGCACAATACTGGTTAACCGCTTAGAGGACTAAGTCTGCCCAGTAAACGTGTGGTAAGGTAAACTGACCGTGATCGACATGACCCCATTGGGTTGACTGGGCCGTAAAACCTCAACACAAACAAACAAAAGCACACACACACACACAATCACACACACACAAACACACACACACACACAAGATTCTACACGAGAGATTCTGAGATCCAGCGTATGTATTCAAACAGAGGACCATCCTCGATTCATCTGTATGATGTTTGTATCCGTCTCAAATATGCACACTCTTCAGAGACATACACACTCAAATAAACACTTGCATCAGAGTACTTATTCTTTGTGAGGTCTGTTTGAACTATTTTCCGGTGTCTGGGTACCCCTCTAGTAGTGGGATACAGCTCTGTTTATAAGTTATAGTGCACAAAAGTGAGGCCAAGTTTAAATGAGATCCGAAGTCAGGCCTAACATTGACATCCGGGATTGCTGACTAAGGTGTGTAATCTTTTTTTGGACCTCCTAAGCAAGTAATAACTAAGGGATAACTAGTCCTCTCCCCCCATTCCCCTCCCCCACACTTGCACATGCACACTCCTTTTTTGAATTGTTCCGAAAATTCAAAACATGTATTAACAACAATCCTTCTAAATTTGTAGACAAAGTTACCTTTTAATTGATAATTTTTAATTAATTATTGGAAATGAACTCAAGACGCATCATTTTTGGTCTGGGATCTGGTTCTACACTGTTTGCTAGGGAGACAAATATTTCCAAATTAGAGCAATCCCCTTGAAGGTATATCTGTTTTTCTTTAGAGGTTGATTTCTGTTCACAGTTGCTTTACATTTTTACACATTTTAACCCATTCACATCAGGTGGATTCCTACCATAACTCTTTGGACAGGCCTATTTCCAGTAGCTGGATGTCACTGTCTGGTTATTAGTTTTTATTAGTGCTGTTTTATAAAAATTCCTTTTATAATGCATACAGTGTAGACCCTGATCAGATGCCACAATCTGTGTCTACACTGTTTGCCATTTACCCTTTTGTCGGGTTCAAGACTAAAATGGGTTATTAATTTTCAGTTTGTACCTTCTAACAATTCCAAGTCTACAAAGTCTTTCTCGTCATCAACACCAAGAGATGAGTCCCGACCAGGCACAAGAATACAAGACAGAGAATTACAGGAAATGTCTGATGAAGGCATGTGTATGAGCATGCATCAGCCCTGGGCCTCTCTGCTGGTCTCAGGAATCAAAATGTAAGCCTATAGTACAGCCTTAGGAACAAATATAACTGGCTGTTGTATGGAGATTGCTGTTGTGGAAAGGTTATATATATAGTAAAACTGCTCTTTTGGGTATGGTACATGTCCTGAAACTTATTCTGTATGTTTTTTGTCTATATTTTGCTTTTTATGCAGTTGCTTCTTAAAATACTTAGTGGAATGACAAAGTGTGTAGACCCTGATCAGACTGCTTCTTCACATGCCATTTTGTCAGAAAGTTTGGTGTAAGAAATTTTAGGACATTCACCATACAGTCAACCCTTGTTTACCGACACTCATTACAACGACAAAATTCGTTATAATGACAGTTTGAATGTCTTGAAACCTTCATTTAACAGGTTACAGTTAATGGGAAATTATGCAAGAATATTGCATTAAAACTTCAAGCAACATATGTTTTGGATATTTGTTAGAATTGCCTCACTGAGGCAATTCTAACAAATATCCAAAACATATGTTCTTTGAGGAAATAAGAATAAAACAAGGTCTTTCTTACATATCATTCTGTCCATTAAGGATTGTTTACAAGAGCAAATTCTTTTTAATGGCAACATCTTTGGGAACAAATGCTGTCGTTGTAACGAGGGTTCACTGTATTAGGAAAGTGGCTGGTATAGGGAGGTGGCTGTTGTGCTGAGGTGGTCATTAGTGGGAGTTCCACCCTATTTTTACATATAGGAATTTTATTGTGAGGAGTCCAAAGGAACCATGCCAGTAGAAGTTCAGCTTTAGGACCTTTGTAGACAGCAGTCCCAGATAAGCCTGTGCACTTTTGCAGTCTAATCAGAATTTTTGCTGCTCGCTTACAGAAGCATTGACTGTTGAAGAAGGCATAGACATACACTGATGGTCCTGTCAAATCAAACCATGTGGATGTACAGACCGATCTGAGCTTTTGCTGTTCACATATACAGGCCATCTATATGAAACAGTCACCTCTATTAAGAGGCTATATTTTTGTAGTCAGATAAATGTAACCTTATCTGTATTAAGCAAGCACCTGTCTTAAGCACCACTTTTTGCCTTTCTCTTTGGCACTTGTTTTAACAAAGATTCCACTTCTTATAGCTCCAGATAAGGATGCATAAAACGGATAATTGAGGGATAAATTTCCACAATTCTCAGAAGAACCATATGTTGTGGGTACTCATTAGAATTGCCGAGGCCCTTCTGTTGAGTACTCACAACATATGTTTTTGTGGACAAATAAAAAAAATATCAATGTTCCTTATCTGGAATAATGACCATAGTTTAAGCTGAATTGTACGAAAGTACAGACAGAGCTCTGGCAGTCACCTAGGTGTTGGCATTTGTGTCAGTTTTGGTTAAAGTTTTGGGTTATAATTTTTAATAAGCTATATATATCTCCTGCACCGCTGCAGGAAAATAATTCATACTTGCTCTGATGTTAGAAACTGGTCTTATGCTATACCATTCTGACCCACATGAGTGACCTTGACCTTGAATTATCTTGAGGTCAAGGTCATAGACTTAGAAACAGATTATGTTAAAAGTTTTTAGTTAAAAGATTTTAGAGGCAAAGTGAACTACCCTGTCCAGCGACAGCGCTTATTTTTTTCTGTACTTATCCTAAAATTTGAACAAGCTCATTTAACTGACTGATGATGTTTAAAAAAAATGCTGCTGAATGACAAACTGTGCAAACTCTGATCAGGTTGGATAAGTTTGATCTGTGTCTGTAATGACCTGAAGGTATGAACATTTGTTACAAGAAGGGCAGAAGAATTTACATGTAGCTGTTGACTATGATGGACATCTCCAAGTACAGTTGACTCGATCTTTAGAACCATGAAAATTTGTTCTAGACATGGGGAGTTTGAGCCACTGAGGGTAAATTATAGTTCCAGGTCAGGAGGCAAATGGGGATAATCTGGGGATGATTTAAAAAAAAAAAAAATGCTATGTTGAGTGTACTCATTAGAATTGCATCACTGAGGCAATTCTAATAAGTACACACAACATACATTTTCCTGATAAAATAAGAAAATATCCTAAAATATCCCTAAATATTTGTTGTTTTTTTAACTATCGGAAGAATTTTCTGGGGACTCAAACGTGAGTTCTAATTAGCCACGGTAAACAAGCTATCAGTGTTCAAGTCATTGAAGTTTCACTGCAGTTTAACCCTTGTCATGCAGAATAAGTTAAGATATCACACCCACTTCTAATTTTCAACCAATCAGTTTACTTGATCCAGGTTGTTGATACAAGTTCAAATAGTGATTGGCAAACAGTGCAGATCCAGATTAGTGGCTTCTTCAGAAGCCAACTGATCTGGATTTACACTGTTTGCAAAGGCAGGGCATATTCAAGTTCAGCAGGACAAAGGTTAAAAAGCAAATGTTTTCATGTGAAGAAAAACTCATCAAATATTTTGCCTATTTATGGCTATATCAAATATCCAAAAATTTGGGACATTTCATTCCATAATATTTGGACGAACTTTTGTTTTTTGTGGGTTTGTTTCACAAAATATTTGATGGAATGCCAAATAGTGTAAACCCTGATCAGATAGTCTTTTTGCATAGCTCCAGATAAGCTGGGTTATCAGGTAAATATTTTTTCTTATTTCTTCACAAAAAACATATGTTGTGGGTACTGATTAGAAGCATCTCAGTGAGGCTGTTCTAATGACTAACCAAAACATAGCTTATCATGGAGAAATAAGAAAAATAGCAATTGTTTTTGGTGCTATTAATGCTAAGCCCTCTAGGTAAAAATTTCAGCTGATGACATTTTGAATTTTTTTTTTTATTTTTCCCAGAAAATAAGTTTTGACATTGCATGCAAATTGTCTCCATTGGAGACAATTTGCTTGCAATGCCAAAACTTATTTTCTGGGAAAAATAAAAAATGTCGTCAATTAGTCATATGCTGAATTAGCCGAGAGAGTGGTAATGGTTAATTTTGCTAGAAATGTTCATGTACAAACTTTTAGGACAGCCACTGTATTATTGGTATAATTTCAGTCATGAAGGTAGATCATGGTATACAGCCCACCGTGGTAGATTGTGGATAGCAGCCACGGCCAAGGCACCTGACCCTCAGGAAGTGGCAGAGGTGGAACAGCAATACAGATACCTACTCAAAAGTAAGATCTTTCAACACATAGCATGCTGGGTAAAACTTTCAGCAGATACTGTTTTCAAACATTTTTCATACTTGTCCCAGGACTTCATGCAGATTGTCTCCTTAGGACGTTTCATTTTTTGCAAATTTCATGATGTACATTTCTACATTTCGAATTGTAACAGTGCTCTATAATTTATCGTTTGTGATATGTTAATAGTGTATTTGATTACGTATTTGAAAATACTTTGTGTATAATCTCAACAACAATTTGTAATTATACACCACAACCTGTTTGTCAGTTTCTAACGAAAGAATGTGCACAAGTACTGGTTAACTGCTCAGAGGACTAAGCCTCTCAGGAAAAAGTGTGGTTAGGTAAACTGACCATTCTTGACATAACCCTAGTCAGAAGACTGGGCAGTGAAACCTCAATACAAACAAATACAACACAACCTTTTCAAAACACTGTTGCTGGGAGACAAAGGAATAACTATGTTAGCTAAGCAACCTTATAATTAAACAAAATGTATAAATGATCATTTTTATTTAAAGACAACATTTTGGGGGTCCGGCTTTTAATATACTGGTAATTATTATGTCTAGAGCCATACCATAACAGACTGTGTTATAAGCATATTAGGATTCTGTGCTGTCTGTCCTAGGAGATAACTTCCATTCCACTTATTCTGACAGTTTTTCAATAATCCCTGCAGTGTGACTTTCTGTCCTTATACATTGTATTTCCAGATCCACAGTTAGAGTTTCCAAGCCAGTATCCTGTTGGTTGTTTGTTGGGCTGTGTAGATGTTGTAGACTGTATGGCACAAGACCCTTACAGAGAAAAGGTACAAATTTTCATAGTTGTTTATCATATCTATTTAACCCTTAAAAATGCCATTCACAGCTGCAGCAGACCACAGTCTGATTTTATTTTTTCAGGAAACAAGTAAGGCTTGACATGTCATTTGAATTGAATTGTCTGCCAAGCAGACAATTCACATGACAAGTCAAGCCTTATTTTTCTAAAAATGATAAAAGCATTTCAAATGTTGTATGCAGCAGTTATGCTTGGCATTTTAAGGGTTAAAACAGACAGAAATGCCTGTCCAAAAGTTGTAGAAAGGATCACCATGGCTAACTCATTTTTCAGTCAGTATTAAATTCTTCCAGTAGCTCAAGAAAACAAATATTTAGGAAATTTTCTTATTTTATCATGAAATTGTATGTTGTTTGTACTTAGTAGAATTGCCTCATTGAGATGATTCTAATGATTACACTCAACCTACCATTATTGAGTAGAAAATCAGAAAGATTTCCCTAAATTATTGCCATTTGCTTCCTGACCTGGCACCATGATTAACCCTCAGTGGCTTGAATTATCCACACCTCAAACAAATTTCCATGATCGCAAAGATGTTTTAGCCATTGAGGTGCGTCTGTAGATTGTTTGATTTTAGGATAAGTATGTCAGGGTATCTTTAATGTTGTTATGGTAATTCTTTTTTTCAGTTTTAATGAAGTGTCTGGATGGGGAGCGGTTGCTGCTCCTGACTTCAGATGAAGAGGTCCTGGGTTTGAATCCTGCAAGAGGCAAAATTCAGCTCCAGACTGTATGGTACCTCATTGCAGGGATTCTTTCATTATCACCCTGCCATCATTTCAGTATGACTTAAATAATGTTGGAAGGATGTAAAACACCAGGGACCAGTTGTTCAAAGCTAACAATGTTGTTAGTTAATGATTCCTTAAAATTTACATTGAGTGATACGCAAATATGCTGAAATTTTTTGCTGAAAAAATGTGAGTAGCTTTTGCAGTGCAAAAGCTACTCACATTTTTTCAGCAAAAAATGTCAGAATATTGTATATTGAATCCGCTAAAACAGTTAACAAAATGACCCTTAACAAGCTCATTAAGCTAACGATGCTTTGAACAACTGGGCCCAGATTATCATTATTATCTGTTTTAATAGGTTTAGTATTGTTGTAGCATACATTTGATATTATTCTTGTACCCTACCACATAACAGTGTTGTTATGTTTACATCTGTCCATCCATCTGTCTTACCGATGGTTGAGTAATTAGGTGGCTTAAAATAGCTGTTTTAGGTGGCTTAATTCTTTTATATGTTTAGATTTATTCACAGTATTCAAAATACTAGTTGAAACCCTAGCTTAGCCATTTATCTTGTGTTTGATAGACTGTCCATCCCTATCTCCAAGTACATACAACCATATACATGTATTTTGTTTCTGTATGATAACTTGTCTCCAATGCAATTTTGTTTGTGCATTGATATTGATAAGATCCCATATGGGATTGTGTTAACTTAGTATGCACTCATTTGAATCTTCTCAACTTGTCAAGGGGATTCCAGTGAACACCCAGAGTGTCTGGGTGGCGGAATGGTTAGTGCTCCCAACTTCAGATCACCAGGTCCTAGGTTCGAATCCTGCTGAAATTGGAATGCTTCTCATAACTGTAAAGCACATTGTTTCATGGAGGCTTACATTATCACACTTACATCATCTCGATATGACTTTAATAATGTTGAAAGGGATGTAAAACACCAGGGCCCAGTTGTTCAAAGCGTCGTTAGCTTAACAAGCTCGTTAAGGGTCATTTCGTTAACTGTTTTAGCGGATTCAATATACAATATTCTGATATTTTTTGCTGAAAAAATGTGAGTAGCTTTTGCAATGCAAAATCTACTCACATTTTTTCAGCAAAAAATATCAAAATATTTGCGTATCACTCAATGTAAATTTTAACGAATCATTAACTAACGACGTCGTTAGCTTTGAACAACTGGGCCCAAATCATCATCACCAAATGAGTACCCACAACTTGTGTTTTTATAGAAAACTGAATAAAATTACAGGGGTAATAATCTGAAGACTTAGAAAATAAGAATCTATCATTGGTGTGAGGGGTAGATAGAAAAATCCATCCCGAGGATCACTGTCTAGCATCACAAGGCTTGCCGAGTGATGCCAGACTGTGATCACGAGGGACGGATTTTTCTATCTACCCATCTCACCAATGGTAGATTCTTTTTCTTGCACACCTTTCATTTCTGAATGTAGATGTTTCAATAATGCAGTCACTTTGATTGCTGACGTCTGCCATATTGTGATGACATTACTATGGCATTTAATTATGTCATTATGTTCAGTGACGTAAACCTTAACAATGGTGTATGTGACAGCCATTACAGCCAGTGCATATCAAACATGTGAGAACTCTCGATTTTTATCTTACCCTGGGTGGTAAGGGTAGAGGGGGAATGTTTTTATTTCTTCACTTTCACTCCTGTTCCGCTTTCTTCCCTGTCCCTCTCTTTCATCTCTATTACTATCTCTTCTATCTCTTTTCTCCCTTTCTCTGGGAGACGACACAAAATGACCCTCAAGGGTTGACGTGTCGTTAAACCCCAACACAATCAAATCTTACCCTGGGTAGGATATCCTGGGTACTATAAGAATTTCTATCCCAGGGTTAAATCCAGGATTTCATTATCTGGTTGGAAGAAATGGCTTGACTACCCGCATACAGTGATATGTGTGTGTGTTAATTACATCAAATAAAGTATATGGAAATTGAAGATTACAGCATATGGGCGGTAAAGGTTCAGATCAGACTGTGAAGCTGCACAGTGTGATCTGGACCATAAACTGTCCACTAACAATCATACTGTAGAATATAACAATGAAGAAAGAAGGTCCTGATCGGACTGCATATGCGCAGGCTAGGCTTTTGCTATTTGCATCTGACTTTAGAACCCTTTTCCCATGTTTAAACTTAGGTACGTCCTAAAATTTTAACACCAAAGTTTCGGACAAAATTCCATATGCAAACATTGCAGACCCAGATCAGACTGCTCCTTCAGGAGCAGTCTGATCAGGATCTACACTGTTTGCCATTCTGCTAAACATTTTAACAAACAACTGCATAAAAATCAAAATTTAAGCCAAAAAAGTATGGAATAAATTTTTCAAAAGTTTAGCCGTTTACCATTTTTAATTCATTATTTCAGTTTCCAGAGGGAGAGTCAGGATCACAATATGTGTTCATTTGTGAAAATCCACAGCAATTAATTGTCAAGTTCCCAATCAAAGGAAAACACAAAATATGTGAGTAAATTGTTAGTTCAAGACAGTAATGTGATCTGACTTTCTGCATCCCAGATCATGTGTGTCAGCTGTGAAACCTCCATGAAACATGGTACAGAGCATCAGATCATGTTACTGTAGTAAAATTTTGTTTATTATATACTTGAACACCCTTAACATGTCATTTTCACAGTAGCCAGTCATGGTGGCTCAGTTGGATGCGCATCCGACTGGTGATCAGGAGGTTGCTGGTTCATCCCGCGCAGGGTCTGCAACATTCTTTCATGGAGATTGATCATGAAATATTTTCTACAGTCTTTCTCTCCCTTCCTCTGATTCAAGAAGGGCAGTGGTCAGTTCCTGGTGAAAGAATGTGCACAATACTGGTTAACCACTTAGAGGACCGCCTGCCTAGTAAAAGTGTGGTTAGGTAAACTGACCGCACTCAGCAGGACGCCACTGGGTTGACTGGGCTGTAAAACCTCAACACAAACAAATCATTCACAACAGCAGCAGATGGTATTCTAAATATACTATGTTGTTTTCTTATTATAGTTTTACTGGGAAAATAAGGTTTGACATTCTATGCAATTTCTAGCATAGAATGTCAAAAAAAAAAATTGAGTGGCTTCTGCTACAGGTTTGAAGGGCACTTTGAATAATTTTATCTCATCAAAACTGGTCTGCTTATTCATTTGAATTTGTTGTTAATGGCTGTTTGGAGCAGTGAAAGCCATTTGAATGTTACAAATATGTTGCTTCAACTCCATGACACCAGTGTAAATAAGCCTCATTTAAGAGTGTGATACTGATCTGGAAAAAAGATTTTCAGGTGATCTGGTTTCTCAGATCAGACTATGAGAAACTTACCTGTTTGAAAGCAGTATGTAACAAAAATTATCTTCTGGATGTATGTAAATTTATTTGCACCAAGAAAATGTGCCTTTCAGGCTTATGGAGACAGCAAAGGCCTGGGCCTTTGCTGTCTGCATAAGCCTGAAAGGCATTTGTACAGGTTGTTCAGGGTCTTTCCTTACCACTTATAGTATAACTTGATACTGAAGATTATCTTGGCTGGCTCTAAAGGAATATCTCAAACTTGGCAAATGTGCCGTTTTCATTTGCCTCAAATAGACTTTTCCCCTCTGGGAGCAAATTCTATAAAGAGTAGTGTCTAGGGCTGTAATGATACAATGACATCACGATACTGTATGTATCGCGATACTTGCCTCACAATACGATACACATAGGTCTAGATAAAGGTGGGTATCCGATAAATATTTTTCTTACTTCTGCACGAAAACATATGTTGTGGGTACTCATTAGAAGCAGCTCGGTGAGGCACTTCTAATGAGTACCCACAACATATGTTTTTGTGGAGAAATAAGAAAAATGTCAATACTTTTGAATTGAAAAAAGCGCCTTAACTAATGCTATGATACATATCACAATATTTTTCATGCATAAGTCACAGCTTGAAAATTTTAATACTCCTTGAAAACAGGTTCAGAACTATCCTGGAGGTTCATTCTTGTGTAGCAATGCTTGTGTAAGATGTCCCTATTTGTCATATAAGTGATCAGTTTATTTCAGTAATATTTTAGATCTTTGTAATTTGTTATAAAAATGGTCTTGAAATATATTAAAGCTATGATTTTCTTTGGCAGTTGTACATGTACTTTTGGGCGTATCGTCAGGTATCTCGATACTAGCCCCATGATACGATACTGTATTGTCAGAAAAAGTATTGTGATACGATACAATTTCAATGAATCGTTTCACCTCTAGAGTAGACCACATCTATGAAAGGTTTCAGATGCTTTTGAGGCAAGTTCCCATTTGCAGAACTTGTTCTCATTTACGAAATGTTGGCAAAATCTTCAGTGTTTTCCATTCTTCTGTAAGTTACTCTTGGATGAGAATAAAATTGGTAGCTTCTTATCAAAACTTTGCTGGAAAATAAATAGGGAATACTTTTGCTACATAGATTTAGAATGTTTAAGCTTTATTTGGTTATTGCATTTTACTTAAATAGGCAGTTTTAATGTCACAAAATGGCAGCTTCCATGATAGCATTTAATACAAACATCTGTTTAGTCTGTGTGTTTAGCTCCAATGTTGAGTCTTTAGTTCTATTTCTCGAACACCAACGCTTCTAGACTAATAAAACTTCATATGCATATCCGCCATGACACACCCTGCCCACTGCATTGACTGTTACTGACCTTGACCTACTTTTCATGCTTAGCTGAACAATGTTAAGTCTGTGTGTTTAGCTCAGTTTCTCTAACGCTGAGGCATCTGTGCTAGATGAAACTTCCTACAGACATTTGTATGACACACCCTGCCCACTGCCATCAACTGTTACTGACCTTGGCCTACTTTCCACACTTGGCTAAACAATGTTTAGTCAGTATGTTTAGCTTCGTTTCTGGAACTCTGAGGCATCTACATTGATGAAATCTCACACACACATCTGCCATGACACACTCTGCCCACTGCCATCAACCATTAGTGATCTTAACCTACTTTTCACACATGGCTGAACAATGTTTAGCTTTATCTCTTGAACTCCACCAGCAGCTGCAACATAACCATTCGGCGAATTTCTTGTCTAAATATTCAAAGCCAAATAACCCTTGTTATTACTTAATTGACTTTGATAAAAAAAATATACCAAAATGCATAGCTTGAAGCAATTTTAATTTTTCAATATTAATCATTTAATGAGTGTTTTCCTTTAATGTCAGAGCAGAAAGGTGGAGTGGTAGAGTGCTTGGGTTGAGATCTAGAGGTACTAAGTTTGATCATCATTCGGTGCCATAAGCTGTCACTTTGAGATAGTCACTTTTCCACATTGCTTCATTGAGTCTATGAACAAAAATACCTTCCATCACATTTTCCACATTGCTTCATTGAGTCTATGAACAAAAATACCTTCCATCACATTTTCCACATTGCTTCATTGAGTCTATGAACAAAAATACCTTCCATCACATTTTCCACATTGCTTCATTGAGTCTATGAACAAAAATACCTTCCATCACATTTGATGGAGAAATAAAGTTCACCAAAAATAAAAACATTAAAAAAAAAAACAGTGACGACTCATCTTATCTAGTAGGTTAAAAACTGTAATTTTACATTGTATTGGCTATGTGAAAAATAGAACAAATATTTATGTTATTTCTGTTTACAAGTTAAGAGTTGCCTTATCTTTTTTTCAGACAAATTGGAGTCACATATACATAAAGCTGCAAAGAAAGGACTTAGATGACCATGAAACACACAGAAACCTTGAGAGCTTATCACAGAGAATATTTGAGGCATTCCATACAAAAGGGGATTGAATGCCAATGCACATCAGAAAAAGTCTAGATCAGCTCACAGATCACATCTGTGTTGTCTGATCTGGACTATTGCTGCTTGCTTACAATATCTTGACACTTGTAGACACTTGTACATGTACACTGAAACCTCTTTATAAGACCATCCAATATACGATGGTTTTTGGAGATAAGGCTGTTTAAAGCTGTTATATCCAAAAAATGTTGTATCCAAACAAAAATAGATTAAATAGAAAAAAATGACCATTTATGGTCATTTTTCTATAGAATCTATAGTTTCCAAAAATGTTGTATCCAAACAAAATTGTATAGATTATATAGAAAAATGACAATTTATGGTCATTTTTCTATATAATCTATAGAATTTTGTTTGGATACAACATGGCTGGTTTGCAAACATGGTTTTTGATTTGGATCCCAGCAATGGTGTTAGAAAGAGAGGTTTTGTGTGCCATACATGAAGGTTTTGATTTTTTTTTCAGCCAGAAAATAGTATCAGATATTTTTTTCTTATTTCTCCCTAAAAACATATGTATGTACTCATTATAATCACCTTGTAGAAGTGATCTTAATGAATACCCACAGCATGTTTTCATGGAGAAATAAGCAGAAGTATTTGGGTGGCAACATAAAATGTACCTTCTGACATGTGCGCCTAACAAAGACTAAAATAAGCCTGAGCTTCTGCAGTCAGGTAAGAGCAGGGTTTTCCCTCAGAAATTAATTTAAGGGGACATAATGTCTCTATTGACCCATATTTTAGGGGACAGATGGGGTATTTTCAGGGGTTAATTGTTTGAATTTTACAGAAAATGTTGCAAATTTTAAGGGACATGGATGTCTCTGTAAGATGAAGGTTTAAGGGATATCAGAGTCAAAAAGAGGCCAAGTCTCGTGTTTTTGAGGGACAAGCATTGCGAAAACATGCCTATATAATTTTGACCCCTTTAAACCCCACTTTTATGTAGTAAAACTGGGGTTTACAGGGGTATACATTATTTTTCTCAAAAACATAGATTGTGGGTACTCATACTGGCAAAAGAATGTGCACAATACTGGTTAATCACTTCGAGGACTAAGCCTGCCCAGTAAAAGTATGCTTAGGTAAACTGACTGCACTCCACATGGCCCGTTTAGGTTGACTGTGCCGTAAAACCTCAATACAAACTGATGTTTAAGCTCATTTATGTAGTTACTCTCTTATCTAAAACTATGATGTAAGAAAAAAAAAAAAAGAAAACAACAGAAACAAGGATAATTGTGCCAGCACATGAAAAAAGGACCAAATGGTTTTCCGGTTTGTGGTTCTTCGGACACGCATGTGCAGCTCCCTATCTTGGCTATAGACATGCTTTTTTTGCCTGAAGCTTCTTCAAGATCTCTGCTACATGTCTGTGAACAGCAAAGGCTCTGGCGAGCCTGCGCTTATGCGCAGGCTCGCCTGAGCCTTTGCTGGTCACCTATATGGTAAGTACCTTTTCTCATGTGCCGGCTCAATTGACGTGTACATTTGAACATTAGCATGAAGATTTCATTCAGTTTGAAATATTATCAGGAGTTTGTGACCAGTTTATGTTTGTGGCTGGTGGGTGATGGGCCTTCTGTATTTGCAGCAGGTGGTAAAGATGACATGCTAGTATCTGTATATGTCATACTCCAAATAGGAATTTAGCCACATCAGGAATCTGGTTAGGACAAATAGGAATTCTTATTTCAAATAATTTTCTTGCTACTGATCAGCAAGTCAGCTATTAGACCGTGTACTCCTTCCCAATAATTATACTTCTATGCCATTTCAGATTTTTAAAAGAAAACAAATTCAATGAAATCATCTTTTAAAAGACAATAAATTCAATGAAATCAATTTTTATAATTTTTATAAGCTTCAACCAAGAACATTTTCAACCAACAAAAGTTATCTGCTGTCATTAGTTGAGTAGGTAAAACAGAGACATTTAAAGTGGCAATTTCATTTAAAGGCTCCATATTCCTCAAAAATAGACATTTTTTGTCCAAGAAAGGTTTAATAAATTGATATATAGTATTAATATGGTCATAAAATGTGGCATCTGACAGCCTGTAAAAATTCAGTGTCTCGCATTTTTGAACTGGATCAAAAATGAAATGATTTTTTATCATATCTATGAATTAATGTTGCCAACATTAATTTGGAAATACGATAAAAAATCATTTTACTTTTGATCCAGTTCAAGAACGAGAGACTAACAGAAATTTTACAGGTTTTAATGTGCCACATTTTTTGATTGTAATAATATTTTTAAACCTTTCTTGGATAATAAAATGTCTATTTTTTGAGGAATATGGAGCCTTTAAATGATATAGTTTCATACTTGAGATGCACTAACCCTTTTATTGATATGTACAGTATAAACAGTAGACTCTCATTATCCTGAAGTCCAAGGGACTCTTTGAAAAACTTCGAGGTATCCATATCTCAACATATCAGATTTGCAGAATTGAGGAAAAAATAAATCAAACAACCACATTTCATAATGAATAGATAATTTGACTCCTGAAATTAGAGGTACATGTATATTGAAAATATTGTGGAAAAGAGGAGAAATTGCTCCTTAGGAGCAATTTCTCCTCTTTTTCACAATATTTTGTTACATGTTGTTAGATTCCCATGTTAAAATAGGGACCAGATTTTCTCTTCAAGATTAGTAGTTATTCGAGATAAGTGAAGTTGAGATAACAAGTCTGCTATAGATCTTTGTCATTGATTGAGAGAAAAACAACCTCCTGTAAGGTGAGATTAAGTTCCAAATAAGAATTCCTATACAGCCTAGCCAGAGTCTGTGACGTATGCATTGGCAGTCGCTTTTCCCACGTATCCTTCTCTATTTCTTCACTTATCTGTTAGCTCTTCTGTCCATTTTCTCCCTTTTTCTGGATTTTCTCCCTTTTTCTGGGAGACAACACGAAATGACCCATAGGTCTAGATCAGAGTGGGTATCAGGTAAATATTTTTCTTATTTCTCCGCGAAAACATATCATGTAGGTACTCATTAGAAGTGCCTCACCAAGGCACTTCTAATGAGTACCCACAATATATGTTTTTGTGGAGAAATAAGAAAAATATCAGTACTTTTTGATTGAGAAAAAAAAAAGTATTGTATCAAGAGCTATGATGACATGTCATCTAACAAGAAATCAAATAAACAAAGTTTGTGTTTATATCATAATCAGCCTAAACTTTCAGTCTCATCAAATCCTTGCTATATTTATCCTAAGACTTGAACAAGTCCAGGTGACTTCATGGTAAGTTGCTTTTATCCTTAAAAGGCTAATCACAATCACAGTCGTCTGCCGATAACCTTTGCAAACAGTTTGGACCCAGATCATGCCCGACAAAACGTCGGGCCTGATCTGGATCCAAACTGTTGGACACTCTGATGGTATTCCTGAAAGATTTTTTTTTAAAATAAAAATGCAAACGACAAAAAAAACCAAAAAAAAAATAAAAAACAACAAAAATACATGCAAAATTACCCAGCATGCAAAGAGTTAAAGCATACCAGTCACAATAGCAGCAGATGACATTCTAAAATAAGGAAAAATATTTTTCTCCTAGAGAAAGCAAGGAGATGACGTTTTGTAATTTTTTGTATTTTCAGAGAAAATAAAGCTTGACATTTCACGTGAATCATCTGCGTAGCAGAGGATTCACAGTAAATACCAAGTCATATCTTCTCTGAATAATAATGATAATAATAATAATAATAAAGAATTTTGTCTGCTACAAGTTTGCTTAGCATTGTAAGTGTTAAATGTGTTGGCTGAGTGGTAGATGGTACAGACCCTGATCAAACTACCTCATCTGACATGGGTCTGCACAGTTTGCTCTTGAAAGTGTGTTTCTTCAAATATGATAAAGTAAATATTGTGTTCGTTAATGTTGAATCTGTCAGCTGGACTGATATTTTTTGCTTTGTTAGAGAAATAATATATTATCAAGTGATGCACAAAGCATGAAAAGGGTCCTTATGCAAATTGCAGACAACACAGGCATAGATCGGCCTGCACATTTGGGCTTTTTTTGTTTGTTTACAGAATCGATGGACTGAAATTGAAGCTTTGGGCATAAATCTCTGTAAGAGCCTACTTGGTAGCCCCAAAAACATAAACAATCAGTGAAAAACACTGTCCATGCGTCAGGTGCCTATGGCATGGATGGGCATGCTGATCTGGAAATCAACTGTTCACATATGACATAAGAGCCCTTTTCCCACGTTGTGCATCAAGTACTATAAATAAAAGTAAGAAGAGTTATAGGCCATAAATATGAAAGGAAAATTGGATGGTAAAATTTACTGAATGGTATCAGTGTACATGTAGAGAAAAGAAGTTACCAACTTCGCAAAGTTCTTCTTCACTATATTCTTTAACCCTTAACTCTTTCCCTGCTAGTGGCGACTTTTGTTGTCTGCTGATAACCTTTGCAAACTGTTTGGACCCAGATCAGGCCTGACAAAACGTCGGGCCTGATCTGGATCCAAACTGTATGACACTCTGATGGTATTGCTGAAAGATTTTTTTTGTTTGAAGAAGTTGATTTTTTTAGAAAAAAATGCAGACGACAAAACAGCATGCAAAATTACCCAGCTTGCAAAGAGTTATAGCAGCAGATGACATTTTAAAAAAAATATATTTTTTTTAGAGAAAGTAAGGCTTGACATTTCATGTGAATCTTATGTTAAGGAGGTGATATAATTGCAGTGGAAAGCTTAATTTTCTCAAAAAAAAAACAACAACAACAACAACAACAAAAAAAAACAGGAAAAATGTTTGAGAACATTGTCTGTGACAATTGACTGCTGACCTACAGTTCAGAAACAAGATCGTCTTTTGCATATTTTTCTGTAATTTTTGGCCTGGGTTGAACAAAATTTAGATTATAAGTACTTCCAGCTTAGATGGTTAGTTGTGCCTCAAATGTAGATATTCAGCCAATATATTGATCCCTGACCTGCTTTGCAGAAAAAAAAAGCCCAACCTTTCTAATGCAGAAATATACTTAAAACCAAAAGTAACTTGTCACTTGTTATTTATGAATAATTTTGTTTCTACTTAGGTTTGGTTACAATGAGTAAGTTCACTTGTTTTCCACAGCTAGTCTCAACAGAATTCAAGAGAGATCATTCCTGTAAGTGATTCCAATCTCGAGTTACCTGCCTTTTCACCAAAAACAGTATTTTTACATTTTCTCACAAATTCAAAAGCAGAATATGATTCTCAATACAAAATTTGAAAGGCCATTGTTTGTTGATAAAATTCCCTGCAAAAGAATTTTTCAGTTCTACCTGGCTAATTAATGGCAATTATTCAAATTTGTTTCACGTTGAAATTATTTCCCATCACGAAAACATGCCTATATAATTTTGATCCCCTTAAACACCCACTTTTATTTAGTAAAACTAGGGTTTACAGGGGTATATATTATTTTTCTTATTTTTGTTCAAAAACATAGATTGTGGGTACTCGTTAGAACCGCCTTGCTGAGGCAGTTCTAACGAGTCCCCACAATCTATGTTTTGAGCAGAAATATGAAAAAATATCCGAGTTTTTTATCTGAAAATTTTCAGTTTTTGGAGGTGAAATTTTCTATATATTTGAATAGGTGTGTTTTCGTAATGCTTGCAATAAAAACAATAGTAAACTTTCGCTGCTCATCAAAGCCATATCTCCGATATTTTTTGAAAGTTTTAAACGGCGATTTATATGGACCTCTACAGAGAATGTATGACCAGAAAAAGATGCAAAAGTTCTCATTATGTCAAATGAAAAATGGATGACAGTAATCTATAAGATTTCCATTACAAACATTGTTAAGTTTGATTAAACGGCCTTCTGGATAAAAATCGACGTATTCTGAAGTTGCGCAATAGATAATGCAGATTTTTTTGTTTTTGTTAATTTAAGAACAATTTTCAATACATGTCTAAGCGAATAAAGCTGGGTCTAAATTGATTGCTGAAATAAACCCGTATTTAAGGTACAGCAGCCTTCCAAAAGTGAATTAATATCATAACTTTTGATTCTGACCCGTTCTCTTTTGAGAGAGCCCCTTTTGATTATCTATGTGACAGAAAGGGCTCAAGTACTGTATATCATGTGCACAAATGCTTGTTCTTTAACATCATTACAACAGTTTTTAAATTTCACTCAGCAAAAGTTAGTAAAACGTATAAATATAAGCTGTAAAGTTACTTTTGGCTTTAAGTATACATTGGAATACATTGGAGCATCATTGTAGCACTATTCATTGTATGGTCAATGTCTGAAAATGTTTTTGGTTGTGGAGGCTCCATATAAAATAAAGGCTTAGATTGGCCCAGTAGTTTCTGAGGAGACATTTGAAGAGTGTGGGGATTTCCCCTATAAGAGTCAGTGTAAATAAAAAGGTCAAGGTCAACCCAAGGTCATCATTTTTTTTAAACTTTATTGGTTTCATGTCCCCATTGCTGCATACCAATCCCTTGGGCCATTGGACGTGGCTCCTGAGAAGAAGATATTTAAAGGTTTTACCATATATGGGCATTGTGGCCCTCTTGGTCATATGACCCAGATGTGGCATACAAACTTTTGTTCCCCGGCCCTTGGAGGCTCAGTATAAAATCTGGCTTTGATTGGCCAAGTGGTTTCAGGGGAAATGTTTAAAGAGTGTGGACGACGGACAGACGATGGAGCCTGCCTATGCTTTAAGCTGACCTATGAGCCGTAAGGCTCAAGTGAGGTAAAAACTAGAAATGGTGAATGTATACACCTGAAAGATTTTGCTGCCGTTTTGCGAAGGGAGACTACTCATTGTGAAAACATGCCTATTCAAATGTACTGAAAATTTTACCACCAAAAACAATTGAAAATAAAGAAAAAATTCTGATATTTTTCATATTTTTGCTCCAAACATAGATTGTTGGTACTCGTTAGAACCGCCTCGACGAGGCGGTTCTAATGAGTACCCACAATCTATGTTTTTTGAGCAGAAATAAGAAGAATAATGTATACCCCTGTAAACCACAGTTTTACTATATAAAAGTGGGGTTTAAGGGGGTCAAAATTATATAGGCATGCTTTCGTAATGTTTAAGACAGGAAGATTTGAAACATTTAAAGATTCGTAGCTGCTCTTAAACAAAATGCTCCCAGAGAGAGCAAATTCTACTCTTAAGAGTGGCCCCCAATGGGAAAGGGAGATAAACATTTCCATGTAAGAGTTATTTCCCTTGATGGTGTATCCATTGCTGGAAAGGTTTCGATCTGTGATTAAATAAATTTTTCATTAAATGGAGTGCTTTTGTAGTTACTTACTATAGCCCCAACAAACACATCTGTTGTTGTGGTTACTTTTCTTTACATTATGTAAATTTTAACATGAGGGCTCTGTAGGCTAAATTACTGGATGAAAATTAGTGATATTTTTCTTGTTTTTCAAAGAAAACAAGACTTGACATTTTATTCTTCTTCAGAGACAATAAATGGAATATTTTTATTATTATTATTATTTTCTATGATAAACAAAGCTGAAAATTCCTATGAGACAGTACACATATTGTAAAGGGAAGGACATATGATAGTCTGATCAGGAAAAACACTGCTTGCCATCCTGTTGGAAAGCCTCCATTTGTAACAAGAAGTTTGTGCAAATTCAGTGAAAGAGTCTGTAGCAGAAACTCAGAGCTGAAAATGTAAACCATTTTAGCCTGGAGATTCCTAAAAGGGTAATGGCAAACAGTGCACACCCAGGTCTGATGTTGCAGAAAGCTGCGTCTGATCAGGGTCTCCACTGTTTGCAAACAGTTTAACCATTTTGCTCTAGGAATATCTAAATCAAAGAAGGGCAGTTGTCAGTTTCTGGCGAAAGAATGCACACTGCTGGTTAACCGCTTAGAGAACTAAGCTTGCCCAGTAAAAGTGTGTTTAGGTAAACTGACCGCACTCGACATGACCTAGTGTGTTGACTGGGCCGTAAAACCTCAACACAAACAAATCTAAATGCCAATAGTAATGGGTTAATATATAAAAGAATTTACCCAGGAAAGGCTACAATTATGAAGCACATGCTTCCCAAACGGGGGCGGATCCAAGAGGATTTCATATTACCGTACTTACAGACATGCCTGAGCAAACAGTGTAGACCCAGATCAGATGCCGCGGAATGCGGAGTCTGATCAGGGTCTACACTGTTTGCCACTCACCCAGGAATTTTACACATAGTCACAAGTAGTAAAATGGACTTGTTGAAGGAAAAGTGTCCCAAATTTATCAATGATTTCACACGAAAATGGAATTTCTTGGGGGGAGGGGCGGGGGGGGGGGGGTAGTGTTCGAGAAATTTTTAGAATTGTTCCCGTAAGTTTATATTACCAATAATCCTACTGAACCGCCGTAAAATTCGGGTACCGGTTGACCTTCCTGCAGAGGTGTTCCAAGCCAACGTTACAGCTGAAATTAAATGAGCCTGCGCATGGCAAAAAACTACAATGTGACTTGTGCGACCAGCGAAGACTCGGATCAGCCTGCGCATCCGCGCAGTCTGATCAGAGTCTTCGCTGATCACGTGCTTTCTACAGCCTCCGGGCTATCCAAAGAGGAATAAACGAGAACCCTTGCCATACTGGGTGGATGTAGAGGCTGATTTCAGTCTTTGCTGGTCACAAAGGTCTTATTGTAGGTTTTGTCTTGAGCTGACTCCAGTCTGAATGATGGCGATAAAACTTAGAAAAAAGTTTAACGCAGTTTATGATACCGATACTCCTGTTTTAGAAGTTTAGCATTTAAAAGTTTATTCCGATTATTAAAATGACTGAATTGTCTAGATTCTCTTGCAAAACAAATAGTTGAGAAGTATATACATTGTACGAGCTTGAATGGCTCGAGCATCTTTGAGACCATGGAAATTTGTTCTAGACATGGGTGGTTCGAGCCACTTAGAATCATTGCGACTGGTCAGGAGGCAAATGTGGATAATTTAGGGATGACTTTTCGAGCTTCTATAAAATAATGGTATGTACAGGGCGCGAAATTAGCACCCGTTCGCTCCTTTTTACGAGCAGATGTTCGTTAAGTGCAAGTGAAAAATTCGAACTGCTTGCCCGACAGGACGAGTAACTTTTTTCCGGCAATAATGGGCATGTTAGGAAAAAAAATAGGATCAGCTAGCGTAATTGCAAAGTTTGAAAAAATTCTCCAAAATGTCACGAAAAGACTGATGGATACACTCAGCAAATATTGAGTTTCACGTTGTCAGTTCAATCATTTGTTTGTTTTGTCGAGAAATTGACACGGAAGCATAGAAAATGGGTGGTGACGCATTAGATCTATATTCATAATAACAAAAATTACAGCTCAAATGCGTAACCATACATTCGCGACCCTTCCCACGGCGATTCCTCGACAATGCTGCATTGACAACCAAAATATCCATAACACAAAGAACCATATATGTCTATCGTGTGTGTAGTGATATGCTGACTAAAAGCTACGAATTTCCACGTATTTTTTATGGCTTTCGGTACGCGAAAAATAATTCAATCAATATGGGTGAAGTAGGTGGTCTGAAATTTATTCCACAGACGCCGATATCAATGGGCTGTTGAATGTAATTCCCCGCTTTTTTTAAAATAATTTCCTCAAAACATTTATATCGCTCATGAAACACAGAAAATGCAAAGTTTGTTTACCTTTTTTTGAGTCATCGAATTCCTAACCGAATGTCGCTCTAATTGTTTCACGTTCTTAACCGATGATTACGCATTCTTTCGTTTGGTAGGAGTGGTTAAGCGAGGCATCGGTGTTCGTCATTGAAGTTTTACGGTATTCTAAAGCTGATTGAAATGAGTAAGTTTTCCAATAAATCTCATCTATCTCATGAGTCTGTGTTTCTTTCATATACGTCCTTCAATGCGTACAATCCAGTGACGCCTGCATTTTTTTTTATCAGTTTTATTCCTTACTTAAAGATTTCGCAGCAAACAATGAACTGGTGTTAACCCATGTCCTGCTAACCCAGATATACACTGTCATTGCAAATAGTGTAGATCCAAATCAGTTGGCTTCTCAGTAGCCAACTGATCCGGATCTGCACTGTTTGTCATTCAGTATGTGAATTTATATCAACAATCTGGATGAAGTTATCTGAATGGCTGTACATTTGAACAAGATGTGTTTGTGAAACACGAACATGTCCCTGGGCCAAGGTCAATTTTTATCTTTAAAGTGGGTCACAAGTCAAGGTCAAGGTCACAGGTCAAATCATTTTGTATGAGGGGGAAGCCCATATCACAAGGAACCTACATGCCAAATACAAAGGCTCTATCTGAAACGGTTCAAAAGTTATGACCAATGTTATTTTTTTCTTTAAAGTAGGTCACAGGTCAAGATCAAGACAACAGGTCAAACTTTTGTATAAGTGAGAAGCCCTTGTCACAAAGAACCTACATTCCAAATATGAAGGCTGTATCTCAAACGGTTCAAAAGTTATGACCAATGTTAAAGTTGTCCAAAACATTCTTTAAAGTAGGTCACAGGTCAAGGTCGATGTCAAGGTCACAGGTCCAAATTTTTTGTATGAGTGGAAAGCCCTTGTCACAAGAAACCTACAAGCCAAATACGAAGGCTCTATCTGAAACGGTTCAAAAGTTATGACCAATGTTATTTTTTCTTTAAAGTAGGTCAGGTCAAGGTCAAAATCACAGGTCAAACTTTTTAAATAAGTGAGAAGCCTTTGTCACAAGGAACGTACATGCCAAATATAGAGGTTGTATCTCAAACGGTTCAAAAGTTATGGCCAATGTTAAAGTTGTCGAACCAACAAATAAACCAAAAACCAACAAACAGACAGGGCAAAAACAATATGTCCCCGCTATAGCTACCGGGGACATAAAAAGGCGTGGTATCTTAATTTATTCAGAATGACAAGGGTAATTAGACAAACAAAACTTCAGGAAGTGACAGAGAAGAATAACATAAAACGATAAATGCAGAAACGAATGGCGCCAGTCTACAATAAACCGACAGAAGCCAAGACTGTGATACCAATATTCAACTACGTATGTCTCGCATATCATATAAATGGTTGAGCGCGCGGGAAGGGGTGGGACCTGCCGTAGAAAGATGCCCTCGTGCACGAACCAGACAAATAAAATTGAGTTAATCTGAATACTACTAATACAGTCTAACCTCAATAACTCGAACATCTTTCGGACCATGTAACTTTGTTCTAGACATGGGTATTTCGAGCCACTGAATGTTAATCATAACGCTAGGTCAGGAGGCAAATGGATATTATCTACGGATGTCTTTCGATTTCGATATACTCATTTCGGTGTACTCATTAGACTCACCTCGATGAGGCGATTCTACACAACATACATTTCATGATAAAATACAAAAATTTCCCTAAAATGTCTATTTTTTGGGTGGGGGTGGGGGTGGTTATTAAGAGAATTGCCTAGGGATAAAAAACGAGTTCGAATTAGCCATGGTAAATGAGCCATCGGTGTTCCAGTCATTGAGGTTTAATTGAATATACAATGCCGAAAAAAAATAATACAAATAAAAAATAATAATAATAAAATATATATATAAAAAAAAACAAATAAAAAAAAAAAAAACAAAAAACTTCCTATTTATTGGGTGCAGCCAAATCCGTTGACAGGCCCCGTTATGCTTTTATTTTAAAAACCACCACATGAACTACACGGCAGTTCATAGCTCAAGATCAGAGGAGTATCTAGGCCGAGTCTTCTCTGACGTTTAAGTGGTTTTTCTTTATTTTTGATATTAACCACTTATCGTCAGAGCGAGTTAGCTATCGAAAATGCAGAATTTCACCAGTCAGTCCTGGCTGCGCACATTCAAAGAAAATCCTGAATATTCTGAAAATAATTTGTTTCATTGGAAACTTGCATAACCAGCGTTTTCTCCATATCTGTCAAAGTCTACCCTCTTTGCCTTGTCAGTACACGAAAAAAGCCAATTTGTTATCCCAAAGGGTCAATTATTCATTACGAGATTCAAATATTATCACTTATCCTTAGTTGCTATCCACATTACAAATTATTTTTCATGCTTCTATTTTGGTGAAAACACCAATTTTAGGCAGGACAGAAAAATATAGGAGTTATTCTGATGTTAGTGACAAACATATATATATGGAATATCCAGATATATATTTTCTTATTTCTCCACGGAAACATAAGTTGTTGGTACTAATTAAAAGCGCCTCGCCGAGTACCCACAACATTTTTTTTTTTTGAGAAGTAAGGAAAATAAATATCAGCACAGTTCGGACGAAAACCCGTTATCTGGAGCTTTAACAATATTCAGTACACCTGTACTGAAACAAAAGATGACAGCTAAATCCAAAATAATTATTTACCACGATTATGTAGCGAAAATTTTACGATCGCCTGTGTCAATTAGCTGTACGATTATTATTTTTTTTTTAACTTTCAGTGGTAGCGCTTCAAGTCGATAGAATGTTCTCGTAATTTTTGTCCAGTCCTAGTTGAAATAAGGACAATGCTGGACTGGAAATCGGATCGATTTTTTGTTGTGACGGAAACAAAGACTAATTGGTTTGAATTCTGCATTTCTAAAAAGAAAATGCAAGTAACTCATACTATATATATGTACTGAAACTACAATTCGGGTATTTTCCACAATGGTTGCGAGGGAAACCTTAGCCAAGCTATAAAAAACAAGAGGACCATGGTTGTCCTATATCGCTCACCTGAACTAACAGATTTGCATACTTTATATTAAAGTTTCACACAAGTAGACTGCTGTAAGATTTTTGTGTAAATTTTATGTTTAAGAGTGACATGATGGTCCTATAAAATAGAGTAGCAATGTCGTTTATGGCAATTAGTGCCTCATTTTCATCAGCGATATTCTATAGTAAAAGCTTCAGTAAGCGGACAGCGGATGCCTTATTAGACCAATCGAATGCTTCAGGTTGATCTTGGCTACGAGTTTACATGTCACTACTCTTGTCTATTCATTTTACTCCCGCATATAGGCCAGTTGTTTCATCATTGATTCTTTGTATGCCCAGCAGGCACACAACATTGAAAACGCCAATTCAAGGTTGATTAAACGTCAAGACGTTGAATCAACGTTAAATCGACGTTTTTCAACGTTGTGTGCGCGCTCGGCATATTTCTTCTCGAGAGGGAAAACAGCGCAGACGCAGAGCGCGGCGTATGATCATTCGCGGGGTCTAATCCACAGGGGCTAGAAACAAGCTTTTTGAGAAGAAAGATATACTACCCTATTATAGGATAGTATATCTTTCCTCTCAAAACGCGTGTTACTAGCCCTTGTGATCTAATCAGGTCTCCGTTGTCCGCTTACTTAAGCTTTTTTTTTCTGTAGAATATATCGCTGAATAACTAAAACCTTTGTCAGATTCTGTGGCTTTCCTAGCTAATCTGGATTTTTCCTGTTCGCATACCGTATTTATCCTAAGTTTTCTTTCGGACAGGTAGGCCTGAGCAAACAGCGTAGACGCAGAACGCGACGTCTGATCAAGGTCTGCACTGTTAGCCACTCATCTAATTGCATTTCATAACTTGAACTGGCAGTAAAATTGACTTCTTGAAAGTTTTAGGACAAGTATGGTAAGGTGATCAGTTGTCCAAATACTTACGGTAAAAACGGTAGGCTCCGAAAACAGCTTTCTCATTGCGAGGCTCATATAATACAATAGACAAACGTCAAAATGAATTGAAGTCGGTCGTCGTTAGATGCGCATTTTCCTGGTATTGTCATGGTAGGTCCTTCTTTGCTCACCATTGTCCTTACATTGGATGAATACGACAGTCTTATAAATAGACGGACTATTGATCTATATTTAGACGGGAAAATACCCAAATTAAATTTCAGGGTAGATAACTGAAGGGAATTCCAATCTATTCTATAATGTCCCTTGGAGAATTAGCTCTTTGTAAGCATGCGCAATCCGGGATTTTTCTTAATTTAGAAAACATCTCACAAATTGCTATCTGCTCAGGAAACGTGCCAGTATTAACAAAAGACTCAAGTGGACCTAAATCACTATGTGCATGTTATTGGACAATGAAAACGTGATAGCATGACAAAGTTAAGCATAAGTGAACATCGCTCAATCATAAGAAAAGAGAATTTTTCCAGCTGAATGTAGCCAGACAGACCGTATTATATGAGACACTCCATGGGAAAATGTGTCTTCGGGAGGTATACGGACAGCGAAGGCCCAGATCACACTGTGCATCGCGCAGTCTGGTTACATCACTTGCTGTCCGCTTATAGTACAATGTACCTTGGATCCTGTTAACATAAACCATTATCAGATTGTGCGGCTTCATAGCTGATCTGGATCTTCACTGTTCATATGTACCCCGAAGACACCTTTTGTTATGGCGCAGCTCGTACCATACTTTATCCTAAGTATCTGGACAGACAAACCTGATGTCTGATCTGGGTCTACACCGTTTGCACCTCATATAGCAGTTTTAAACACTGCAACTGGTAGTCAAATGGGCTTGTTAAAACGTCAGGACAAGTATAAAGGAATTAAGGTTTTCGAATGTTTAGGGTTAATACAGTAGTCTGTAGATTCCTGGAGAGAGAGAGAGAGAGAGAGAGAGAGAGAGAGAGAGAGAGAGAGAGAGAGACAGACAGACAGTATTAATGTAAGGTAATGATGAATAAGAGATAGCAATAGTTTTTCTATTATCTCCTTGTATGGGTAGTGCAAGGTATACCAAATACTAACTAGGTCCCTCTAACTGGAATCCTCTATTTTTATTATATTAGGTCCACGGTGAAATTTAACTGATTTTTAACTACTTCCATATGAAATATTTATTAACTTTATATATTTTATAGCGCAAAAAATATTTCTTTTTAATATTTTGGTAGCTTTTCACGCACATATGACCCTGTTTAAGTTAGATTTCTCAAGAAAAAGGCAACTATCCTTTATGGAGATGCTAATGATAAAAGCAGAGGTATCCAATTAATTGAACCTTCTTGTTTACAGAGAGTACCCAGGGGAGTTAACTGACCGCTATTTCCCATTGTCCGGGTGTTTAGAATTATTGACTAAATATCAGTCGGCAAAACAGACAAATCCAGAACAGCAGTTCCGATTTTCAGCGACCGAAAATCCATTAGTCCATACAAGAAGAGAGGACTAATACGTGTCTACCTTAATTATATGGGACAGAGAGGTCCGAGAAAAATGTGTAGGTCCACATCAGACGTCGCATATTAACAGGTAGTACAGTGGATTTACCCAAGTTTTAGGATAAGTATGGTAAGGAGTTGATGTGTCCGAATTTTCAGAGTTAAATAGTTTAACAAATTAAACATTTGAACCTTCGGTAACCAAAGGTGTTGCCAGGTATCCGCGGAAAGTAAGCACTTTTTTCCTGCAATACTTGTTAACACACGTCATCTTTCCCTACCGTATTTAAACTGTATAATCGGACATACAGACCTGAGCAAACTGTACAGACCTATATCACAACGGCAGAGAACGCGGCCATTATTGAAGATCTACACTCTTTGCCATTCAATTACAGTCGACTCTCGTTATCTCGAATTCCAAGGGACTCTCTGAAATACTTCGAGATATCCGTACTTCGACATATCATTTGCAGAATTGAGTAAAAACTAATTCGATTAACCACATTTAACAAATATATGTGTAATTGGACGCTTTAAATTAGAGATATATTGAAAATATTGTGGAAAAGAGGAGAAATTGCTCATTAGGAGCAATTTCTCCTCTTTTCCACAATATTTTTTTTCATGTTGTTAGATTTTCATGTTTAGGCAGGGAACAGATTTTCACTCCGAGATAAGCGGTTATTCGAGATAAGCGAGTTCGAGATAGCGAGAGTCAACTGTACTACTTTTAGACACTTCGTCAAACTGCCAAGTGGACTTAATGGTCTTTACATCTTCACATAGTTGTTAAACCAATTATGGTTGATAGCTTTGCTTCCCTCTTTAATTTCACGACAGTGGGTCGGTCCTCAGACTAAATGACGGCTTCCTCCTAAATCTGTTTCAGATGGTCGATGCCCGGCTATCAACGTCTGTGGTTGGGCTCATCGTGTTCCTGTTTGTGGTATTCTTATGTTCTGGCTTCAGATCGCCATTGAGCCCTTTGCTTTGTTTCATCACAGTGTTTTTATTATATGTGTTTAACTGTGATGTTTCACAGATGAGGTAGAGGGCCCCTTCAATATTTGGTATGTAGCTTTAACTAGTGGACTTCTTTCTGGGGTAAAAAAATGCCCCAACTCAGGGGTCACTTGTTTTACATAGACTAATACAAGGAAAAGGTTTTAAATTCTTCTTGTGTGAAACTAGAAGGCCAAGGTCTTTGATATTTGGTATGTAGCTTCCTAGGGTAAACCTTTATCAAGATTATTCAAATTACAGCCCTGGGGTCAAAAATTGCTCCCTCCCAGGAGTAACCTGTTAACTCATCTAAGCTATTGTGATCGGTCAATGTCCGTTTTTTATTGTCCATCCTTCCGTCTAATCATACTGTCGTTTACTATCTGAATTTTGACCAAACTTGGATGGAATGATCCTTGTATGGTCTTCTTTGCAAGATGTTCAAAGATCGGATAAAAAATGAGGCACTGATTGCCATATACGACATTGCTACACCCTTTCCCAGACCAGACTGCTCCTGAGTCAGATCTGGGTCCACATTGTTTGCCATGCCACTGAATATTAAAAAAACTGTATAAAAGGCAAAATTTAGGCAAAAAATGTATGGAATAAAGAAAGTTCCAAAATTGATGACATTTACTGTAAAACAAAAGGCCATACAGTCACGTGATTTGATGGAAACGAAAAACTGATTAATACTGCGGCCAAAAATACAGCACACCTTAGCATATCAGTTTTAAATTTTAAACAAATAAATATTGTCCCATATTGTATATTCTCAGGTATTTGCATTTCTTTGTGGCCACAATGACATGACCAATAAACAAGAGACGCAAGTATTTTCAGTTTGATTTCATTGTTCATTGTTCCTGTTGGCGCTCATAATTTGGTATAGGTATTTGTTCCCTATCCCTTTGCACTTCTGAACGCAACCCTGATAATATAGTGTGCGAACCAATTTTGATCACCTCGGACATTATCGCACATCGCGAAGATTATGCTCTTCGCGATGTGTGATAAAGTCCGAGATAATCAAAGTATTATCAGGGCTGCGTTCAGAAGTACAAAGGGATAGCGAACAAATGCCTGTACCAAATAATGAACGCCAACAGGAACAAGGATCCAGGGCAAAACTTGCAAATCTAAACTCAGCCCTGGCCTATCGTTACAAGATGGGACTTACGGAAGATAATATTTTCAGGCAAACTGGTGTTTACTGAAATTCTCATTTGGTTACCGCTTCACTGTGACATACCGGGAGGGTGAAGCTTTTTTGGGGAAGTCAGTGTTTTTCTCAATAATTTAATTGGGACATACTTTCATTAATATGATATTTAATATATTGTAAAAAATCTATTAAAAAAAACAACAAAAAAGCACACAAAAAACAACAAAAACAAAACAAAAAAAACAACAACAAAAAACAACAAAAAAACAAACAAACAAACAAAAACAAACAAACAAAAAACAACAACAAAAAAAAACAAAAAAAAAAAAAAAAAAAACAACAAAACAACAACAACAAAAACAACAACAAAAAAACAACAACAAAACTACAAGAAACAACCAAACAACAAAATTTAAGATATTGTGAAAAACAAACAAACAATAAAATATTTAAGATATTGTGAAAAATCTATTAAAAAATAATAATAATAAAATAACAACAAACAAACAAACAAACAACAAAATTGTTTAAAATATTGTGAAAAACAAACAAACAAACAAAAATATTTAAGATATTGTGAAAAACCTATTAAAAAAAAAAATAATAATAAAAACAACAACAACAACAACAAACAAATAAGCAACAAAATTTGTTTTATTCTTACAGCTGCGGCAAGAAATGTCCATATTTTCCTTACAGCAGAGTCATTCCGACATCGGACCTCACAGCGTACCTACGTACCTTCCTAGCTATTTAACTCCGACCCTTTGTTCCACAGAAGGAAATTTTTGCTTGTAAACACAACGTACGAAAAACAACACTGTTATATCAATAAAACTGTTTACATAATTGGCAGGAAGAGCAGTCTAACAGTAGCATTTATCGTGGAAATGTCGCAGCGAACTGGTTATCTTTAGCTCCATAGCCGATGTTTTAGTGTATATGTTTATTGTTTTGTGATTATGTGTGCATGTGATCCATGTCATCCTTTCGGAAGAGTTGCTAAATTCGAAAGATCTAGTATTTTCGTATATGTCCCAGCGCTGCTAGACACACATTTTCCTCACTTATCCAAACAGTTTGAAAGCAGTTTGAAAGCAATATTAACAAAGGCTTAACCAAACTGATTAGTTGAAAGTAGACAGATCCCTGAGATCGATCCATGAGATCGCATGATTTCACTTTTGTTTGTTAATGGAACCGAGTCTAGTGGCGAAAACCTTGTTGAAACACTACAGTTATTTGCTGAGTTATTACAGTCTGAAGATTTTTTTTTTTCATTTGTATCTCGTCATATTCATGAGGAAGCAATGACATCATTGGTTCCTATGAATATATTTAAAACTATTTAAAAACATTGTAATTTGAAAATATTAAGGTAGAGTATACATAAATAAACATATTTCCTTTATGCTGGGTTATTATTCCGGTATGTTAAACAGTTAATCTGAGTTTAAATTTAAAATTTAAATAAAAAGAAATAGATTTAAGTAAAAATTTAAAATTAATACAAATTCCAGTCTTGAAGTCGTTTTATTGCAATTTTCCATAATCAACTGTCGGACATTTATCTGCATAGCTTTATTCTAATCGAGTGTCTGGTACCTTTGATCTTTAAACATAAAAAAAGTATAACTACTACTGTTACTTCTACTACTACTACTACTAATCTCTTGAAATATAAAATTCGAATATTAATTTTGATAACAGGATTACTAATATGACCAACATTTCCAGCCTGGAATAGAATTAAGAGAACTAAATTAGTTTTCTTAAGTAAAAATTAAAAGAACCGGTAACATCTCAGAATAGTTCATTATGGGACAGGTTTTCACGAATCTATAAATAGTAACACAATTACAATGACTGAATGTATCCAATTTCTGAACCGGCTGGAATTTTCACAAATCGTTTTCAAAATCCTTGCCACGACTACAGTCCCTTTGAGGTGAATGGATATATTTGGTAGATTTTCCATCATTTTTGACAAGGCAGACAATATTTGTGTCATCCTGGCTGCCTTCCTGCAAATCAACCCCTTCTGAAAAAGGTGTACCCTAAAAGGAAAAAAAATTCTCCCCTTGGGAGCAAATTCTTTCTTTTTAGAGTAGGTATCTTTTCACAAGGGGACAAAATTATTCTGAAAGTTACCTTCTCTGAAAGTGTATCCATCCGCTTTAATTTGAAATAGTTTAAAATAACGGATTCGTCATCTTTAACCAAATTTTAATCCTATAAATTTGCATACGTCAATACAGCCGAAAAATATAGTTGTTTAAATAACACATTTATACAAATAAAAACGGGAAGGTTTCGACAAAAAGTCAAACGCATTAAACTTGACTGTAAACACAAACATGCAAAACACTAAACTGTAAATTGGACGAAACAATAACAACAACAACAACAATATTATCGATCAATGTAATAGATATTTTTTTCAAGCTTACAAATGGATATCAAATACACTGATCGAAAAAAGAAATACAGCCCTTCTGAACTGCAAAGAATGTAAGATTAATACCGTATTTTTTCTGTTGCTATAAGAATTTATCTATACAAGATTTTAGTCCACATTTTCTTGCTTGTATACGTCATAGGAATAAACAGCTCAGGCACGCGCGCAACCATAATATTGCTTTATTGTAACCATTTTAAGCCTAGTTTTAGCTAGTATATAGTCAAAATATATGTTAATATTTGTGGTCATAACATTTAAATGATCACTCGATGAGAATCTCTTCTGAAAAGAAACTTTTGAGGAATGAAACTGCTTTATTTTTGTGAACAAACAAAAAAACAACAACAAAAAACAACAACAACAAAAAAACAAAAACAATAAAAAACATCAGCAATTATACTGTCCGATAAACGTAAACATCAACTTTCTGCCATCCTGTAGGAACGAGGCTAGAACCTACTTTGCGTTCGGTTCCGAATGATGTTTATTGTGTGACGTAGTATTTAAAAAGGTCTATACCCTCAGTTGTTGATTTACGTGCACGTTTTCACACACTAGGTCAGATAACCCTCTTTATACTGACAATCGATACAACGACAAAATTCGTTATAATGACAATTTGACTGCCACGAAACCTTCGCTTAAGAGGTAACAATCGGTCACAAATTATGCAAGAATATTGTATTTAATGCTTTAAAGAAACATATGTTTGGGGTATTTGTTAGAATCGCCTCACTCAGACTCTTCTAACAAATATCCAAAACATATGTTCTGTGAGGAAATAAGAACAAAACAATATCTTTCTTACCTATCAATCTGCTCATTAAGTATTCTGTACAACTGCAAATTCATATAATGGTAACGTTTTGGGGGAACAAATGCTGTCATTGTAACGAGGGTTCAGTGTACATTATTTTTGTCTGTTACAATAAAGATCTCTCTTTACATTTACGTGTTGGTCCACATTTTATTTGTTTGTATTCTTTATATTGAGGAATGTACACTGTGAATATACCAACACTTGTTTCGTTTGATCACGTTTTGCACACTAGGTCAGTTTTACAATCATCAGGTATCAGTCTTCGTTTCTTTTGTTATTTAGTTGTGTTCCGTTTCTTTCTTTTCTTCTTCTTTTTTTGATCAGTATAGTTAAGATCCCCGAAAAGCACCGGTTTGGAATTACTTTTCGTCTTTGTTTATGCTCACTTAAGTGGAACATGTCACTTTGTATATCATCAGAACAAGGGCGACAACTTTTGCGACTTCCTATTTGCCTTAGTACCTGCCAATCTCCATGGATCAGAAAAGGGGACTACTCGAAAAGGAAAATATTTCCTCCTTTCCAGAAGGTAGGTAAAAGAATTTAGATAGATTTGCCTTCATTTTCCCTTAACCATTTGGCTATTTCTCTGTAGCACCACTTTTCTATACTGTTCTTTGTCTTTTTAAACCACCCTACTACTAGAAGAAACCGTGTGTCCCCAGCAATTCAAAGCGAGCCCACTGAAGCTATGATCAGACTGAGAAGATGTGGAGCTGATCTGGCCCCGAGGTTATAAACATTTGTTCATGCTCAACTGAGCTGAGCATGAAATTTGTCATGCTAATAAATCTCAAATAACTAACAATTTCAAATTCTTTCTTGCTAAACATAGCTGAGCATGAGATTTTCTCTGCTAATAAATATGAAATGCCAACTGTTGGTGGCATTTTCATATTTATTAGCGGAGAAAATGTCATGCTCAGCTGAGTTGAACATGAAAAAAGTTTTATAACCTCGGTGCCTGATCTTCGCTAAGAGTACTTGTGCGAAGGTATAATTTCCCCACACTGCGACTCTGCTCAGCTACCATTCTCTGGGTAAATTCAGCAGACATCAAAATCATCAGTGATATTTTTCATATTTTCCCCAGAAAATAGGATATGATATTTCATGCAAAAGGTTTCCTTAGGAGACCATTTGCATGAAATGCCATATCCTATTTCCTGGGGAAAAAAGAAACATATTTCAAAATGTCGTCTGCTGGAATTTTTACCCAACATGCTAAGCCATGTGCGTTTGTTTATTCGCTTTTTACTACAGAAAGTTGATGAATGATAATGATATACAATAAAACATGTTAAATGTAGGACGATGTAAATAATTATGATTAAATTTGCACCGGAAAATAATATTTTTACATGGTTTCCCGGCATATCTTTCGGTTCAGACTGGTCCATTAACAAAGTAATTTGTCTGCAAGCAAGTTGTGTAGATCGTGATTTGATACCAGCTCTGGGTCTGCACTGTTTACAGAAGCACTAAAAAGATTCTAAAATAAGTGTCCTTTGAGAGCAATAAACGCACTCACAAAGCTGAAAACATCTGAAGTATCAAGCTTTCTGTCCAAGACCAGCTAGTTTGGACCAAATAGGCCTCATTAGACTGGCTCCAGTCTCCAGTGGCTAACTGATTTTTTTCTTATAATCTGTTTAATAATCCACTAAAATAAAACCAAAATAATATCATGATTACAAAGGCTGGTCACTAGTGACCAGCCTTTATAGTCATGATATTTTTTTTGTTTTTATTTTAGTGGATTATCAAGCAGGATTATGAACAAAAATATTTTGTCACTGGAGACTGGAGCCAGTCTAAAGCCTCATCAGTGAACCCGCTCCCGGATTAGGCACAATGTTAACAAAGGATCAGAAAGTATACACTACACGATCATGAGACGTTTTACGTACGCCACACGACAGTAACGCCAACTTTAGTGAAGATAAATATATTTTAAAAGGATGACCCTTGAGAGCAGTTTTAAAGCTAAAAACAGATTGAGTGTCAAGTTTTCTGAGCCAGACTAGTTAGTTTCGGCGAAATTAGGCCTCACCAGTGAATCTCATATTTCTTTTAAAAATTCCGAGAACGGGCTCAATGATAACAAAGGATCAGAAAATATAAACTGCACTATGGTGTAGTACGGAGAGAGGTTTTACGGCTGCCACAAAGGATCAGAAAATATAAACTTAACTATGGTGTAGTATGGTGAGACGTTTTACGGCTGCCACAAAGGATTAGAAACTATACACTGCACTATGGTGTAGTATTAGAAGACGTTTTACGGTTGCCACAAAAGATCAGAAAATATAAACCGCACTATGGTGTAGTATGGGGAGACGTTGTACGGCTGCCACAAAGGATCAGAAACTATACACTGCACTATGGCGTAGTACGCAGAGAGGTTTTACGACTGACACAAAGGATCAGAAAATATAAACTGAACTAGGGTGTAGTATGGTGAGACGTTTTACGGCTGCCACAAAGGATCAGAAAATATAAACTGCACTATGGTGTAGTATGGTGAGACGTTTTACGGCTGCCACAAAGGATCAGAAAATATAAACTGCACTATGGTGTAGTATGGTGAGACGTTTTACGGCTGCCACAAAGGATTAGAAACTATACACTGGTGTAGTACGGGGAGACGTTTTACGGCTGTCACAAAGGATTAGAAACTACAATCGAACCTCAATGGCTCGAACATCTTCAGGACCATGATAATTCGTTCGAAACATGGGTAGTTCGAGCCACTGAGGGTTAATCATAGCATCAGTTCAGGAAGAAAATAGCGATAATTTATGGAAATCTTTACGATTTTCTACACAATGATTGTATGTTGAGTGTACTCATTAGAATCGCCTCGATGAGAATCCCTAAATATTTGTTTTCTTGAGTTATTGGAAGAATTTTGTAGGGACTGAAAAAAGAGTTTGAATCATTCACGGTAAACGAGCCATCCGTGTTCGAGCCATTGAGGTTATACTGTATACACTGCACTATGGTGTAGTATGGGGAGACGTTGTACGGCTGCCACAAAGGATCAGAAAATATAAACTGCACTATGGTGTAGTACGGCGGGGTGGGGGCACAAAGGATCAGAAAATATAAACCGCACTATGGAGTAGTATGGGGAGACTTTTTGCGGCTGCCACAAAGGATCAGAAAATATAAACCGCACTATGGTGTAGTACTGGTAGCCGTTTTACGTCTGCCTTAAAGGATCAGAAAATATAAATTACATTATGGTGTAGTACGGGGAGATGTTTAACGGATCCTACAAGTGATAAAAAATATAAACCACACTATGGTGTAGTATGGGGAGATCAGAAATTATAAACTATACTATGGTGAAGTATATGTGCGGGAGACGTTTTACGGTCGCCACTGGGCCCTTACACCAGCTATAGTGAAAATAAATAGTCCTTAAAGGAGTGACCCTTGAGAGCAATGAACACAATCACAAAACTAAAAAAAATCTGGTGTCAAGTTTTCTGTGCCAGACTAGCTAGTGTCGGCCAATTAGGTCTACTCAGTGAACCTCATTTTTTTCCCCAAAATCCCGAAATGGTCTCAATGATCACAAAGAAACAGAAAATATAAACTACACTATAGTAAAGTATGTTTTGGCGCTTCTAAAAAAGGAATAACTTTTTAAGCAACTCGACCTATCACTACAGCAGTCTTGCTCAACTCATTTAACTAGGTTCACAATCATTCTTTAAGGAGACCGGATACAGATGATAAATGCTCCACCATTTTAAACATGGGAGGCATCTTTTGTAACTTCTTTTCTGCTTTAAGAGTACAAAAAGCCACCTTCCTAAAGGATCTTCTTTAAAAGGAAAGAATTTGCTCCCAGGAGGAGCAAATTCTTTCCTTTTAAATCCTTTTAGAGAAGAAGAGACAAAGCAGTTTTGACAGAGATGCCTCCCTTGAAAAAGTGTCAATGTCTGTTAAGTTAAGGTGGTCCTCATTGCGAAAACACGCCTATTCAAATATATAGAAAATTTCACCTCCAAAAAATGAAAATTTTCAGATAAAAAAAATGCTGATATTTTTCATATTTCTGCTCAAAATATAGATTGTTGGTACTCGTTAGAACCGCCTCGACGAGGCGGTTCTAACGAGTACCCACAATCTATGTTTTTGAGCAGAAATAAGAAAAATAATGTATACCCCTGTAAACCCGAGTTTTACTATATAAAAGTGGGGTTTAAGGGGGTCAGTATTATATAGGAATGTTTTCGTGATGCTCAAATCTGAAGACTAAGATTTAGAAAGCGCATGAGCGATTTCACATAAAAGCTGACGTTCAACAACGAAACCAATAAATACTCGTATACGTAGTTCGCTATCATCTACTGAACAAACACTTATTAATAATCTATTCAATTTAGTATAAAAAACAGTGTAGACCAAGATTAGACGTCGTAGAATACGTCTGATCAGGACCTACACTACTTGCACTAAACATAAGAATTTCTTTAAAAAAAAAGTCAGTGGAGCCTTCCACCTTAGCCACATCCCTATAACAGCCACTTTTCCTATTTCCTAAAGTGCTATTTTACTATTTACATGTATTTTTAAAATCTCTCTACAACAGCCACCTTCCTGGAACAAGCAGTTTGTACCTTCCTCATTAGGGCCGGATCCAGGAATATTTAATAGGGGAGGTCAAAATTTCTGAGGGGTCGGTTAATTACTGTACATACTCTTAGTATTAGGGCAAATTTCCCATGAAATGAAATTTTGAGTCAATAGTTGGTTCGACTGAAACCTTCGAATCCCCTCTGGATCCGCCCCTGAAGCAGAAGCTGTATGGCGGTTGCACTGTAATCAAAAGAAATTGACAGACTTACCTCCATTTTAAAATGAACCTGTGCTAAGAGCAAAGTAGAAGAGTCCATTTGGTATCATGGGTTAATATTTAGTGTTGGAATGATTAGATGGCAATGTAGATGTAACAAATTATCAATACAATCAAACTTCAGTGGTTCGAATGATACCATGAGGTTCTAGACATGGGTACATCACGAAAACATACCTATATAATTTTGACCCCCTTAAACCCCACTTTTATATAGAAAAACTGAGGTAGACATTTTATTTCTTCTTTCTGCTCAAAAACATAGATTATGGCGAGGCGGTTCTAACGAGTACCCACAGTCTATGTTTTGAGCAGAAATATGATAACATATCAGAATTTTTATCTGAAAACTTTCAGTTTTTGGTGGTGAAATTTTCAATATATTTGAATATGCGTGTTTTCGTAATGAGTTCGAGCCAATGGGGGTTGATCATATAGCCAGGTTAAGAGGCAAATGGGGATACTTTAGGGATGTCCTTTCGGCCTTCTATAAAATAGTGCTGGTATATTGCGTGTAACACACCATATGTCCATGACAAAATAAGAAAATATTACTTAATTATCCCTAAATATTTGTTTTCCTGAGCTATCGGATGAATTTTTGGGACTCAAACACTAATTCGAATCAGCTATGGTAAACGAGCCATTGGTGTTCGATAGTCGGGTTTCTCATTTCCTGTATCTTGCAAAAAACAAACAAAAAAAAACAAAAAAAAAAAACAACAAAAAAAAAAAAAACCCGTAACTCTAGCATCGGAAAGATATACGGCTAATTTTTGTATAGATAGAGCTTGGATATCGGTTCATACAAAACCGCTGTATAGCAATGCGAAACTAATTGCATTTTGGCGAAACGCATGCATTTTGCATGAAACTGGTTTAGAGTTTTGCCAGCAACTGTAAGTTCTGTTAGCGTATAGAACACATGTATATACTAACAGGTATTATTTTTTTATTATAAATAACCCAATATACCCCCAACTCGCGATAAATCAATCTGTACAGTTGATGTCTGAATATACATTAGCACTGGTTGTTTAAAATTCTTGCCGCGTTTTGTAAATAGTCCAATATACCCCCAACTCGCGATAAATTAATTGTACAGTTGATGTCTGAATATTAATTAGCACTGAATGTTTAAAATTCTTGTCGCGTTTTGTAAAACGGCGTGTATTTTATGGAATTTCGATGAACATTTTAATTTGCGGAAATTACGTCAATTATTATGTTTGGTCTTCATACATTCTTACTCAGTATAGTTCATCAACAAAGGTTTGGAAATTATGGACATGAAGAAATGCGCGGCGATTCCCCTCATCATGTATGTTTAAGACTTACGTAAGTACAATACAGTGTTCTATACGGATATTTTTTATTCAAAAAACATAAACTAGAACGCCCGGAAGATGTCTGGTAAAATTCAAAACGTGGCATTCAAAATGGTGTCGTAAATTTTGCAATTAAACGTTTCCTTTCAGGTTTATTGTAGCGGCCACATTGGACGAAACATCGATCATTATTTCTGTATACCTTCTAGTAAAGGCTATAGAAAACAGTAGAAGGTCTATTCGAAACGCAGTTTGCATGCGAAATTGAAAACTTGATGTCAGACAGGAGAACGGGGTACTCTCCCTTAAATGCGGAAAACAACCGGGATGCCATTACGAAAACACGCCTATTTAAATATATTGATGATTTCACCACCAAAAAACCTGAAAGTTTTCAGATAAAAATTCTGATATTTTCCATATTTCTGCTCAAAACATAGATTGTGGGTACTCGTTAGAACCGCCTCGGCGAGGCGGTTCTAACGAGTACCCACAATCTATGTTTTTGAGCAGAAATAAGAAAAATAATGTATACCCCTGTAAACCCCAGTTTTACTATATAAAAGTGGGGTTTAAGGGGGTCAAAATTATATAGGTATGTTTTCGTGATGCCACTAATGAATTCATATTTGCATATGCGCTACGGAAATAAATATTCTGCTTTCTGTTTTGAGCATTTTATTTATTTTTCTTCATGATTTTAACAACCTGAATATACAAGGTTTTGTATAAGTAGAATTTGTTAAGTATCAACTAGGTCTTCATAGAAATGTGCAAGTTTTCGCAAAATGCAATGTATGCATATCTGCTATATAGAGACATGTCTAGGCTTTCTTCCTATATCGAAATAAATCGTATATCTTTCCGAGGCTAGGGTTAGCAAAAATTGAGAGCTAGTGTCTGTACTACGAGTCAATGAAGTATTACCGTAAATAATAAACGTGCTGTATGGAAGCGTGGATTAACCGTGATACGAGTATAAAATTCCAAGTGCCACGTTCACGCTGCCAAAAGTATGGACTTCCTGTTTTAGAATCTTAATGGAAATTCGCTCCTAGATGAGAAGGGGAGCAAATAGTGCATGGTCGAAATGGTCCCCCACCCTTGGAGGTTATTGAAATTAGACATTCCAACTGAATAAAGTTAGCTTCTCTAGTATATGAGTCCTGACCTGCACTCCACTGGTTTGTATACAAATGAGCAATATTCAATAACCCAATTTATACGAATCTCTTAGATGAGAAGGGAGGCGGGGGAGGAGGAGGTGCGGGCGGGGCGGGGGGCGGGGAAGAAGTACTTTATCGAAAGAGTAATCTGTCAAAGTAGACGTAACAAACTATAAGTACAATTTTACCCATTTATGCCGAGTGGAATCTTCTACCTTAAGTCATTGGACGTCCATTTTGAGCTATCAGAATAATTTCCTAGGGACTCATAAAACGAGTTCGAATCAGCCGTGGTAACCAAACCATCGGTGTTTCTACTGTACATAATTAATACGCATGCTGTATGGACGCATGGACAAACCAGACTACGAATATAAAAGTCCAAGTGCCACGTTCAAGGAGCCGCCGGTAGCCTGGACTTCTGAGGCTTAATGGAAGTTCGCTCCCAGATGAGAAAGGAGGCAAAAACTTTATGGTCAAAGTGACCTCCCTTGGAGGTTATCGAAATAAAACATTCCAACTGAATAAGATTTGCTTCTCTGGTATATGAATAATGGCCTCGAGCTTATAAAACGTTTTTTTTTTCATGCTCAACTTAGCTGAGCATGAATTTTTCTCTGGTGATAAATCTCAAATTACTAACAGTTGCACATTCTTCCTTGCTAAACATAGCTGAGCATGAAAATTTCTCTGCTGATAGATATGAAAATGCCAACAATAATAATGCCAACTATTATTGGCATTTTCATATTTATTGGCAGAGATAATTTCATGCTTAGCTGAGTTGACCTCGGGGCCTGAACCCTTCATACCCTAAAACAAATGAGCAAGCATGGATCGTATGATTTTCCGGTTTGTGGTTCTTCAGATGAACATGCGCTGTCCCCTATTTGGGCTACAGACATACGTTTTTCGTCTGAAGCTTCCTCAAGGTCTCTGCTACATGTCTGTGAACAGCAAAGGCTCTGGCGAGTCAGCTTTAATGCACAAGCTCACCTGAGCCTTTGTTGGTGGCCTATCTAATAAGGACCCTTTTCTCATGCACTGTTTCAAATATACAATATTTGATAGCCATATCATGAACGGTAACCCACATATACGAATCCCTTTTTAAAAATGGCTAATCTTAAAGGAGATGAGAAAGGATATGTTATTTGTGGCAAGAGTGATCTCCCTTTGATGTTATTAATTCATCAATTGTCAATGTAGTAAAATGAATGCTATACATGAGCTTCTATCCTGTACACCGCCATTTTATTTATGTCTTCCCGCTTTAGGGTAGATATATTGTTTCCCACCCCCGGACGTCTGTCTGTCCGTCTGTCTGTCTATCATAAAATCGTGTCCACTTTATAACTTGAAAACCGTTCAAGCTTCTTCACGAAACATCATTTAAATATCAATCAGCATTAGACGATATGCAGAGCCTAAGAACTATTTGCATTTATACTTCTTGAGTTATTTTCCTTGGAACTTTGTCCGTCACAAAATCGTGTCCGCTCTGTAACTTAAAACCTGTTTAAGATATCTTCAAGAAACTTCATGTAGATATCAATCAACATTAGACGACGTGCAGAGCGCAAGAACCATAACTCTTGCATTTATACTTTTTGAATTATTTCCCTTGGAACTGTGTCCGTCACAAAAAATGTGTCCGCTCTATAACTTGAAAGATATCTTCAAGATATCGTCACGAATTTTTATATGAATATCAATCAACATTAGACAACATGCAAAGCGCAAGAACCATAACTCTGGCATTTATACTTTTTTAGTTATTTCCCTTGGAATTTCATTAGTTAATATAAATGTTCGCTGAATGTATAATACAATATGACACCAAAAAGTGGGGGAGACATCTGTGTTTTTGTAGAAAAACAAATTCTAGTTATTTATTTATTTTTATTCTATTATGTCTTTTAATTCTTTCTTTATTTACTTTTGTTTGTTTGTTTGTTTGTTTATTTATTTATATACATATTTATTTTGCATTAGAATAGTTATGATCGGGGGAGGGACGGATTATGCCAACAACGAAAGCAACCGTTGTGCAACCAAAGTTTAAGCCATGATCTTTGCTATGTGTCGATCAGGGACGGACCCAAGGATTATTCAATAGGAGAGTGGGGGAGGGGGGGGGGGGTTAAACTTACTTAAGGGTTCGTATTGATCCGTTACCCTAAGTATCTGAGCAAACACTATAGAACGCAGCGTCTGATCATAGTCTGAACTGTTCGCCACTCATCCAGCAATGTTAGACACTAACGTTCTTAGGTAGTAAAATGATCTTGTTAACATTTTTGAAACATCAAGTAAAAAGTAAGGATGCGAATATTTTAGTGTAAATACGGTAATACGGTACCCAAACTGAACTTCTGAGTCAAAATGGTGGGGGTTCGACTGAACCCCTCGAATTCCTTTCGATCCACACTTGCCGATGCATTTTACAGTATCCAGCGGTTCTGCAAACGGCAGAGAAGGTTTGAGTCAGGCTAGGCGGAAATGCAGGCTGAGGCTGGGCCTTCGCTGTCCGCATTTGCGCCTCATAAGAAAACTTATTTCATGCGGCGTTTTTTCGTGATTTTGATTTTATTATCTTGAGGCAATTTATGCTAATATTATATGTATTCCTCTAATTGTAACACTTTACTTTAGCAGCTGTTGGCAATAACAGACAAATGCTCGATGTTTGTCTTTTACAGTTTTGGTTTACTGAAAACAGGGATTGACATTCCATTCAAATCGTTTCCAATGGAGGCGATTCAAATCGTTTCCAATGGAGGCGATTTGAATGAATTGCCAAACCCTGTTTTCAATTAAAGATATTTAAAAAAAAATATCGTCTGCAGATATTTAAATTCAGAAGGTTAAAGTTAATATGCCATTCACGCATTGTGGTCGTCAATGATGGAGTGAGTGATCGTTTAATAGACTTATAAGAGTGGTTGACAGATGGCGTAACCGCACGCCTCAGCTAAACGTCTTCGTCTTAAAGAGCGAATCAACGTTGCTGTACTTTCCCATGAGGTCATGACGTTATTTCCCTATATTGCTATATAAAACCGGGTCAACGAAAAAATAAAACATAAACTGTAGAAATAGATACATCTAAAGACTGGCCTCTAAAACTGAAGAGGTATGTTCGATAATTTTTCTTTCTTTCTTTCTTTTTTCTTTTTCTCTCTTTCTTTCTTTATTTCTTTCTTTCTTTCTTTTTCTTTCTCAAGAATATTAGATAGATTCTAAAACTGAAGAGGTATTATTGATTAGCTTTCTTTCTTTCGACTTTCTTTCTTTCTTTTTTTTTTTTTCAAGAATATTAGGTCTACTTTTGGGGGAACCGTATTTTACCTAAAAATCCGGACAGAAGGCCTGAGCAAAATTTAGACCCGTTCATGGTCATGTTCTACACTGTTCGTCACTCATCCAGAAGTTTCAATGGCACCAACAGGTAGTAAATGGACTAGTTCAATTTTGGGAAAAACATGGTAAAGATTCAACGTGTCCGAAGTTTTAGGGTAAACATGGTATCTCCAACGGATAAATCCAAGAAGTAACTGACTTTATTCCTTTTTAAGCGCTTAGCAAATGTGACGGACCACATTCTATAACTGATTGCATTACTGATTTTTTTTTTCAGAGAAAACAAGACTCGACAGTTCATGTGAATCATTAGACGATTCACATGAAATGTAAAGCCTAATTTTCTCTGAAAAAAGGAATCAAATTGTCAGTTGTAATTAGCATATTAATAATAAGCTAGGATGTAAGAATGTTTCTGTAGTAAACCGAGCCCAGTTGTTCAAAGCATCGTTAGCTTAATGAGCTCGTTAGTGGTCAAAATGTTAACTGTTCTAGTAAGTACAAAATCTAATTCACAGGTATTTTTGCTGAAAAACTGTGAGTCGCTTTTGCAAATGCAAAAGCTACTCACATTTTTTTTAGCAAAACTTCTAGCGTATATGCCATATTTAGTGATCAAAAGTTTAACGATACGTTAAGTACAGACATCGTTAGTTTTAAACAACTGAACCCAGATCATATAGAAATATATTTGTTATGATTATTATTGTTATTATGCACATTGGGGCTGTGTCAGAAATCCGGATTAGTTTAGCCTGGATCCTGGCTTAAAACGGCCTCTGCACGTAATCTATATGCAGAGAAACCTCGCCCTGAACGAATGCTAGGGGCTTGACTTGTAAGTAACAAAATTTATAGCAGTCAGTCAAAATAATAAAAAAAAGCTTGCATATGCGTGTGTTACCACTGCACAAAGTAATATCACAGTCGCTCAAAGGCAACCAGACCGGTAGAGCTCTTAAAGGAAACCAACCTTAATCTGGGTCCGTGGGTCCCTCCTCCCTATCTTACAGCAGCAAGCTTTGCAGTTCTTCTTTCTTTGACCACTGTGAGTGTACATTGACACACATACGAAAACTTAACAAATGTGTTGCATATGCGTACATTTGTACGCATACGTTATACGTTACAAGTTGTTACGTATGCGTACCACTGTACGCATATGTATCACATGACAACGTTAATGTATTACGTTTGCGTACAACTGTGCGCATATGTAACATGTGGACAAACTAGTGTGAAGCGTTCGTACGATATGTATGAACCATACACATATGTTCACATGTTCATTACATGAAGTAGAGGTCACTATTTCGGGAACGGTTACTGTGACCGATTTGTCTCTTAGTATGCATGATTTTATTTGACACACGGCCCTCCTTACAAAACTTGTGTTTTGGCATCAATATATGTAGAACAAA